>CM029016.1:180570877-180665110 GCA_016801055.1 Panax notoginseng | reverse complement strand
CAGTGACAATTATTGAAACAATAATAATATAAAATATCAACGTAGCAATTATTGAATCAATAAAATAAAATATTGAATAGTAATTATTGTAACAATTATTGATTAGTGTCTTCTTACGTAAGAATCAATAATCCAAAAAAAATATTGTGCAATACCGTGTGCTACTGTGCAACCACGTGTATTACTGTACTTTAGCAACTAAGTATTCCAACAGTATTAACAGTAACAACTACGCCGTTATTTATAAAAACTCAAACTTGTCGTTTTCTTCATTCGACAGTTTTCTGTTATGGGGCCCACAAATGGTTGCGCCATCATATGAATATTCCCTGACAGAAAGAATATTCCATGATCAAACGAATATTTCCCGACAATAATGAATATTTTATAACCACTTGCTTACTTAAAATATTTGTTCATTTTACTCATAACTAACCACATTAATCAAATCAACCCCTTACTATAACAATAAAATAAATAGAGAAAATTCAATTTTATTCATAAAAAGTTAGGGTCTTACAACCTCCCCGCCTTATGAAATTTCGTCCTCGAAATTGACGTATGTACCGGTGTTTCGAAAAGGTGAGGATACCTCACTTTCATTTCTGATTCTAACTCCCAGGTCATTTCCTCAATAGCATGGTTCCTCCATAAAACGTTGACTTGTGGTATAATCTTTGCGCTTAGAACATGTTCTTTCCTATCCAAGATCTTGACAGGTACCTCCTCGTACGTTAAATCTTCGGTTATCTCGTCTGGATCTTACTCAATAATGTGGTTTGGGTCTTTCACATATTTACGAAGCACAGTTATGTGAAAAATATTATGAACACGAGACATGCTTGGAGGTAATGTGAGTCTATAGCCACATTTCTTACTTGGTCAAAAATTTCAAATGGACCAACAAATCGTGGATTGAGCTTTCCTCTCTTCCCGAATCTTGTAACTCCCTTCCATGGAGCAACACGTAACAATACATGATCCCCAACATTAAATTCCACATCCTTTCGATGAAGATCAACATAACTCTTTTGTCGATCATGTGTCGTTTGTATACGTTGTCGGATCATTTGGATCTTCTCTGTAGTCATACGTACCAACTCTGGTCCCAAGAATGTTACTTCTCCCACCTCATCCTAACATACTTGAGAATGACACTTTCGTCCATACAATGCTTTGAATGGAGCCACACCTATACTTGCCTAATAATTATTATTGTAGGAGAATTCCACCAATGGTAAGTACTTATACCAACTTTCTTTGAAATCTAGGACACAGGGTCTTAATAGATCTTCAAGAGTTTGAATAGTTCTTTCTAATTGCCCGTCCGTTTGAGGATGATATGTCGAACTGAATCGTAAATCCGTGCCTACAGCTTTCTGCAAGCTAACCCAAAATTATGAAGTGAATCTTAGGTCATGATCCGAAACTATGGATACTAGCATGCCATGCAACCTCGTAATCTCATTCACGGACATACGAGTAAGACGTTCAACGGAATAAGTCTCCCGTATCGGCTAGAAATGAGCAGACTTGATTAACCTATCAACAATAACCTAAATTACATCTATGCCTTGAGAAAGCTTGGGAAGACCAATAACAAAATCCATGGTAATGTGTTCCCACTTCCATTTCAGAATCTCAAGTGGTTGCAATGGACCGTTTGGCACTTGATGCTCCGCCTTTACACGTTGACAAGTTAAACACCTCGAGATAAACTCCGCGATCTCTCTCTTCATATTGCTCCACCAAAATGTATGTCGAAGATCATGATACATTTTGGTACTCCCAAGATGGATTGCAAACGGTATGTTGTATGCCTCCATCATTATTCTATGCTTCAAGCCAGAATCGTTAGGAATGCAAAGTCTGGAGCTGACTCAAAATATTCCTTCTTCATAGATTCTTACTTCTGGAATAACACCTTCTTGTACTTTCTTCTTCATATGCATCATCTCTAGGTCTGTGGTTTGAGCAGCTTTAACTTTATCGATTATAGTCGGTTATACTCGTATGTTGGATATCATCACGTGGGTACTTGGAGCCTTTAACTCTATCTTCATCCTTTGTAAGTCGTACAAAATGGGTCTTTGTGTTAACAACATCACACTCGTATCCGCATACGATCTTCTACTCAATACGTCAGCTACCACGTTTACTTGTCCAGGATGATATTGAATGATATGGTCGTAATCTTTCAACAGCTTGAGCCAACATCATTTCTGTATGTTGAGTTCCTTTTGGGTAAAGAAATATTTGAGGCTTTTGTGATCCGTATAAATCTCCACTTTCTTCCCATATAGGTAGTGTCTCCAGATCTTCAAAGCGAAAACGACTGCTGCCAACTATAGATCATGAGTAGGATAATTCCTCTCATATTCTTTGAGTTGTCGCGAGGCATAAGCTATGACTTTTCCATATTGCATGAGAACACATCCTAACCCTTTGCCGGAAGCATCGCTGTAGATAACAAATCCATCCGAACCAGATGGTATTGTAAGAACAGGTGCCAACATGAGTCTCCTCTTGAGCTCTTAGAAACTCTTCTCACATTCCTCGCTCCATAAGAATTTTATATCTTTCTGAGTTAGATGAGTTAACGGAGTAGTGATTCGAGAAAATCCTTCCACGAATCTCCGATAATAACCAACTAAGTGCAGAAAGCTACGCACTTCGGTCACCGACTTAGGTTGATCCCAACTTTGTATTACTTCAATCTTCACCAGGTCAACAGATACTCTATGTTTTGACCCCACGTGCCCAAGGAATGTTACTTCCTCAAGCCAGAACTCACATTTCTTTTGCTTGACATATAGCTTGTTATCACGGAGCCTTTGAAGTACCAGCTTCAAATGGTGCTCATGATCTTCACAGCTTTTGGAATAGATGAGGATGTCATCAATAAAGACAACCACGAACTGATCCAAATATTCCTTGAACACACGGTTCATCATATCCATGAAAATAACAAGAGCATTAGTCAATCCAAAAGACATGACTAAGAATTCATAATGCCCGTACCGAGTTCTGAATGCAGTTTTCAAAATATCCTTACTTTTAATCTTCAGCTGATGATATACAGAACGAAGATTGATGTTTGAAAATAATTATGCTCCTTGCATATGGTCAAACAAGTCATCAATGTGAGGTAGCGGATACCTATTCTTGATGGTGACATGGTTCAATTCTTGGTAGTTAATACAAAGTTGCATACTCCCATCTTTCTTCTTTATGAACAAAGCAGGAGCACCCTAAGGATGTGTACTAGGACGAATGAAACCGATGTCTAACAACTCCTGTAGTTGGTCCTTTAACTCCCAAAGTTCAATAGGAGCCATTCGATATAGGGTTTTAGAAATGGGTTTTGTACCAGGTTCAAGGTCAATAAAAAATTCAACTTCACGTTCTAGGGGTAGACCGAAAGTTCTTCAGGAAATACGTCAAGAAATTCACTAACAACAGAAATATTATTCAAATCTGACGTATTTTTGTTCAAGTCCATGACATGGGATAAGAAAGCTTGACATCCGTTTTTTAATAAATGAATGGCTTTTTGGCTTGATATGACAATGATTAACTTTAGTGGTTTGGTTGCTTGAATTCGCATAACAGGTTGGTTAGGAATATAAAAACTAACAAACTTACGAAAACAATCAATTGTGGCATGATGAGTAGTTAACTAATCAATCCGTAAAATCACATCAAACGCAAGTATTTTCAAAGAAATAAGATCGACAAGTAATGTGATGGTCTCAACTTAAATCAAGCAAGATTTATAAACCGTGGATGTAACGAAAGTTTCTCCTAACGAAGTTTCAACAGATAAGTCAAAGTCTAATTTCTCATGGGTCAAGTTCAAATGTTGAGCACAAGTAGGAGATATAAAAGAATGGGTAGAACCGGTATCTAATAAGGTATAAACTTCACAAGAGTTTATAATTAGGTTACCTGTGATCACCTCGTTCGGGTTCCTTACGTTTTGGGAAGTCACGACAAACGCTATTTCAGGAACCATCGACTTTGACTTGTACGGGACAGCCTTTGGAGTCACCATCCCCGCTAGACTTAGTTTCGCTACAGGACAATCTCGAGATATATGACCTTCCTTTCCACAGTTATAACACACCTTGAATTATTGTGGGCAGTTTGGGCTGATGTGTCCTTCTTTCCCACATTTATAACATACGACCGATGGTCGTTCTCCCTCCCTAAAAATAGTTGATGATGGTGCTGACGTCTTCACGTTGTCATTGTTGTACCTTCTCTTTTTGAAATCTCTCCCTGACTCGCTTCTTCTACTATCATGGCCACGATTACCACCAGAGTGGTTACCGCTTTTGTCCGGATATTTTCCTCCCCTCTGGTTGTCATTGCTCAAATGACTGCTGCCACTGGTATAACCCTAGTTGTGGTCCCTCGGTTGAACAGACTTATTATCTTGATCTAATAATTAAGCCCTGTTCACAACATCTGAATATAGAGAAAATTTGTGAGAGATAAGGTATTGACGAATTTCTAGTTTCAAATCTCTTAGAAACATCCGCGTCATACGTTCCTCATTCTCTACTAAATAAGGTGCAAACCTGGATAACTTCGTGAACTTAGCCTCGTACTGGGACATAGTCATGTTGTTCTGTTCTAGTTTAATAAACTCTACATCCTTCATATTATGAATACTTTCAGAAAAGTACTTATCATTGAACATGTATGAAACGTTTCCCAAGACATATTGTGTGACACCCCCAAAATAGGTATACATCACCCATCTTGGGTCGCCAAATACATGGTACATAAATCAAATACAAACTTAATTTATACAACTGATAAGTGTCATGTAGAATACGACAAAACATAAGTTGTGAGTTTTAATACAAATATTGTCTTCTAGATAGTATTCAAACTCAAAAATAAGTCTTTAATACAATTATTATCACACTATTTCATAGAATAGTGAGGACTACTAATGCAAACATCTGGATCGTCACTCCATTCTCTGACTAGTCCTAGCTATATTCTCATTTTCTGAAGAGAATAATGAAAGCAAAGGGTGAGCTCAACTAGCCCAGTAAAAAATATTATGACTAAGATAATGCAGAATAAATTAGCTTTAGCCTTCAATAGTGTTAAACTGATAAAATATAATAAACATCAAGTTTAACTGCATCGGAACAACCAATCCATTAGAAGAGTCAAGTAGAGCATGATATCTACTATCTTCTATGATTTAAAACGTTTTTCATCAACTTTATCGCTAAGACTCAACTTAATAAATAAACCACATCATCGAATCATCCCTACACTATGGGCCAAGTATATTCATGTAATCATCAATGGTCATGATCATACCAACAACTGTCCATCAATGCACTACGGGCCAATGAGGACTTTTACAACATCATTTGTAACATTACGGTCATGATTATACAGAATAATGTCTGGTCATAATCATACCAATCAATAGTACATCTATGCACATAAGCCATAGATAACTTTTATCACAATATAAGCATGAGGATGATGACAATGATATAAGAATTCAATTAAAAGAAAGCAAAGGGTAAAATTTTAAATATTTATAATTTAATTTATCCAGAATTCAATAATGTCCAAATTATCAACATTATACTACTTTAAAGAGTAAAATTAAAGAATAATATTGTATCAAAAATGATTTGGACCGAAAAGAAATCAAATTTTGTCATAAATAGTACTTTGAGTGAATAGTAATCCGTGAATAGTATCTCGGTATAAAAAGTACTCCGAATCCTCGGGTGAATAATATTTGAGTGAATAGTAATCGAGTGAATAGTACCCCCAGGTGAAAATATTGATATTTAATAAGAAAGTTCATATCAATATTCCTATGAAACAATACTGGATGAAGCGCATAACTAAAGGATATTACACTAATTTCAGGAATTATAGAAGCAATACTTGTCATAGTAAGTTTAGATTGAAGAATATGAAAAGAAATAATATACGAAACTGCAAATGGATTTTTACCTATCATGCGGTAGTCCGCGTAGACAGATCATTTCTACAATTTAATAACAATTGAATACGAAGGGTTATTCACCATGCATGCGGTAGTCCGCGTAGACAGGTTATTCCACAGAATAATAAAGAATGGAATAACAAAAGGAATTCACCATGCATGCGGTTGTTCACGTAGACAGGTTATTCCAACAAAATAATAAAGAATGGAATAACGAAATGATTTCACCATGCATGCGGTAGTCCGCGTAGACAGGTTATTCCAACAGAATAATAAAGAATGGAATAATAACCCTTACGAGTATTGAAAGAAAATAACTCTCTTCATGAATACGAAATAAATAATACCCCTTACCTTAATAGAAGAGTTAATACTGAAGTAGGGTAGTAGCAGAATACTCTTCTTCTTGCTCTCTATAGTTTCTCTCTCTAGAGTTTCAGTGAATTCGTAAGAAATAATGAAGGAATGAGCTTTTATTTATAGGAAAAAGGATTGAATAGTAACTAATTCATGAACGACCTAGATTAATTCACTTTTAAACGGACGGTCCATATTGATTTACTATTAAAACTTAAAGCAACGGTCCATACTGATTTACTATTAAAACTTTAAACCAACTATCCATATTATTTTACTATTGTAACTTCAACCAACGGTCTGAAAAATTAGCACATCTCCTCGTGGAATAATAAGCCAAACTTATAACAAATACCTCATAACGAACCCCTCTATTTATATAAAAAATTGAATAAATATTTACCACAAATCACTTATCTTTAATAAACACATTTTTAATCTATTAACAATTATTCATCGTTAATATTATAACTCACAATATTTAACAACCAGATCATTCCCAAGAAAGAGGGGGCTTTCCGATAAGAATTTCTTCCTATTAGCTCGCAATTAGGTGACCAAACCTCTCCTCGATAGAACTTTCTAGACATCGTTAATATTGTAAATAATACTATGAATAACTTTGTCATCTCAATTATTGATTTAGTAATATAAAATATTATGCAGATGATATTGTGACAATAATTGAATCAAATAACATGAGATACTATATAGCAATTACTGTAGCAATAATTGAGTATAACTGAGTGACTTCTCACGTAAGCATCAATAATCAATACTATGTGCTACTATGCAACCACGCGTATTACTGTTCTTTTACCACCTGGTATTTCAACAGTTTTACGGTAAAACTTTCGCCGTTATTTTTATAAAAAGATAATTCTGTCATTTTATAACTACGACAATACTTCTATTGTGGGGTCCACTAATTATTGTTGTACGAATATTCCCTATTAAAATGAATATTCCCCGACCAATCGAATATTTTAAAACCACTTGCTTACTTTGTAAAATTTATAAATATTACCCACAACTATAACATTATATCCAATCCACACCATAATATTCAAAAATATAATTCGAGAAAAAATTAATCTTTATTCATAAAATTTGGGGTCTTACATATTTAGTTCGGTTGGCTGGGTATGCTTCACAGATTCTCACCAGTAATATATCTTTCCACGGAACATAAATATGGCGAATGGAACCTTCTGTTCCTCCGTGCATCCTAAGACATCTAATATTTTGATAATTTGCTTAACCCACGTTTCCGCCTTAATCTGATCCGGCTTTTTCAAAAACTCTGGTCATCCTAACTCTTTGAACTGCTTGGCTGTGAAAAGTCGCGCGTTGCTATTACTTCCACCCGTATTTTGTACACGAGTCTCCCTCATATGATTTTGCATGAACTGGAAAAAGCTTCTAAACATTACATCATTCATCATTTGATCGGTGGTTTTGTTTACAGAAGGAACATTATCGTCATGTTGAACGTTCTCCTGGTTGGTGATTAAAGGTGTCTCCACGGTCTCATTCACTCCATTGTTAACATTTTTAGCTGTCATTCTCAAATACTGTCATAAAACAAAGGTTAGTTAAAGAAATTGACATACCACATATTATCCCTATATTTTGACCGGCCAATTAAATATCAAATAAGCTTAGGTAGGACACACTAGCGAAGAATTTACTCGTCTCTCCCCCCTAGATCTATTCTCCGATCTCCGCCAGAGACCATATCCTTAAGCTCTGATACCAACTGTGACTCCCCCAAAAATAGGTCCACACAACCCATTCTGAGTCGCCAAATACATGGTATAGAAAATAACTTCAACTTCATTATTACAATTGTCGTGTAAAATACGACAACACATCTGCTGTGAGTTTAAATACAAATATTGTCTTCTAGACAATATCCAAACTCAAATAAGTCCTCATTATAATTATTGATACACTATTTTATAAAATAGTGAGGACTACTAAAATAACTGACTTGAAATATCACTCCGCACCCTGACTAGTTTCCACTATATTCTAGCCTCCTGAGAAGAAAAATGGAACAAAAAAGAGAAGGGTGAGCTCAAGTAGCCTAGTAAAGAATATTATGACTAAGATAATGAAAAATAAATTATCGTTAGCCTTCAACAGATCAGATACAATATAATGGACAACAAGTTTTAGATCAATATTCGTAGCAGAAATAACAATTCATTAGAAGAGTTAAGTAGGAAATGAAGTCTACTATCTTATATGATTTAAAAGTCCATCATCAATACTTTATCCGTGTAACATCAATCAATATGCATCTTTGAAACAAATATTCATCTTTGCTCTAGGGGTAAAGATATTCATTTATGTCACTAGTTGGTCATGTTCATCTTAACACATGTCCATCTTTGCACTATGGGCCAAAGATATTCATCAAGTAATCATTCATCTTTGCACTACAGACCAAAGATATTCAGTTATATCATTATTTAGGACTGAGGATGATGAAAATTATTTTAAAGAAACGAATCCAGTGAGATAAAAAAACAACGATTAGGGATTTATACTTTAGTTTATCCAAGTTTAAAATTACTCCATAATAATTAATTGTAGAGCAAAATTCAAGAATGAAGATTAAAACATGGATACAATCAAAGAAAGTAACCATAATAGACCACTTGGACAAAGAAAAAAAAAATTAATTTTTTTTGTGAATAGTACCGTATTTGTGAATAGTGTCGTATACGTGAATAGTACCGTATACGTGAATACTAACCCCAACACGAAAAGGTAACAATTTCACAATAAAACTCATACTTCGTGAATAGTACCGTTATCGACATCAGGATTTTTAATTGTCCCTTTTCGTTACTTGTTATTTGGTGTTCTCATTTTAGGTGAGATTTGTTTGAAAAAATAAGTGAAAAAGGTCCGACATGTATAATGTCGACGATGGACTGTTAAGAGTCGCCAGTTGGGTTTTTAAATGGTTGTACCAACACAATCGAGAAAAGGTTTGCACATTGACCCAGTGATGTGACACTACTAAACGGGTCGGTGAAACCGAGATTCATTAGGGTCCGGGGACTTGGTTATGCGCAGGGAAGGTGTTAGGCACCCCCTGACATCCGTGTTACCACGGTGACCGCCTCTTTTCAAGAAAATGTTATCTGAATGTGTGTGTGTGTGTGTGTGTGTGTGTGTGGGTCAATGTGCTGTTATTTGGAAGTAGTGCGAGGCCTCGTTCGCACCTATATACACAGGGTTTTAATTTATGTAAAAATTCAATTTTAGCAAGATATGGCAGTGATGTTTTATAAAAGAGGTTTCAAACCCTGGTGCTCAATAGTAATTGAGACCTTTTACACTCTCATTTTATTCCGTATTCGGCTGGATTAATTTTATTTGACAGATGCGAGGCATCCGTACGAAAATAATGTACAAAAAGGTGCTGGATCCCTTGTGGGTATGAAAACCATCTGAGGGAATCCAAACATCACAGATATAATTTACAAGCTGCTTACAACAGAAAATATCCATCACGGGAACCGAATCTAGATCCAATGGGATGAATCTGTGATCACATGATTCCTAGGCTCACATGATGATACAATTGATATAAATGCAGTAAACAGGTATATATATAAAAGTTGTAAGTATACAGACATGATCGCAAACCACGAAGTACGTCCATGGGGGATCAGAAATGTAAATAAAGCTGTAAAAGCTATCAACCGCCACGGAGGAAACTCCAGGCGGGACAAAATGTACAGAAAGCTGTAAAAACGATCAACCACCACAAAGTAAACTCCAAGTGGGACGAAATGTAAATATATATATATATATATATATATATATAAGCATATAAACGCACCGGATGTAAAATTCAGGCTCATCGAACAAAGTTCGACACACAGGTAATATATATAAGTATATATATATAGGAAAGCAAGTAAATGCACCAAACCGAAGTTTAGGCTCATCGAACAAAGTTCGACACACAGTTAATATATCTAAGTATATATATATATATATATATATATATATATATATATATATATATATATTAAAGCAGTAAACGCTCCAGACCGAAGTCTAAGCTCATCGAACAAAGATCGACACGCAGTTCATATATATAAATATATATATAGGAAATCAAATAAACGCTCCAGACCGAAGTCTAGGCTCAATCGAAGCATAACTATATAATGTTAGTCCATATATATATATATATATATATAATATATAATATATATATATATATATATATATATATATATATATACAAACTAAAAATAAATCACGGACCGAAGTCCGGGTAAAATATACAACACGACTCTTAACGTGTGGAAGGGTGTGTGCAAAGATGAAGAGAAAGAACTCTAAAGTGTATGAAAAGGCTTACATTGGGCTGCCAAAGAAGACTTCTATATCTTTAGAGTGAGTAAACACAGACTTTTGTAGGTACAAAAGGGCTATATATGAGCTCACGGGTGTTTAAAAGGGAAAAATACACTGCCTGGGATGAGTGCAGAGCAAATTAGGCAAGGCTTCCTCGCTGTTTTCTCTTATAAAATGGCCACCCCAAGCCCTCTATTTATAGAGGGTGGAGCCGCATGTGTACCAGAGGCAACCCGGATGGGCCCGAGTTTTTTGGATTGGGTCGTCTCGAAGTACGTTCACTCAGACACTGTAATGTCCACTCGAACTTTCAGAAGTACAATTCGGGCATCCGTTTGAGGTATACAGGACCTATTTCGGACCGCCGTTGTTGAGAGTTGTACGATGGCATGGGATTAGAGTTTGTGAGAAGTCATTGAAGATGGGACGGTGCCCTCCGGTCTTCAAGATTCAACTTTCATCCGTTACCCCGTATAATAGTCACTCGGGATTGGTTAGTCTTATGGGACATTGTTGTGTACCTATGTTGAGACGACTTGGTGTGACATCGTGTTGGTCAGATGACTATGTTGCCCCTCACCGGTGTTATCGTCAGATTGGGCTGATAAAGCAGGCGTTGCTCAGCTTCGCTGAGATTGGACTGCTATAATTTGTTGAAGGTCCTCATTGTCATCGTTGAGGTGTGTCTATCTTCCCAATGTTATCGTCGGGTTGGTACAGTGGATCTCGTTGTGAGCGCTGAGATTGAAGCTGGTTACATTTGTAACAAGCATTTTCGGGGTAATCGTCGAAATTACATTCCTTGGGGTTATCACCAAGGTTGGTGGCTATTCCCATGGTTGAGACTGAGACTGGATACCTCGAGGTTATCTCTGAGATTAATCGGTCTTATCCGGTGTGTGTTCTGGTATTGTATCTGTATGCCTCGGGGTTATCACCGAGATTGGAATTGTTACTCCCAGATTGCGATCTGGGGTTGATGTTGAACTTCCAGTAGTATCTGGCATGGATATAGATCGTCTTTTAGGGTTCCCTCTTAAAAGACGAATGTTAGTGACAGGTGTACAGAAAATTCGAGTGTCTACAGATGCCCCTCTATATCATACTCATGCTTGGCGATGCATGGGTAGGATAAATAATCCTATACACTTGAAATGCAACAGATAAACATGATACTATGGATAGCAACATGATACAAATGCAATGATGCATGTGTACGGGGTTGTGGCCCAACACGCTGGGGATGATTGCTGGCTCCATGTTGCTTCAACTGGGGGTTGGCAACGATGACCAGATTTGATGTGTAATCTGAATCTGTTAGGATGTTGATGTTGGAGTTATCACAAAATTATTGGATAATGACTTGAACCTACAGATGCACCTCTTTTGTGTAAGAGATCTCTTGGGATAAAGCTTGATCTGTTTGAGGATGTGTATAACATATTACATCATCTATCCTCTTTGATGACGTTGACCTCTCCTGGTTAGTATCGCCAGAATATGCCAAGATTCTGTTGGGTTTACTTCCAACAGAAAATGCTGTCAGGGATGCCTGACCTTCGTTGACGTGTACTTCACCAACATGTGAATCAACGACTGAAAAATCCTGTAGGATATACAGTCAAGGCTGCTTGACCTCCACTGTCGTGTAGATCATCGGAACATTACGTTGTGATCCCCGCCGGGGATCTGAGTAGTCGGGTGTGAAAACCTCTAATAGCTCCAGAGCTCTGATAGGTTTAAATCGCTATCGGCTGTAATAATGCCAAGGGTTCTTGACCTTCATTGATTTTTATGTCAACGGATGGGCATGCGTTGTAACCCCCGTCGGGGCTTTCATGTTGTAACCCCCGTCGGGGATCCACTGGAGAGTGATGAATACAAACGTACGCAATGATTGGAAAACTTTCCATGCTTCGATGGGTTTACTTGCCATCGGCTGAAACAACGTCAAGGTTACTTGACCTTCGTTGATTTGTGTGTTAACAGATGATCATGCGTTGTAACCCCCGTCGGGGATTTCACGTTATAACCCCCGTCGAGGATTAGCTTGTGTGAAAAGATTGGGGTGACAACCTTACGCTGACAGCATCGGACCTCTGTACGGTATCGCCGCATGTGGTATGAAAAAACTTGAATCATCAGTATAGTAAACCCTGTGTTCGGTCGAATACCAATGGATGAAAAGAAAGCCACAGTTGGATCCAGAAAAACCAAGGTTTCAGGCTATTCTGCTCAATCGCGTAGCGTTTTTATCCCGGATTTGGCCTTTTCAGCTTGTAAGAACTCATTTGCAACTCGAACTGGACCGAGTCGGAGGGGTGGGACCCACATGTAGGTGCCGCAGTTGCACCTACTGCAGCCACCGATGGGCCTGCGGCCAACCGTGGATGATAAATTCCAGCAGGTTGGTCTCACAAGTTACTTTTAACTTGTTGTGCGAAGGAAAATATGTGAGCCATCTTCAGATCTGCTGAGTTCGGGCTGGTTTTTGCAAATTCTGTTACCGTACGAGTGTTCTACACTATCCTGGTAACATATGCCTGTATTTTCTCTCATTTCTGTCCGTTGGATCTTGAGTTATCGTATGAGATGCATCTAAACACACAGTAGTGATTATGTATGCACGAACGACTAGATAGAAAATATTCAACATAGTAAATGTTAGTATTAAACCATGCTGAACATAATGATGTGAAAAAATTTGACTTTTAAGACAGTCAAATTTGCACTTTTTTGTCCTATTTGAGGTCCAATGAGCATAAGGTAGTAAGGCAAAATACTCCTGATATTGAGGTTGGCCTGATGCATGATGATTTTAATTTTTAATGCATATATTATGTATATGACTTTGGGGCAGGTGTGCTACTGAATGGCCACCTAGACATGCCTGTATGCATGTGGATAGTCCTATTTTCAAAGGGGACTATGGCAAAACTTTTTCAAATGTAGGCATTGGGTAGTCATGCATTTTAACTCTATTGTACGTTAAAGTAAATGCATGCATGCATATAGTCATAAAATGCATTCTAGAAAGCTCCATGTAAGGAAATACCACACCCTTTTTGAGATGCTTTGGAGACTTGTTGTCTAGATACTATGGATCCAGATCAGCCGAGCAGTTCCTATAGGACCACTTCTGGTGTACAGCGGAGGGCTTCTGAAGTACCTCGTCCCCGTTCTGTCAGACGGCCTTGACGGTTGGTGGAGGTCGTGATACGTCCTGTCCAGGTAGATGTTCCCGACGTTGAGGATGAGGAAGTGGATATTCCTATAGAGGATCTCGCTCCTTCTGCACATATCCCTCGCAGGGAGCTTCTGAGCATTCAGGTAGTGAACCCAGAATTGCTTGGTGATTTGGGCAGACATCCATCGATGTATTTGCATGCTAACGAGGTATGGCGTTAGACTTTGATCTTCCTTCTTTCCTATTGATGAGGATTAAAGGGTTTTGATGTTGATCTGCATTTCATACAGGTTCCTAATTTTACACAGCCTCAAGGGAACTGATTTAGCATTCACTCCATGTATCAGGTGCTTCATCCTGACAATAGAGCGGTAGTGCATGAGTGGGGATTTGGGGCATTTTTCTCCATCCTTTCCCGTCGTTGTCCCTAGGGTTACCTCATGGCATTATCTAAGCGATGGTTCCATCAAACTCAGTCACTCCATCTGCTAGATTGCGAGGGGATGATGACGCCTATGTATTGGTGATTTATCACAAGTATGAAGTTTGGAGGGGAGCCGGTGCCTTGCATGGCAAATATTACCCCTACTACCGTTAGATCCTTATTAGGAGTTCCGGCGGCGGCAGTCAAAGATAGAACTGTCCGTTCAGGTCCTTTGAGCGTAGATGCTATGAGCGGGCTATTGAGTGAGCCTATGCCTGATGATGTCAGAATAAGGGATTGTGTTCTGCGGCGATTGTTCCTGATGATCATTCGAGGCTGCTTCATAGCAGACAACTCTTCTACGGTATCTTTCGCTTTGATCAGCGCTACACGTGATTTGGACCGTATTGAATAGTATGATTGGGGCTCCTACACCTTTGCCTATTTCCTCCGAGGCATGCGTATGCGCTCACATAGTTTGACCGAGGCTTAGCTAGGATTTTACCCATTTCTGCTGGTGAGTATTTCTCTTGTCATTTACCATGTATAGGTTAAGAGTGTTAACTGACAACAGATGTTTGCCTTTGTGTTGGCAGTTTTGGGCCTATGAGAGGCTTCCATGCTTGCGTCCCGTGAGTGTGTTAGGTTTAGACACCTATCCACGAGGACGACAATGGCATCACTCGATTCTGCCAGAGGTCCCTCTAGCTGAGGGATTCACTCATTGTCGTATGCAGCTGGAGTTGTTGACGGCTGATACCATCACATGGCTTCCCTATTCCGGGGAACACCTGACCATGGGTTTTGAGGATGGATACCCGACTGGAGTCGAGTATGTGATTTCCACCAGGAGAGTTCCTCTCTTCACAGATGGAGGCTGTGAGCTCTATTTAGGAGAGCGTGCTATTAGGAGCACCACATGGGAGATTTGTATACCGATCTTGCCTTCTACCAGGCGTTATTGGACTGTATTGCAGTCACCCATCACTGATATCCCATTGTTGGGGGTAAACGGTTTTGCATTGTCAGAGGGTCCATGTACTCAGGAGACATTCCATCGGTGGTGGTTCCTTCGCACTATTGGAGCTCAGTCCCGCGCCACACAGTTTATAGGGGATATGGTTCCAGGATCTTTGATGATGACGTATTGGATAGCTTGTGTCCGAGATCTGACTCATATGACCCAGATTGATAGTTTGACCCGGCAGTTGGACCAGACACATATATTTATTCGGCATTTGGGCAGACACCCGACAGAGGCAGCTTCATTTGATCCTTCCAGCTCAGGAGCTGGCCCCTCAGGTGACCCATTCAGTTTTGCCAGCGTAGATCCTCCTTTATATAGGCCTGACATCCCTGTTGATAGAGATCCAGTGACTCAGGAGGAGTTATATCAGGTGGACAGGATTGATGATGTGGACATCGACACCATTATCTTCTTCTGATGTATATTCTCATTATATCTTTTGATAGGCCTCTGTTAGATATTGGGTGGTTGTGCCCCATTCTCGTTATATCTTTCGATAGGCCTCTGTTAGCTATTGGGTGGCTGTGCCCCATTTCCCTGTATTTGTAGTTGTACAGAGATGATGTATTAGATGATGATATACTTAGGAATGTATGCACTATTTTTTTTATTCCCTATATCATATTGCCATCTATTATCTGTTATGCATGTATCATGTTATGCATATGTATGTATGTCCAGAGATATTTGGTATTGACCCCTGGATGGTCTTATGACACGGCCCACACAGATGTCTTCTTCGACAGTTAGCCGCATAGATCATACCCTACCGTCAGTGGTGGCATCGGGTATGAGATCGTGGTATGATAGCATGTCACCACCATATAGGGTGACTGTAGATCATTTATTGCAACGTACCATGGCCTTTTTGACTTTTTAGGATCCCGCAGGATTTGTGGATGGGATGATAGAGCATTGGCTACCGGATAGGCAGGTATTCCGATTCGGCACCTATCAGTTGACTCCTACTATGGAGGAGTATGCACGATTAACGATGCTACCTCTAGACAGACCTTGCGTGCATTTGGCTTTGGGAGACATGAGTAAACGATTCATGACTCTCACAGGATTGAGGCGCAGAGTGGTACAGGATGAGTTGACATCTGGCCACATGATATCCTAGCATTTTTTGGACGACATATTTGGCTTAGAGGATAGCTATTCACGACATTTCGGGGATTTCACCACACCGGAGGCTCATTGGCGCTTGGCCAGAGTTGACGTATTGATGCTATGTATATTGTCATATGTGTATATATCGCGGTATATGGATGAGATAGATATAGGCGTTATCATAGTCGTGAGAGCTCTCAGGGAGGGTCGTACCATTGTACCTATGATTGTAGCAGAGACCCTGCGGTCGGCATCATATTGTTGCATGTATCCTACATGAGTGTTCATTGGGAGTTCAGTAATGCTATATGTGTGGTTCATGTCACACTTGAGACCGATTGACACTTTTAGATGGCATGGGTACTGCTTTACCCATGATGTAGCTACGTCATACTCTTTTCAGCCATCAGAGTGTATAGATGCTCTGTCCTGGTCCACATTCTTGGCAGATATCAGAGATCCATTTAGCATATTACCGTGTTCAGGGCTTAGCTCACCATACAGCTTCATTACTCATGCTCCGGGCATGGACTATCTCCCTCTAGCTGGTTTGAGGGGAGTGACCACTTATCACCCATTGGCCGCGATGTCGCATTTCGACCAGTTTCAGGATTTTTATCCTTTTGAGGGGGCGATAGGTCAGCGTTCAGCTTCTCAGTATCTCTCAGCAGAGGATCGATCTCAGGTATACACCTACTGGGATCATCGTGAGATAGCTATTTTTTCTGTCAGTCATCCTAGTTATTGCGCAGAGTACTCCGCGTGGATGGAGACAGAGATTTTATCAATTGCAGCAGTATTTGCAGTACCGGAGAGCGAGTTAGATGATGTAGAGCCTATGGAGGACATTGATACCTACATTGAGGAGGAGCCCAATGCTGGGTTGCCATCATTTCTTTTGGATTCTCCTAGTACCAGTACTGTTGTGATTCAGCACTCGGCACAGTACTTAGAGCAGAGTCTTCATCTGATGACCTTTGAGAGAGATTAGATTCGATCTATAATGTCGACTGCTCTTGATGGGAGGAAGGCCGCTTTATTGGAGAGAGACGAGGCCTTGGCTCGTAGAGATGCCGCCGTCGTTGAGCGGGATGAGGCTATATCAGCCAGAGATGCAGTGATAGTTGAGCAGGATATTTCCATATCTACCCGGGATGTAGCCGTCACAGATAGTACTGCAGTGAGGTCCCTTACCACTGGCATGATCGCAGAGATGAGCACATATATTGATGATCATATGGTCACCATGCAGATGTCTACAGATCTGTTGAGCCGTATAGATATTCTCATACGGGAGACCACAACTTTACCTCCATCTTCTGAGAGGGATGCCATGTTGGGCTTGTTAGCTCGCATATACCCTGACTTGTAAATGATCTTGTATTTTCCTGCACAGACTAGCTTAGCCATTTTGTCATGTACAGTTTATATTGTGTATATCAAACAACATTATATATATGACAGGGAAATATATATTTTTGGTCACGTCCCTTTTAGATATGCCTTGCTACTTGCTTGATATTTTGCCTGCTGCTTAAGGGCTTGTGATCGTGATGTATTCTGAATTCCTTCTCGGTGGATGGACATTAAGTTGTCTCTGGATAATTCATAATGGATCATTGATATGTATGTATCCCTACCATATCTCGGTGTCTTGGGACTGGTTTCTGTATGGAAATGAGGAGAGGAGTGTGGCTTTCCTCTCTAAAATTGACCACACCATAGATGGTCACCAGCACTTCTATTCAGGAGAAGCCTAGTTAATTCCATCTCTTATGGATTGGTGTTGCTCTTCGAGGTATGACCACAACTTAGATGGTCGCCGAATCTCCTATTTGGGAGGAGTTCAGGTAATTCCATCCATTTGGTCTGAAGCCAAATGAAATGTAGTGGATTGAAGGATGATCCCAGTATCAACTGACAAGGGTTTGTATTTTGGTAAGGGGTGAGACCGCACCATGAATGGCTACCTACGTACTCCTATTGAAGAGGAGATCAGGTCTGCGTAGTTCAAACCTGGTGTAAGAGGTTCAACGCTGTATGTGGCAGGAATGGTGTAGGAATGTTTTTGTTGTTTTTGTTTTATTTCGACCGGACCATATGAAATGGTTGCCTACGTACTCCTATTGAAGAGGAGATCAGGTCGACGTAGTTCACCCCTCAGGGCGAGATGAAAAGCGTAATCCCATGTGCTGGTCAGAGTGCAGGGAGGAGAGAGTTTAATCCTAGGTTGAGGATAAACTGCAGGTGAATAGTTTGATCCCATGTATGGGTAGCCAAACTGTATACGCAAGAGGTTCAATCCACGGTGGGATGACCTAAGTTGTAGGAACGCAAAGGAGAAAGCCAGGCTGCTAGCTTTAAAGGTATATTTCCCTGAGGGGCAAAGTGTAGAAAAGTTATTTGTGGTAAAGGTTTAAAGAACCGGAATGACTGGTGACCTGATGGTCTACTACGAGGATGCTTACTTGAGGGTAACTTCAGACATAGTACCATTTCACGGCGTTTGAGTTGATGAGTTGCGAAAATTAATCGCCGTCCATTTCTTGCAATCTGAGAGCGCCTCCTATCAATACTTCCTTGACAATAAACGGGCCTTCCCAGTTAGGAGCGAATTTTCTCTTAGACTGATCTTGGTTTTCCAGTATTTTCTTCAAAACTAAGTCATGTTGTCTGAATTGCTATAGTCAGACTTTTTTATTGTAGGATCGGGCGATCCTTTGCTGATATAACTGACCATGAAAGATAGCCGCGGTTCGCCTTTCGTCTATTAGAGACAATTGGTGATACCTATCTTGTACCCATTGGTCTTCATCCAACTGAGCGTCTATCAATACTCTGAGGGATTCCATCTCAACTTATATGGGGATCACTGCTTCCATCCCATAGGTTAAGGCGTAGGGGGTTGCCCCAGTGGAAGTGCGCATTGAGGTTCTGTAGGCTAACAGAGTCTGAGGCAATTGGTCAGGCCATTTTTTTGTGATTGGCAGACATCTTTTGCATAATCTTCTTGATGTTTTTGTTAGCCGCTTCAACGGCACCATTCATCTTCGGATGATAGATGACTAGGTTGAGATGTTTGATGTGGAATTTACTGCATAATTCCCCCATCATTTTGTTGTTGAGGTTCTTGGCATTGTCGGACACAATCACCTCTGGTTGTCTATATCGACAAATGACATTGTTTCTGATGAAAGCAATGATGACTTTTTTAGTAACCCTGGGGAAGGAGGCTGCTTCTACCCACTTGGTGAAGTAGTTGATCATGGTGAAGATAAATCGATGACCATTACTGGCTTTAGGCTCAATGGGCCAGATAACGTCCATTCCCCACATTGAGAAGGACCAAGGTGAACTCATATTGTGAAGTTCCCGTGGAGGGGTGTGTATAGCATTCCCATGAATCTGGCACTGATAGCATCTCCTGACGTGGTTATTGCAATCAGCTTTGAGAGATAGCGAATAATGTCCCGTCCTGAGGACTTTCTTAACAAGGAGGGGGCCACTCATGTGGGGGCCACAGACTCTGCCATGGATTTCATCCATAAGCCTTTGGTCTTGATCTTTGTCTAAACATCTGAGGAGACCTAATCCTGCATCTCTTTTGTAGATCGCATCTCCACTCAGGTAGAATTTCATAGCCAGTCCGTGGATCCGCCTTTGTTCAGTCGGGCTCACCTCAGCGGGTGTAGATCCATCTCGCATATATTCCTTGATATGCTGATACAAAGGATGTTGGATGGGAGGTAGCGCATCTGATACTTCTCCAACGTAATTCCCGTAGGCTGGGGCCTTGTGCAGGGAAATTGTGACGCTTGGCAAGTGTTCCTTGTCTGATATGCGAATCAAGGATGCCAAAGTTGCTAACGCATCTGCGAAATCATTCCTATTACGAGGAATGTGGAGAAAGGATATTTCTTCGAATACCAAAGCCATCTTTTAAAACCTGCCGATGGTAAGGCAGTAAATGTAGTTCCTTGGTTTGATAAATTCTGGTGGATTATCTGATTACCAACTCCGAATCTCTAAGGACATTTAACCGCCTGATGCCCATTGAATGGACATGTTTTAGCCCCATAAGACAGCCTTCATACTCAACCGTATTGTTGGTGCTGATAAACTATAATTTGACGGCGACGGGATGCTGCTCCCCCGTATCATATACTAGAACTGCTCCAGCTCCAGAACCTTCCATATTAACAGCTCCATCGAAATATATCTTCCACGTTTGGCATGTATCGTACTGATGGTGTTGCTGAATTGTTATTACTCCTTCATCGGGTAAATATGTCTCCGAGGGTTTGAAATCCCCTGATGGTGCGATGGCCAGTTGATCCGCAATTCCTTGACCTTTGATGGACTTTTGAGTCACATATACGATGTCAAATTGTTGTAAGATCAATTGCCATCTGGACAGTCGACAATTCAGTATGGGTTTACTGAACACGTACTTCAGAGGATCCACGCGGGATATGAGATGGGTTGTGTGACCATGGAGGAAATGTTGTCACCTCATGGCAGCCCATGCTAAAGCACAACACGTCTTTTCTATCAGAGTGTACTTGTGTTCACTGCTGTTGAATCTTTTACTGAGGTAATAGATAGCTCATTATAGGCTTCTATTGTCCTTCTGTCCCAGCATGCAGCCCATGGCATTGTCACTTACGGACAGATACATAAACAGAGGAACATCATCCCTGGGTGGAACCAAGATGGTAGCTTTGATTAGCTGTTTCTTGATTGTAAGGAAAGCATTCTGGCACTCCTCATTCCATTTCATGGAGGAGTTCTTCCTTAATAGCTTGAAGATTGGCTCACAGGTTGCTGTGAGTTGAGAGATAAACCTGCTAATGAAGTTGATTCTTTCCAAAAATCCCTGTATTTCTGTTTCTATCTGAGGAATGGGCATTTCAGTGATGGCTTGGATTTTGGCAGGATCCAGCTCTATCCCTTTGTGGCTGACTAGAAATCCTAGCAACTTGCCTGATTTAACGCCAAAGGCGCACTTAGTTGGATTCAACTTCAAGTTGTACTTACGCAACCTGTTGAACAACTTTCAGAGATGGTCTATATGGTCATCCTCCTTCTGGGATTTGACAATAATGTCATCCACGTAGACCTCGATCTCTTTATGTATTAAGTCGTGGAAAAGAGCCTTCATAGCTCGTTGATAGGTAGCTCCAGCATTGATGAGGCCGAATGACAACCGTCTATAGCAAAAAGTTTCCCAAGGAGTGATGAAAGCAGTTTTTTCACGATCTTCCTCAGCAACCATAATCTGATAATACCCCGTAAAGCAATCTGCAAAGGAGTACATGTCGTATTGCGCAGTATTATCAATGAGAATGTAGATAAATGGCACGGGAAAGCTATCCTTTAAGCAAGCTTTGTTCAAGTCCCGGTAGTCCACACAAACTCGCACCTTTCCTCCAGGTTTAGGTACGGGCACGATGTTGGATATCCACTCAGGATACATAGACACCATTATGATGCCAGCTTGAAATTGTTTCACAATTTTTTCTTTCACCTTTAAACTCCATTCAGGTTCCAATCGTCTGAGCTTTTACTTGACTGGCTTGAATTCCTCTTTAATGGGAATACGATGAAGGATAATGTCAGTGGACAAACCCACCATATCTTCATGAGACCATGTAAACACATCCTGGAACTGGGTTAGTAGCATAACCATGTCATTCCGTTGGTTTGGGGTAAGGTCTGAACCAATTTGGATTAACTTAGGGTTTTCTAAGGTTCCAAGATTGAAAGGAGTGGTTTGATCAAGGTTGGGTTTGGGTTTGTTTTTGACCCATTCTTGAATTTCTGGAGGCACCTAAATGTCATCCAGTATATCCACCAAAGCTGAATTCATCTCTACATCAAAGGTACAATCCTTGTGGAGAAGAGGCACCGTATCAGCAAGCACAGGCACATCTAAATTCAGAGTCCTAAAACAAAATATGCTTTCACTTAGTATATATGAAATGTGTTGATCATACACAGTGTTAGCATATACTGGCAAAATAAATCGCTAATATTGTACTAAAAAGTAAGCAGTTATTATATCTACAGGGCAGAAAGAGTTTCTGCCCGCTTTACCCTTGACGACCAATGCAAGGAATGATGTTCCAATTGGCAAGAGCAAATTTCGGGTGAACCGTAGTGATAAAGGGATTATCATCATCCTCGATGTCCCGAATGATAGCTATTACGTCTGGGCAATCATCGTCTGGGGTGTATCTATTGGTATGCTCATCATGAACGATGATGCGTATGCCGAACATCATCTTGATGACGTCTTGCTTGATTCTTCGTTCCTCTTCCTCCACTGCGGGATCTGGATCAAAGATTTCTTTCTCCTTCACCGATACCGGCTTGGGAAATAACAACGCCATTATATTGGCTGGCACCTTTATGGGAGGTTGTGAGGACTCAGAGATCAAAGGCGAAGCTAAACGCCGCATGGTTAAAGATGCAGGAATCTGCTGATGCTTTTGAGGATTCCTGTGACTAGAGCTGGCAGAATAGCCTAGTCCAGCTGTCCCAATTTGGTAGGTTAAGCGAATAGGATATTTGACACCTTGGCAATCTTTACCCAACCCTTGTCCCGGTTTATGACCCAACGACATCATTTTTTGCCTGGCCGACATTACCTCGGCAGAAATCTGGGGTTCGGGTAATGGCGTTTGTAACGACCCCAAAATAGGTCCATTCCATCCAACCTATTCTGAGTCGCCAAATACATGGTACAGAAAACAACTACAACTTTATTACAACAATTGTCGTGCAAAATACAACAACACCTATGCTATAAGTTTGGATACAAATATATACCAAATGTGACTCATGTTCTAACCGTGGACATCACCTCACAATGACACCTTACATAAAGGTATAGTCAAAAATTATTTTAGAAATTAGAATCTTTGGGAAGTGCTCAAGCAAACCTTCGTACATGGGAGGCCACGCGTCCAGGTTATGATAGATATCATATGGCCACAGAATTATCCTTGGTTGACCCAATAGACCCCAAATAAAAACGAGAAGATTACTATCATATTCTTCCCAATGGTGAGTCTTCTCTTGACTTATCATTATCTCCACTGTCTCTAATTGAGAATATACTTCAAACAAACACCAAGATTATATAGGTAGTGCCCATAGATATACTCAACAAGTGGATGAGCACAACCCTGTCCTGTGATGACACGAGGTTGTATGTCATTAGACATCTTGTATGATAGTGACAAAACACCCTTCCAACGTTGGGTTCGTCTCACCCTATTTTTTTCACCAAATATAACTACTAAATGATAACCACCATTCTATTCCCTTGTTACCCCCGCTCGACCCAGCTACACTCTTATTACCTGAAAGGAATTGTGAACAGAAGGGTGAGCACAACTAGCCCAGTAAAGAATATCATGACTAAAGATAAATAAATTATCAATAGTCTTCATCAATAATAAATCAGAGATTTAGAACATATGGTAGATGATAAAAAATTTCAACCATAGTTGCAGCGGAACATGCAATCCATTAGAAGAGTCAAATAGACTATAAAGTCTATTATCTTCTCCATGTTAAAAATCCACCAACAATGTTTTATCCCTGTAACATCAATCAACAGTTCTGGTCCACAATCATATAAATAACTCATAATCATAATTATGATTCTAAATTCATCTTCTCATCCAGGACAAAGATAATTTTCATCACTTGTCTTTACCTGAAATATCAAAGATCATGGTTATACCAAATCACAATTCTTGTTCATAATCATACTAATAATTTCATCTTTGTACTACGGGCCAAAGATATTCGTCAACAGTTTATCTTTGCACTACTGGCCAAAGATATTCAACAACAGTTCATCTTTGCACTACAGGCCAAAGATATTCAACAACATACCATCTTTGCACTACAGGCCAAAGATATTCATCAACAGTTCATATTTGCACTACAGGGCAAATATATTCATCAATAGTTCATATTTGCACTACATGCCAATATATATTAATATCTCAAAGAATTATAATCATTTTAGAATTTATATAAACAATAATTATAACCATGTTGATCAATTCACCTTTGCACTTAAGCTTAAGATATTCAATTATAAATTCAATGGTCATGATCATACCAGTCACAATTCAACTTTGCACTACAGGCCAAAGAGAACCCTAGTCATGATCATACCAATAATCTACCCATCTTTTATACTCCAGTGAAAGAAAATTTTAACATCAAGGTTATAAAAATGTTATATATAATAGTAAAATCAATATAATCAAAACATCTAGATTTAATCTCAAGAGTAATATTCATAAATCAACTATAATTTAGTTAGAAAAAGAAACCAATTTTGTCTTGAATAGTACCCGTGAATAGTAACTCGTGAATAGTAATTCGTGAATAGTAACTCATGAATAGTAATCCCCACACAAAAAGGTAGAAATTCCACAATAAAATCCATACCAATATTTCGGTATAATGATATTGAAAGAATAACATTTCTTAAGCTTATAAACAATTTATTTAAATTGTTTACACTTACTAAATAATGCATTTAATCATTCAAAAATACCAAACTCATAAGATTTCATTACCAATAACCAAAATCCTCATCAAAAATCTGCATATACCTCATATAGGATTCTCAAGCTATAAAATCCTATTTTCCAATTTTCTTACTTCACATAACATATTTAATTCATTTACTCATAACTAGTATATTTTCATGAAAAATACCAAATCAGTTCTAAAAATATTTCTTTTCTGAAATTTGGCATAATATAGTCCCATAGTGAACATATATTTTTCTCAGAATTTTTAAAAGTCATTTACTATTTTTTATATGGCCAAAATAGCCGAATATTTAGACATTTATCAAAAATTGTACTTTTATCTAAAAATTCTGAAATTCACAGTGTATACTCCTTTCATATACATGTACTCCTAATAAAAATTTCATCAATTTTGGAGTTAACCACAAGAAATTATAAGCTATTACTTTTAAAATAGTCTTTTCTAATAAAATTCATAACTCTCAATCTATACATCCAAAAATCACCATTTTTGGACACAATCAAGAAAACTCATCAAAATATCATTTCAAATTTTTCCATAATTTTTGAATATCAGAAAAATTACGAAACTGAAAATCATAACAACCCTTAAAATCCATTACTATCCCTTACCTCAAAAGAGCAGTACTTCTGACTGGATATCGGATATGATGCTGAAGGAAACTTGCACTGATGAATAGCAACTCACCAAGTATCTAAAAACTCACAAAATATGCTTCATAATATAGAGAAAAAAAGAGAGAAAGCTTATGTTTCTGGTGTGATTTTCAATTCTAACTTAGCCCTCTATTTATAGGAAAATTTTGGTAGGTTTGACCTGCAACCTGATGGCTTTACCTGCTACTATTCCCACCCACCACATTTGAAATATAATTCAGCACATTTCTTCACCAACCACAAGTGGGGCACACCAATTCTAGAATTTCCTACCAAAATGATTAACTCCGAAAATTCAACAATTTCTGAACCAATCATCTTGTAAAATTCATAACAAAATATACGTTCATTTTTAACGGTTCAAAATTTGTGGACATATACTCAACTTATATATGTATAACATATCCAAAAATTACCACGATCCAACGGTCGGATTAAAAATTATAACCCCCGTAAAATATCTCAAAAACCCTGATTTTTAATACCTCCATTCTGACAAAAATACGGATAAAAATCTCAACATTAACTCCTTCATTTTTTAACCACAAAAATATATCCCTCATTTATATCCACATAAAATAAATATTTTCTTATCATATGAATCAATAATTAATTATTCACAAATAATATTACAGAATCACATTTATGACAACCAGGCCGTTCCCAGGAAAGAGGGGGCTTTTCAATAAGGATTTCTCCTTACTGGCGCGCAATTAGATGACCAAACCTCTCCTTAGACAGAACTTTCTAGACATTGCCAATAATGCTATCTAATAATACTATTCAAATAATATGAATTATTGATCTGATAATGGGAAATACTGTGCAGCAACAATTATTGAACAACAATAATACAAAATTTCAACGTAGCAATTATTGAATCAATAAAATAAAATATTGAACAGTAATTACTGTAACAATTATTGAGTAGTGCCTTCTTACGTAAGAATCAATAATTTCAAAAATACTATGCAATACCGTGTGCTACTGTGCAATAACGCGTATTACTGTATTTTAACCACCGGGTATTCCAACAGTGTTAACGGTAACAACTACGCCGTTATTTGTAAAAACTCAAATTTATCGTTTTCTTCACCCGACAGTTATTCGTTATGGGGACCACAAATAGCTACGCCGTCGTACGAATATTCCCCGACAGAAAGAATATTCCACGACCAAACGAATATTCCCCGACAACAATGTTTATTTTATAACCACTTGCTTATTTTGAAAAAAAATTCATATTTCACCCATAACTTTAAACTTTTATCAATTTAACCATTTACTGAATAGTAATTATAAGAAAAATTGAATACTTTTATTTCATAAAATTCGGGGTCTTACAATCTCCCCTCCTTATGAAATTTCGTCCCCGAAATTTACGTACCTGGTATTTCAAAGAGTTGAGAATACATTCCTTTCATTTCAGATTCCATCTTCTCTGTCATCGTGATTTCTCCATTGCTCATCTCGTGTATTTCAGATATCATTCTAGAATACAGCTTCAAAACAAGGGTTAATTGAACAAATTAACATATCACATAATATCCCAATATTATGACTGACCAACAAATAAGCTTAGGTAGGACACACTAGCGAAGGATTTATTCATCTCTCCCCTCCTAGTTCTATTCCCCGATCTCCGCCAGAGACCATATTCCTAAGCTCTGATACCAAATGTAACGACCCCAAAATAGGTCCATTCCATCCAACCTATTTTGAGTCGCCAAATACATGGTACAGAAAACAACTACAACTTTATTACAACAATTGTCGTGCAAAATACAACAACACCTATGCTATAAGTTTGGATACAAATATATACCAAATGTGACTCATGTTCTAACCGCGGACATCACCTCACAATGACACCTTACATAAAGGTATAGTCAAAAACTGTTTTAGAAATTAGAATCTTTGGGAAGTGCTCAAGGAAACCTTCGTACATGGGAGGCCACGCGTCCAGGTTATGATAGATATCATATGGCCACAGAATTATCCTTGGTTGACCCAATAGACCCCAAATAAAAACGAGAAGATTACTATCATATTCTTCCCAATGGTGAGTCTTCTCTTGACTTATCATTATCTCCACTGTCTCTAATTGAGAATTATACTTCAAACAAACACCAAAATTATATAGGTAGTGCCCATAGATATACTCAACAAGTGGATGAGCACAACCCTGTCCTATGATGACACGAGGTTGTATGTCATTAGACATCTTGTATGATAGTGACAAAACATCCTTCCAACGTTGGGTTCGTCTCACCCTATTTTTTTTCACCAAATATAACTACTAAATGATAACCACCATTCTATTCCTTTGTTACCTCCGCTCGACCCAGCTACACTCTTATTACCTGAAAGGAATTGTGAACAGAAGGGTGAGCACAACTAGCCCAGTAAAGAATATCATGACTAAAGATAAATAAATTATCAATAGTCTTCATTAATAATAAATCAGTGATTTAGAACATATGGTAGATGATAAAAAATTTCAACCATAGTTGCAGCGGAACATGCAATCCATTAGAAGAGTCAAATAGACTATAAAGTCTATTATCTTTTCCATGTTAAAAATCTACCAACAATATTTTATCCCTGTAAAATCAATCAACAGTTCTGGTCCACAATCATATAAATAACTCATAATCATAATTATGATTCTAAATTCATCTTCTCATCCAGGACAAAGATAATTTTCATCACTTGTCTTTACCTGAAATATCAAAGATCATGGTTATACCAAATCACAATTCTTGTTCATAATCATACTAATAATTTCATCTTTGTACTACGGGCCAAAGATATTCGTCAACAGTTTATCTTTGCACTACTGGCCAAAGATATTCAACAACAGTTCATCTTTGCACTACAGGCCAAAGATATTCAACAACATATCATCTTTGCACTACAGGCCAAAGATATTCATCAACAGTTCATATTTGCACTACAAACCAAATATATTCATCAACAGTTTATATTTGCACTACATGCCAAATATATTAATATCTCAAAGAATTATAATCATTTTAGAATTTATATAAATAATAATTATAACCATGTTGATCAATTCACCTTTGCCCTTAAGCTTAAGATATTCAATTATAAATTCAATGGTCATGATCATACCAGTCACAATTCAACTTTGCACTACAGGCCAAAGAGAACCCTAGTCATGATCATACCAATAATCTACCTATCTTTACACTCCAGTGAAAGAGAATTTTAACATCAAGGTTATAAAAATGTTATATATAATAGTAAAATCAATATAATCAAAACATCTAGATTTAATCTCAAGAGTAATATTCATAAATCAACTATAATTTAGTTAGAAAAAGAAACCAATTTTGTCTTGAATAGTACCCGTGAATAGTAACTCGTGAATAGTAATTCGTGAATAGTAACTCATGAATAGTAATCCCCACACAAAAAGGTAGAAATTCTACAATAAAATCCATACCAATATTTCGGTATAATGATATTGAAAGAATAACATTTCTTAAGCTTATAAACAATTTATTTAAATTGTTTACACTTACTAAATAATGCATTTAATCATTCAAAAATACCAAACTCATAAGATTTCATTACCAATAACCAAAATCCTCATCAAAAATCTGCATATACCTCATATAGGATTCTCAAGCTATAAAATCCTATTTTCCAATTTTCTTACTTCACATAACATATTTAATTCATTTACTCATAACTAGTATATTTTCATGAAAAATACCAAATCAATTTAAAAAATATTTCTTTTCTGAAATTTAGCATAATATAGTCCCATAGTGAACATATATTTTTCTCAGAATTTTTAAAAGTCATTTACTATTTTTCATATGGCCAAAATAGCCGAATATTTAGACATTTATCAAAAATTGTACTTTTATCTAAAAATTCTGAAATTCACAGTGTATACTCCTTTCATATACATGTACTCCCAATAAAATTTTCATCAATTTTGGAGTTAACCACAAGAAATTATAAGCTGTTACTTTTAAAATAGTCTTTTCTCATAAAATTCATAACTATCAATTTATACATCCAAAAATCACCATTTTTGGACACAATCAAGAAAACTCATCAAAATATCATTTCAAATTTTTTCATAATTTTTGAAGATCAGAAAAATTACGAAACTGAAAATCATAACAACCCTTAAAATCCATTACTATCCCTTACCTCAAAAGAGCAGTACTTCTGACTGGATATCGGATATGATGCTGAAGGAAACTTGCACTGATGAATAGCAACTCACCAAGTATCTAAAAACTCACAAAATATGCTTCATAATATAGAGAAATAAAGAGAGAAAGCTTATGTTTCTGGTGTGATTTTCAATTCTAACTTAGCCCTCTATTTATAGGAAAATTTTGGTAGGTTTGACCTGCAACCTGATGGCTTTACCTGCTACTATTCCCACCCACCACATTTGAAATATAATTTAACACATTTCTTCACCAACCACAAGTGGGGCCCACCAATTCTAGAATTTTCTACCAAAATGATTAACTCCGAAAATTCAACAATTTCTGAACCAGTCATCTTGTAAAATTCATAACAAAATATACGTTCATTTTTAACGGTTCAAAATTTGTGGACATATACTCAACTTATATATGTATAACATATCCAAAAATTACCACGATCCAACGGTCGGATTAAAAATTATAACCCCCGTAAAATATCTCAAAAACCCTGATTTTTAATACCTCCATTCTGACAAAAATACGGATAAAAATCTCAACATTAACTCCTTCATTTTTTAACCACAAAAATATATCCCTCATTTATATCCACATAAAATAAATATTTTCTTATCATATGAATCAATAATTAATTATTCACAAATAATATTACAGAATCACATTTATGACAACCAGGCCGTTCCCAGGAAAGAGGGGGCTTTTCAATAAGGATTTCTCCTTACTGGCGCGCAATTAGATGACCAAACCTCTCCTTAGACAGAACTTTCTAGACATTGCCAATAATGCTATCTAATAATACTATTCAAATAATATGAATTATTGATCTGATAATGGGAAATACTGTGCAGCAACAATTATTGAACAACAATAATACAAAATTTCAACGTAGCAATTATTGAATCAATAAAATAAAATATTGAACAGTAATTACTGTAACAATTATTGAGTAGTGCCTTCTTACGTAAGAATCAATAATTTCAAAAATACTATGCAATACCGTGTGCTACTGTGCAATAACGCGTATTACTGTATTTTAACCACCGGGTATTCCAACACTGTTAACGGTAACAACTACGCCGTTATTTGTAAAAACTTAAATTTGTCATTTTCTTCACCCGACAGTTATTCGTTATGGGGTCCACAAATAGCTGCGCCGTCATACGAATATTCCCCGACAGAAAGAATATTCCACGACCAAACGAATATTCCCCGACAACAATGATTATTTTATAACCACTTGCTTATTTTGAAAAAAAATTCACATTTCACCCATAACTTTAAACTTTTATCAATTTAACCATTTACTGAATAGTAATTATAAGAAAAATTGAATACTTTTATTTCATAAAATTCGGGGTCTTACAGCGTTCCAATAGCATGGTATTGGGTATTGCTTATTTCCAAAACATGAAAACTAATTGGCTCAACATCCTTATTGGCATTGATGAGCGGCATGTCCCTATGCTGAGGAATCTCTGGTTCAGCATTGACTGTGACCAGGCTATTGTTGATGATGTATTTCAACTGTTGGTGAAGAGTGGAGGGGACTACCCCTGCCATGTGAATCCATGGTCGTCCCAAGAGCAGGTTGTATCCCGAATCTCGCTTGAGCACATGGAAGGATACACATAATGTATGAGGACCAATCTCAATTGGCAGCTCAACTACTCCGATCGAGTTACGGCGGGCTCCATCAAAAGCTTTGATGATGGTATGGTTACTCTGAATTCGATTGGGATTGATATTCATCTTTACCAAGGTAGCGTATGGGCAGATATTTAGAGAGGAACCTCAATCTATTAAAACTCCCGCCACCATATATCCGAAGGACAACACCGCAATGTGCAACGGTTTGCAATGACCGGTCCCTTCGGGCGGTATGTCATCATCAGTGAAGGATATCACATTGTTGTTGAAAATGTGATCAGCTAGATGTTAAAACTTTTCCATATCAACTGATGTCGGTAGATAGGCTTTTTCTAAAACCTTTAATAAGACCTTCCGGTGGTTCTCGGAAGTCAAGACCAAGTCCAAGATTGATATCTGTTGTGGAGCTTCTTTCAAGCTTAAAATCACCTTAGCTTCGCTATGACCCATAGTGCGGAGAAAATTTTCAATCTTCTCAATGGGTACTTTCCCCTTAGACTTAATGACAGACTTTATTACCCGTTGGGGAATATACAGTGGATTTTCCTTCGACATTACAGCAGTTGTATGTGAGGTAGATCCTTCACCTTCTCCATAATTCCACGGAACTGCGCGCAAGCTAACAATAGGATATTGTGCTCTGCACGACAAGTTGATTGGCTCGGGAGCGGCCACTTTCAAAGGATTGTTGATTCCCTTGAGTTGAATTACTAGCATGACAAGTGATTTGTTAATCCCATCAATTACAGTGGATATAACTGCTACTACTCTCTTCCACTTAGTAGGACACGAATCCTCACTTGCCCGTAACACAGTGTCATTATCTGCCAGACGCAGTACGCCACTATCGATTAAATTTTGAATAAGGTGGCGGAGTGCCCAGCATTCTTCTGTGCTGTGACCGCGAGATTGGGAATGATATTGACATACTCCCTCAGAGTTGTTTCGTCCCGAACGGGGATTGATTGGAGGTAGAAAGGAACTAATCCTTCCTTCATTAATTAACATATGAAGGATTTCCTCCATAGGTTGGCCCAAATATGTGAATTCCCTTTTGTTGGCAAAATCCCGACGGGCCTTCGCATTCGCTCTCTTCGTTACTTTGTCTTCCAGCATTTCATTTTCTAAAAGTGAAGAGGGAATATTCATGACAATAGGTAGGAGACTGGCATGCTCCTGGCTGATTAGGTGAAGAGTCACTTAATGCTGATAAGTCACCAGTTCTGGCAATTGCTCAATTTGTTTGCAAAGAACTTTCATCTTTCGTTCCATTGTGAATTGGAACTTGGCATAATCCCATCTGTCATCACCATCTTTGGGGGTCTGGGAGGATTCACAGCTGAAATTGGAACTTTGTCCACTGCTCCAATTGATCATGTTGACCTCTTCTTCCATGTGTTGAGGAAGAGGGTTATCTTGAACGTGAGGTTGATCGGGTTTGGTGACCACGATTTCCTCGTTGTCTACCAGGTCTTGGATTTTGTGTTTAAAGGCCCAACAATCTTGAGTATCATGTCCAGGTGCCCCGATATGATAAGCACATTTCTGAGCAGCATTAAAACCCCGTCCATTAGGGCTGGCTGGTGGAAGAAGATGCGTGATTTTCTTCTGCGTTGATAGAAGATTGAGAATGTTCTCGAGGGTGTCCCCTAAGGGTGTTAATACTCGAGGACATTTGGCTTCTCCACCTTTTGGTACTGGAGAGTTTGAAGACTGTGCTTGAAAGGGAGTGTAATTTCTCCTCTTAATAGGCATGTTTTGACAGCCTTTTTGACCCTGTAGTATCAGGGAAACATCCTCTTCTTTCTTTTTATGGACCCTCTGTGACAACCCGATAATTTAGATAATTATTAAAATCCTAAAATGATGTATTAAAGGTTATAAGATGAACCTAAACAGAAAATAAGTGTATGAAATTGACTTTTCTGTGAAGGATCAAGATAAAACTATGTTAGTAGTTAACATAGCTTGAACGTTGGCCTTGAATGGCAAATAAGAAGATAAATAAGTTTAAAGTCGTTAGTTATTACGATTAGCAATAAGAATGGAGTAATTTAAAACTCAAAATTTGAGTTAGAGATTGAATTTTGAAGCATGGACTGCTTGGTTGCGTCCGGAACGTCAAGATTAGTCAGAATGGACAGTAAATACAAAATGTGTAAAGGTTGACTTTTGGTCAAAATCAACAGTTGACTTTTTATGAAGAAAAATCAAAATTAGTGTGAGAAGTGAAATATGTTGCTTGAATAATAGTATAATATTTAATATTATACCAAATAAGGTAAAGCTAAAATATGAGATGAGATCCAATATGTAGATATGAATATTGGTATCAAAGTAGTTAGTAAGTAAAACAAGTAAATTTGTTAGCTCAATGGAATTAATTAAGAGCCCGAGCTAGGCCTACTTGTGGGAGAACAATAATATTAAAAATTATATTAAGTTAAGAGATATATTTTTATTATCTCGAGTTATTAATTTTATAACTTAATTAAAACAAGTTTAATTGGGTTATAGAATTTAATGTGCTACAGTGATGATTTAAATTCTATTTATTTGGAATGGATACCCTAATTAAATATTTAGGTTGGGATAAGATGGAAAGGATTGGACTATGTTAATTTTACATGGCCCAAAGGATTAATTTGAAAGCCCAAAAGATTAAACTAGTATCCCAATTAAAGAGGTACATATTGGACAATTGCTATATTAGAAATAATAATTGTATACGGCAAAAAGAAAGCCAATGTTCAGCAATTAAAAAAAATGAGAAGGAAAGCATAAGAGAGGAAAAAAGATAAGAGATAAGAAGAAAAGAAAGATAAGGAAGGAGAGAGAGAAAAAGGGAAAAAAACGTAAAAGAGAAAGAGAAGAAAGAAGAACGGCAAAACAGTGGAAGGAGAAGAGGGGAAGAGGGCGGTAGCCCTTGGAGGAGATGGGGAGGAGAGGGAAGATCCTCCATGGATGGAAGTAAAAAAAGAAGCAAAGGTATATCAATAAATTGATTCTTTCTTCCTAAGCTTGATTCTCTTTATTTTTTTTATTTGATGAAAGGGGTTTTTGATTTAGATGTTCAAATCCCTAAGATCTCTGTGTTTTCCATGGATTCAAGTATGGATATACCTATTTTGGGTATTGATTTGGTTGGAAACCAAAGGAAAAGAAAAATTAATTTTTTCTAGTTTAGAAATCCAAAATTTCTATTTATTTTGAAAATCCACTGTTTTAAATATACAACTCCTTTTTACGATCCGTCAAAGAGGGGTGCTAGATATATGTGTTTACTAGTTTACCCAAGTGGTAGAACTCAAAAATCACGTTTCAAAAAGTCGTCGTGTGAATTTTTGTTAAAACAGTCCCGATTTTTAGGTACTGTTTTGGACCAGTCAAAAACGGGGGCATTTTCGTCCACTTTTTATGCTTGAAAAATTCTAAAAATTTTTGGAGTGTTAATATCAGAAGATATGAAGGTTCTGTAAAAATTTGAGAATTTTTGGCCATACTGTTTGAGAGTTATGGATTTTAGGGTGGATGACTATTTTTGTGAAGTCACCCGAATAACTCTCTGTGTATAAGTTCAAAAATTACAAAATTTTTACTGGAAGTACATGGTTATAGCAGGATCATACTGTGTAAATTTTAGAATTTTTGGAGTTAATCTCGATTTATGAAAAAATAGGGAATATTTGGCTGTTATGGACTATTTAAATATAGTAAATATATTTTAAAAATTTCGAGAAAAATATATGTTCAATATAGAACTATATTCTATCAAATCCCATAAAAGAAATATTTTTGGAACTGATTTGATATTTTTCATCTAAATAATGAGAAATTGATAAATCGATTTAATTATATATATGATGTTCAAAAATATGAAAAATACGATTTTATGACTTGAGACCCTTGAGCATGGTTTATGAAGATTTTGATGAAGTTTTGGGTCGGGTGTGAAGTATTGTGATATTTATGGCATTTTAAAATGATTTAATGCATTATTTGGTAATGTGTAAACAATTATAATAAATTATTTATAAATTTAGTAAATGATTAAAATATTATTAAAATATTAATATTATTAGATTATGATATTTTTAAGTGATTGATAACATTGGGATTAAAAAGTGTTATTAAATCATTGATTTAAAATTTTATTTAATGATTAATAATAATTATTTAATATGTGCGAAGGATTTAGAATCCAGCTTGCTAGATTGAAGAATTTTAAGAATCCAGCTTGCTGGATTAAAGAACTTATGAATCCAAGCATGTTGAATTGGAAATATGTTGAATCCAGGTCGCTGGATTGGGAATCCAGTTTGCTGGATTAGAATTTTGATTGCTGAATTATAAACAGTTTGCTGGATTATAAGTTAGTTTGATGTCAGGTTGATGAATTGAAGAATAGTTTCAATGTAGGTTGCTGGGTTGTTATGATTAAATAATCCAGATTATAATAATAGTATTTGGTCTACTAGAATATAGAAAAGATTTATAATATGAAAGATTAAGTGTTTAATCATAATGAATATGATACAGTGATTGAAGAATTATCCAAGAATGATAATAATACCAATGTGTTAGGATGTTATCTAATATGTGATTAAGTGTTAGATAATTGATTTATTAAGTAATGGTATTATGAGCTAACATGTATGTTATGCTAATTAAAAGATCAATCTTATAACTGATAGGTCTTTCGTGAGAGATTAAATTAGATTGCTTTGCAGTAATCAACGGTACAGGCAAGTTTTTCCTTAACTCAAACTTGAGTTGTATGTTCAAAGCATGCTAATGAATAATTGTTGTTGATTATTCATGTCTATATTGATTATTGATTCGCACGTTGTGCATATTGTAAATGTTCATCAGGTATGAAAGGCTGATCACCTTCATTACCATTTGGTTCAGTTAATCTGTTCATGTTTATGCATGACCATTCATTTTTATTGACTTGGTCGTTCAGCTAAGAAAATTTGTTCATGCTCTTTCACAATGTTTATATTGTTGAAAGTTAGCTAGTTTATTATTCAATTCTTTCAATCATGATATATCTTTATTGAATTTAAACTTGCTGGGCAAATTTGATGTTCACCCTTGCTATATCATGATAAAAAATTTTAGATTAAGATTAAAGCTCGAGTAAAGACAAAGGCAAAGGCAAAGTCCAAGATTAAGCTACTATGCAGTTAGAACTATTAAATTTGCTAATGCAAATATTAATGTAAATATTCTAAGATATTGAAGGTATGCATTAAGTTAAGGTTGTAGACCTTGGGGGTTATGTTGTAAAAGTTTAATGTATAAACAATTTATGTTTATATCTTCTGCAATAGTTGTAGAAATAGTATACCAGATCCTTGTTGATTAGGACCGGGATCTGGGGACGCTACAGTTGGTATCAGAGCCGTAGGTTATAAACCTTAGGTAGGAGTACCTTAGGCTATAATCGCGGAGAAGATGATAAGGAATAAACTCAGATCGAGTTTAAGGGATAAGAGATGAATTTAAGAAATTCCTCATTAAAGTAAAGAGGAAGATAAATAAGATTCAAATAAGAATCTTGAAGAGCTATAAGGATAAGAATCCGGAGTTACCTGACTCCAGCAATAGAGATGAAAAGTGATAATAAATAGACTATGTGTATAAGATGAAAAGTGTTAATAAAATCATAATATAATATGATTAAAGAGAAGAATAAGGAGATCGTAAAATAAAGCGATCGTATGTATAAGGAGAAATGATTACCAAATAAGATCACGATGTGATCAGATTAAATCGTTGAATAACATATGATATGTTAAGTGATTGGAATGATATAGCTTGACGCTATAAAGATAATGTACTATGAAATGGTACAATGTAAACTCAGAAAAGAGTGGTAAATGTTAAGATACGGATTACAAAAATTTGTATTAAGAAAAGAGAAAGTTAGAATTGTGTAGAATTTTAATTGAGGACTCATGTCAGCAGCTGAGTTGTATGATTCCTTGTATGGGCGGGGAATTTGTACTTGGTTTTAGAATCACTTAGCCTCCTGGTCGATATAGTGGTTAGGTTGACTAATTCTTTGTATGGGCAGGGAATTGTTTGCTTAGCTTCCTATATTGATTAGTGGCCGAGTTTGTTTTGACAACCACTTAGTTTCTGGTATTGATAATCATTGGAACCTAATGCCGCGCTATTTGTTATATGCATATGGATAAGGTGATTCTTTTCTCATGTGTATAACGAATAGGTAGAGAATATAAGGTTAAGTACGAGTTCTTAAAACTCATACTTATGGTACGTTCGTGACTCATAATTATATGAAATGTTTATGAACTCCTCAGCGAATGGACGCCAAAGGTCTGACTAGGACAAGTTCTTAAACCCATATGATTATAGAAAGTTCCTGAACTCATAATGTGTGGTAAGTTTGACGAACTGGTATAGTTATGTTGAGATTGGAGCATTAAAGATGATAGAATAGAAAGATTTATTAAACAATGAATCATTAGAGAAATTAAAGTTGATGGTGGAAGCATAGGTATTCCAAATCTTCTAGCTATGCTAGACTTCAAAGTTTTTGACATCAAGTTAAATTCGCACTGATGTGCCTTTCGAAATAAAATGAATTTTTGTTATCCTCAACACATGGTGACAAGTGTGTAGATGTGAACTTCGTACCACTAACACATCGTTACCTGTTGCGGCATGATAGCATCAAAAAAATGATTTTTGATGGTTTTGAACTGTTTAAAGAAGAGTCTACGCTAATTTTTTTGGCTAGACGAAAATGATTTGAATGATCAAAATATATTTTTATATCATTAATCCATCATGCAACCTGGTGCAAAGATAATAAAAATGATGGAGTTATCAATGCAGAATTACTTAGTGTCGAATGTGATCTAAAGATCGTCAGCCCACTATAGTATGATGTAGTATGACAAAGTCACAAAATGACGGAATCCTCAAACGGACTGTAAATACAGTGCGGTATCATGACGTCATAAAATGATTTTAGGAATTTTAAAGATAAATTATTGCCAACTAAATTTGGCTAGCAATGTTTCGATTGAAATTCGAATTATTTGATATGCGTCTAAGTTATTTGATTCAGCTAGACAAATGTATATGAAATTCAAAGTATTCTTTGAAAGCTTATGCCGAGCCAAATTATTTTGGTGCGGAATCTTATGATAAGTCTAAGGTGAACAACCCTAAAAATGGGGATATATTAATTGGATAAAATACTCCAATCTAAGAACGCATATAGTCGTTCCGATTACTAAGGTACAGCAGACTGATCCTCTAAAGTACCCGCACGGATAGTTTACCTTCTTCGTGATTGTAAACATACCAAATATAAAATATTTCAGAGGTAGAGTACCTTTCTTTCGTAATTGAAAGAGGTAGCAGGTAGAAATACCCCTGAACCTCAAAGTTCATGGTTTTTATGATCCCTCGGACAGATATGAATTTTTTTTAAACTCTCTAGAGTAATGTTGTAGTAGTATGTGATGATGGATATGAAATATTGTGAACTCGTTGCGTACGAGTAGAATCTGAGATGATTGAGTAAAGGTTATTATGACAACCTAGTTTTGCTGAATGTTTAGAAGATGTAAACTCCTAGTGAGTAGTTATGGCGAAATGTAATAATAGATGAGAAATCCTCAAAGGAGAAAATTGTAAAGGTTAAGTTAAAAACCTAGTTTTGATCAAGAGAATAAGCAGAGATTAGTATGCTTTAATTTCGGGGACGAAATTCTTAGAAGAAGGGGTGAATGTGACAACCCGAGAATTTAGATAATTATTAAAATCCTAAAATGATGGATTAAAGGTTATAAGATGAACCTAGACAGAAAATAAGTGTATGAAATTGACGTTTCTGTGAAGGATCAAGATAAAACTATGTTAGTAGTTAACATAGCTTGAACGTTGGCCTTGAATGGCAAATAAGAAGATAAATAAGTTTAAAGTCGTTAGTTATTACGATTAGCAATAAGAAGAGAGTAATTTAAAACTCAAAATTTGAGTTAGAGATAGAATTTTGAAGCATGGACTGCTCGGTTGCATCCGGAACGTCAAGATTAGTCAGAATGGACAGTAAATACAAAATGTGTAAAGGTTGACTTTTGGTCAAAGTCAACAGTTGACTTTTTATGAAGAAAAGTCAAAATTAGTGTGAGAAGTGAAATATGTTACTTGAATAATAGTATAATATTTAATATTAGACCAAATAAGGTAAAGCTAAAATATCAGATGAGATCCAATATGTAGATATGAATATTGGTATCAAAGTAGTTAGTAAGTAAAACAAGTAAATTTGTTAGCTCAATGGAATTAATTAAGAGCCCGAGCTAGGCCTACTTGTGGTAGAACAATAATATTAAAAATTATATTAAGTTAAGAGATATATTTTTATTATCTCGAGTTATTAATTTTATAACTTAATTAAAACAAGTTTAATTGGGTTATAGAATTTAATGTGCTATAGTGATGATTTAAATTCTATTTATTTGGAATGGATGTCCTAATTAAATATTTAGGTTGGGATAAGATGGAAAGGATTGGACTATGTTAATTTTACATGGCCCAAAGGATTAATTTGAAAGCCCAAAAGATTAAACTAGTATCCCAATTAAAGAGGTACATATTGGACAATTGCTATATTAGAAATAATAATTGTATACGGCCAAAAGAAAGCCAATGTTCAGCAATTAAAAAAAAATGAGAAGGAACGGATAAGAGAGGAAAAAAGATAAGAGATAAGAAGAAAAGAAAGATAAGGAAGGAGAGAGAGAAAAAGGGAAAAAAATGTAAAAGAGACAGAGAAGAAAGAAGAACGACAAAACCGTGGAAGGAGAAGAGGGGAAGAGGGCGGTAGCCCTTGGAGGAGATGGGGAGGAGAGGGCAGATCCTCCATGGATGGAAGTAGAAAAAGAAGCAAAGGTATATCAATAAATTGATTCTTTCTTCCTAAGCTTGATTCTCTTTATTTTTTTTTTATTTGATGAAAGGGGTTTTTGATTTAGATGTTCAAATCCCTAAGATCTCTGTGTTTTCCATGGATTCAAGTATGGATATACCTATTTTGGGTATTGATTTGGTTGGAAACCAAAGGAAAAGAAAAATTAATTTTTTCTAGTTTAGAAATCCTAAATTTCTATTTATTTTGAAAATCCACTGTTTCAAATATACAACTCCTTTTTACGATCCGTCAAAGAGGGGTGCTAGATATATGTGTTTACTAGTTTACCCAAGTGGTAGAACTCAAAAATGAAATTTCTAAAAGTCGTCGTGTGAATTTTTTGTTAAAACAGTCTCGATTTTTAGGTACTATTTTGGACCAGTCAAAAACGGGGGCATTTTCGTCCACTTTTTGTGCTTGAAAAATTATGAAAAATTTTGGAGTGTTAATATCAGAAGATATGAAGGTTGTGTAAAAATTTGAGAATTTTTGGCCATACGGTTTGAGAGTTATAGATTTTATGGTGGAGGACTATTTTTGTGAAGTCACCCAAATAACTCTCTGTGTATAAGTCCAAAAATTACAAAATTTTTACTGGAAGTACATGGTTATAGCAGGATCATACTGTGTAAATTTAAGAATTTTTGGAGTTAATCTCGATTTATGAAAAATCAGGGAATATTTGGCTATTATGGACTATTTAAATATAGTAAATATATTTTAAAATTTTCGGAAAAAATATATGTTCAATATAGAACTATATCCTATCAAATCCCAGAAAAGAAATATTTTTGGAACTGATTTGATATTTTTCATCTAAATAATGAGAAATTGATAAATGGATTTAATTATATATATAATGTTCAAAAATATGAAAAATACGATTTTATGACTTGAGACCCTTGAGCATGGTTTATGAAGATTTTGATGAAGTTTTGGGCCGGATGTGAAGTATTGTGATATTTATGGCATTTTAAAATGATTTAATACATTATTTGGTAATGTGTAAACAATTATAATAAATTGTTTATAAGTTTAGTAAATGATTAAAATATTATTAAAATATTAATAATATTAGATTATGATATTTTTAAGTGATTGATAACATTGGGATTAAAAGTGTTATTAAATCATTGATTTAAAATTTTATTTAATGATTAATAATAATTATTTAATATGTGCGAAGGATTTAGAATCCAACTTGCTGGATTGAAGAATTTTAAGAATCCAGCTTGCTGGATTAAAGGACTTATGAATCCAGGCTTGTTGGATTGGAAATATGTTGAATCCAGGTCGCTGGATTGGGAATCCAGTTTGCTGGATTAGAATTTTGATTGCTGAATTATAAACAGTTTGCTGGATTATAAGTTAGTTTGATGTCAGGTTGATGAATTGAAGAATAGTTTCAATGTAGGTTGCTGGGTTGTTATGATTAAATAATCCAGATTATAATATTAGTATTTGGTCTACTAGAATATAGAAAAGAACTTATAATATGAAATATTAAGTGTTTAATCATAATGAATATGATACAGTGATTGAAGAATTATCCAAGAATGATAATAATACCGATGTGTTACGATGTTATCTAATATGTGATTAAGTGTTAGATAATTGATTTATTAAGTAATGGTATTATTAGCTAACATGTATGTTATGCTAATTAAAAGATCAATCTTATAACTGATAGGTCTTTCGTGAGAGATTAAATTAGATTGCTTAGCAGTAATCAGCGGTACAGGCAAGTTTTTCCTTAACTCAAACTTGAGTTGTATGTTCAAAGCATGTTAATGAACAATTGTTGTTGATTATTCACGTCTATATTGATTATTGATTCACACAATGTGCATATTGTAAATGTTCATCAGGTATGAAAGGCTGATCACCTTCATTACCATTTGGTTCAGTTAATCTGTTCATGTTTATGCATGACCATTCATTTTTATTGACTTGGTCATTCAGCTAAAAAAATTTGTTCATGCTCTTTCACAATGTTTATATTGTTGAAAGTTAGCTAGCTTATTGTTCAAATCTTTCAATCATGATATATATTTATTGAATTTAAACTTGTTGGGCAAATTTGATGCTCACCCTTGCTATATCATGATAAAAAATTTCAGATTAAGATGAAAGTTCGAGTAAAGACAAAGGCAAAGGCAAAGTCCAATATTAAGCTATTATGCAGTTAGAACTATTAAATTTACTAATGCAAATATTAATGTAAATCTTCTAAGATATTGAAGGTATGTATTAAGTTATGGTTATAGACCTTGGGGTTTATGTTGTAAAAGTTTACTGTATAAACAATTTATGTTTATATCTTCTGCAATAGTTGTAGAAATAGTATACCAGATCCTTAGTGATTAGGACCGGGATCTGGGGATGCTACACCCTTCGGGGGGTTTTCTCATAATTTCCAGATTGGATGTGATCAACAACCGCTTTGAGTGCAACTAGGTCTTGAATCTTTCCGGATTTCAATCCCATTTCAGCCATCTCCCCATGTTTGTCCATTTCAGAAAATGGTTTGCCGGTGCCGGCTAAAACTCTTTCATAGAAAGGTGTTTCTTGTATGTCTATGAAAGTCATAACCATCTCTGATTTTGTCATGGAAGGACTAACTTGGGTAGCCAGACGTCTCCACCTCTGAGCATACTCTCTGAAAGACTCATTAGACTGTTTCTTGATCTTGGTAATTTGATATCGATCAGGAGTCATTTGAGATTGAAAGTTGTATTGGGTGAGGAAAGCGTGTGCTAGCTCTTCCCAACTATGGATCTTTGAATTGTCTAATCTTGTTTACCACGAACGGGCTTCACCAGTTAGACTTTTTTGGAACAGTTGCATTCTGAGTTTTTCATCCTCTGCATAAGATCCAAGTTCTCTAATAAACACCTTTAGATGTGTGTAAGGATCTCCTAACCCGTCATATTTTTCAAAGTCAGGAGTCTTAAACTTTTCTGGATAATGAATACCAGGAAAAATACACAAATCAGCATATGAAACACTCCCGTGTGTTCCAATTCCTTTGATAGTACGAAGAGTCTCTTCCATTTGGAGGACTTTCTTTTTGATGTCACCTGTGTCTGGGTCTCCAGTGGGATGGGCAGCATCATGAGTTTTGTTGGTCGGATCCAACTGCAGTTCAGGTATTGTAACGACCTGGGTTCCTCCTTGTGTGGAGGATTCAGCATGTACGGGTATTTTCTGACCCTGCGTAGACTGGTGTAATTCTTTTAGTAGAATAGCCAAATCTGTAATCTGTTTGCTTAATCCATCGAATTCTTTGCGAGAAATTGGATTAAGTTCTGTCTGGTTGGATGACGACATGATTGATTGTAGGCATGTTGCCTTTTTGGACTTTGAACGGGTGGTAGGTTCGATTGATTCCCTGCAAAAGACTTACATAGTTTAGTCTTTAGGGTGGATAATAGCATGCTATGATGCGTCCAGTTTAGGAATTTTATCCTACAAAACAGATGTCAGCTGTTTATAGCATGTATGTGTACACATTTCTTCATATTTCACATTACATGGAGATAGATATGGAAGATAATTACAAGTAATTGTGCTTTACATGTAATTTGAAATGAGAGCATGAAGAGACTTTCCTCTGTTTTGGGTTTATCAGAGGCTGACATATCTTAGGTTACTCTAGCGGCTTTTTGGCATGAAGGTTTTCAAATCATCGCAATCTACTTGACGGGAAGTTAATCCGGTCTTTCAACCGGAGCGAATTTGGGTGGCGCCTTTCATGAGCCTCGGAGAATTAGTCTTCTCACGAGTCCAGTAATAAAACACCGACGGGATAGCCTCCTGGTGGAGGGACCACACAACATACATTCACATACATCACATCTTACCGTACGAAAATGATGACATGTGCGAAGCACTAATATCACAAGCAGTTTATAGTGCGAAACACTAATATCACATGCAATTTTATAGTGTGAATCACTAATATCACAAGCAGTTTATAGTGCGAAGCACTAACTAAGGAAATGCATTCGTACACATTCATCACAAAATGTAAATGCAACATCCACACACAAGTAGATAACAATTTTGAAAAAATTGTAATAGCGGCTTAAGTCCTCTTACTGGAGTCCCCAGCAGAGTCGCCACCTGTCAACGCCGGGATTTTTAATTGTCCCTTTCCATTACTTGTTCTTTGGTGTTCTCATTTTAGCTGATATTTGTTTGAAAAAACAAGTGAAAAAGGTCCGACATGTATAATGTCGACGATGGACTGTTAAGAGTCGTCAGTTGGTTTTTTAAATGGTTGTACCAACACAACCGAGAAAAGGTTTGCACATTGACCTAGTGATGTGACACTGCTAAACGGGCCGGTGAAACCGAGATTCATTAGGGTCCGGGGACTTGGTTATGCGGAGGGAAGGTGTTAGGCACCCCCCGACATCCATGTTACCACGGTGATCGCCTATTTTCAAGAAACTGTTATCTGAATGTGTGTGTGTGTGGGTCAATGTGCTGTTATTTAGAAGTAGTGCGAGGCCTCGTTCGCACCTATATACACAGGGTTTGAATTTATATAAAAATTCAATTTTAGTAAGATATGGCAGTGATGTTTTATAAAAGAGGTTTCAAACCCTGATGCTCAATAGTAATTGAGACCTTTTACACTCCCATTTTATTCCGTATTCGGCTAGATTGATTTTATTTGACGGATGTGAGGCATCCGTACGAAAATAATGTACAAAAAGGTGATGGATCCCTCGTGGGTATGAAAACCATCTGAGGGAATCCAAACATCACAGATATAATTTACAAGCTGCTTATAGCTGAAAATGTCCATCACGGGAACCGAATCTAGATCCAATAGGATGAATCTTTGATCACATGATTCCAAGGCTCACATGATGCCGCAATTGATATAAAAATGCAGTAAGCAGGTATATATAAAAGCTATATATATATATATATATATATATATATATATATATATGTGTGTATATATATATATACAGACATAATCGCCAACCACGAAGTACGTCCATGGGGGATCAGAAATGTAAATAAAGCTGTAAAAGCTATCAACCGCCACGGAGGAAACTCCAGGCGGGACAAAATGTACAGAAAGCTGTAAAAACGATCAACCACCAAGAAGTAAACTCCAAGTGGGACGAAATATACAGAAAGTTATAAAAACGGTCAACCACCACGAAGTAAACTCCAGGTGGGACGAAATGTAAAAATATATATATATATATATATATATATATATATATATATATATATATATAAGCGCACCGGATGTAAAATACAGGCTCATCGAACAGAGTTCGACACACAGTTAATATATATATATATATAGGAAAGCAAGTAAACGCACCAAACCGAAGTTTAGGCTCATCGAACAAAGTTCGACACACAGTTAATATATATAAGTATATATATATTAAAGCAGTAAACGCTCCAGACCGAAGTCTAGGCTCATCGAACAAAGTTCTACACGCAGTTCATATATATATATATATATATATATATATATATATATATATATATATATAGGAAAGTAAATAAACACTCCAGACCGAACTCTAGGCTCAATCGAGGCATAACTCGATAATGTTAGTCTATATATATATAAATATAAATATATATATATATATATATATATATATATAAATATGTATATACAAACTAAAAATAAACCACGGACCGAAGTCCGGGCAAAATATGCAACACGACTCTCAATGTGTGAAAGGGTGTGTGCAAAGATGAAGAGAAAGAACTCTAAAGTGTGTGAGAAGGCTTACAGTGGGCTGCAAAAGAAGACTTCTATATCCTTAGAGTGAGTAAACACTGACTTTTGTAGGTACAAAAGGGCTATATATGAGCTCACGGGTGTTTAAAAGGGGAAAGTACACTGCCTGGGATGAGTGCAGAGCAAATTGGGTAGGGCTTCCTCGCCGTTTTCTCTTACAAAATGGCCACCCCAAGCCCTCAATTTATAGAGGGTGGAGCCGCAGGTGTACCAGAGGCAACCCGGGTGGGCTCGGGTTTTTCGGCTCAGGTCGTCTCGAAGTACATGCACTCGAGCACTGTAATGTCCACTCGAACTTTCAGAAGTGCAATCCGGGCATCCGTTTGAGGTATACAGGACCTATTTCAGACCGTCGTTGTCATGAGATGTACGATGGCATGGGATTAGAGTTTGTGAGAAGTCATTGAAGATTGGATGGTGCCCTCTGGTCTTCAAGCTTCAAATTTCTTCCGTTACCCCGCATAATAGTCACTCAGGATTGGTTAGTCTTATGGGACATTGTTGCGTAGCTATGTTGAGACGACGTGGTGTGACATCGTGCTGGTCAGATGACGATGTTGCCCCTCACCGGTGTTATTGCTGGATTGGGCTTATAATGCAGGCATTGCTCAGCTTCGCTGAGATTGGAATGCTGCAATTTGTTGAAGGTCCTCATTGTCATCTTTGAGATGTGTCTATCTTCCCAATGTTATCGCTTGGCTGGTACAGTGGATCTCGTTGTGAGCACCGAGATTGAAGCTGGTTGCATTTGTAACAAGTATTTCCGGGGTTATCGCCGAAATTGCATTCCATGGGGTTATCACTAAGGTTGGTGGCTATTCCCATGGTTGGGACTGAGATCGGATACCTCGGGGTTATCTCCGAGATTAATCGGTATTCTCCGGTGTGTGTTCCTGTATTGTATATGCATGCCTCGGGGTTATCTCTGAGATTAGAATTGTTACTCCCAGATTGCGATCTGGGGTTGATGCTGAACTTCCGGTAGTATCCGGCATGGATATAGATCGTCTTTCAGGGTTCCCTCTTAAAAGACTAATGTTAGTGACAGGTGTATAGAAAATTTTGAGTGTCTACAACCATATTCGTGAATAGTGTCACATACGTGAATAGTGCCGTATACATAAATAGTAACCTCGAAATGAAAAGGTAAAAAATTTATAATAAAATTCATACCAATATTTCGGTATAATGATAATAAAAGAAATAACATCATTTACGAAGAAAATAACATCCCTTACCTCAAAATAATAGTACTTCTGACTGAAATATCAGATATAATGCTAAAGAAAACTTGCACTGCTTATCAACTCTCAAAATATCTAAATACTCACAAAAATACGCTCGATATTATAGAGAGAGAAAACTTCCGATTCTAGTGGAATTTTCAATTTTAACTAAGCACACTATTTATAGAAAAATACTAGAACGTCAAAGCAGACTAGCCTGCTACTGGTGCCTCTACCATCTACCACTAACGCACACCATAATTGAAACTTCAGCATTTTTCTACCAAAAAAACAAAAGTGGGGCCCACCCATGTTTTTAATAAATATATTTATTTCTGAAACTTTAATAATTTATAATAAATAGCTTTTTATAAGAAAAATATGAACCTTATGTCCATTCCATATAAAATTTAATTCTCTATAACTTTGTAAAAGAAAGCTTTTCCAAACAGAAAATGACTGAAATCCACATACGAATGATTTTAATACATCCATTTTGACAAAATACTGATAAAACACCTCAGCATTAATTCCTTCATTTATATCCACATAAAATAAATATTTTTTATCATATAAATTAATAATTAATTATTCACAAATAATACTACAGAATCACAATAATGACAACCATGTCGTTCCCAGGAAAAAGAGGGCTTTCCGATAAGGATTTCTCCTTACTAGCGCGCAATTAGGTGACCAAACCCCTTTCCTAGATAGAACTTCCTTAGACATTGCCAATAATGTTATCTAATAATATTATTCAAATAATATGAATTATTGATCTGATAATGGAAAATACTATGCAGTGATAATTATTGAAATAACAATAATATAAAATATCAACGTAACATTTATTGAATCAATAAAATAAAATATTGAACAGTAATTACTGTAACAATTATAGACACTCGAAATTTTGTTTCCCTATTGCTAACTATGCAGGAGGACAAAAACATCTTTTTCACACTCCAGAGATAACCTTGGAGAACCACAACATCAATTCCAACCCCGGAGATAGCCCCGAGAGATCCAGTTTCCAACCCCAGAGATAACCACGGGAAACCAGTTTCCAACCTCGGAGATAACCCCGGGAAAGTTAGTTTCAACCCTAGAGATAACCCCGGGCGATCAAGTTCAAATCCTGAAGATAACCCCAGGAGGTCAAGCCAACCTTAGAGATAAGTTTGAGGACAATCAAAGTCAACATCGGGTCAACCTCAGAGTTAACTCTGAGAAAAGACTGCTACAACTGCGCGAAAATCGGAGATAACCCCAGGAGGGACAAAATGGTTATTTTGCCAACTCAACTTCAACTCCAATCAAATATACTAATTTCAACTCAAATTGCTTCAAAAGATGTCCCACAAGAATCATATCTTAACTTCTGAGCGCAAACTATACAAAATGGCTCAACGGACTGCCTAACGGAAACCAGGAAATGTAATTTCGATCATGGACCCATCTTCCCGGATTCAAAAAAGGGCAAATCCTATGTTATTACATAGCCCTCTGAAAGAACTTTTAGGAATGGTATGGCACATTTCCATTAGACCCATGGATTGAAAGTTATGAAGGTTCGAGTGAACAGTGCGTTGTCCGAGTGCACGTACTTCGAGACGATAGGACACAGATTGCCCGGGGAACCCTGGGCAACTACAGGCACACCTGCTACTGCCCCATGTACACCTGCGACTCCCCCCTCTATAAATAGAGGTCTTGGAGTGCCATTTTGTAATAGAAAAAGGCGAGGAAGCTCTGTCCAATTTGCTCTGTACATATTATAAATTGAGTCTTTTTTCATTTCAAACACTTGTGAGCTTATATTTGGCTACTTTTTACTGGTGGGAACCGAGTGTTCATCCATGTAAATCTATTGAAGTCTTCTTTGGTAGTCCACTGTAAGCCTTCTTACATTACTTTAAGCCTTTTCTCTACTTCTTAAACACACAGTTATTCACGTTGAGATTCATGTTACGCGTGTATGCCCGGACTTCGGTCCGTGGCTTTATGTATATATATATATATATATATATATATATATATATATATATATATATATATATAAAAACTATTATCGAACTCTGTTCGGTGAGCCTGGATTTTAAATCCGGAGCGTTTACTACTTATATATATATAAATACTTATATATATTATTATCATCAAACATTTTTTGATTGAGCCTATATTTTATATCCGAAGCGTTTACTGATATATATATATACTTACATCTTTTATATATTTACATTAAGTCCCGCCTAGAGTTTACTTCGTAGCGGTTGATCATCTATATATATATATATATATATATATTTACAGCTTTTATATATATAACTGTTTGTAGCTTTCATACAAACTGCATATCATGTGAGCCTATGAATCATGTGTTCATAGATTCAGTCTCCTGAATCTAGATTCGGTTCCCGTGATGGACATTTTCAGCTGTACAGGGCTTGTAAATTATTCATGGTAGTTGAATTTCCTTAGACGACTCCTATGCCCACAAGGAGTTCGGCACTGCTATGTATTTTATTTTATCGAAGATGCGTCACATCTCGAAAATAAAACCAATTAAGCCGAGCACATAATAAAATGGAAGTATCAAAGGCCTCAATTACTATTGAGCATAAGGGTTTGAAAAACCTCTTTTAAAAACATCACAGCTATATCTTGTTAAAACTGAACTTTTATACAAATTTTAAACCCTTTGTATATAGGTGCAAACGAGGCATAGCACTACTTCTAGATAATTGCACATTAACCCATACACACACACACATTCATAAAACAGTTTAATTGAAAAGTGGCTATCACCGTGGTAACACAAATGTCGGGGGGTGCCTAACACCTTCCCTCCGCATAATCATGCCCCCGGACTCGAACGAATCTCGGTTTCATAGACCAGTTAAATAGTGTAACATCACTAGGTCAATGTGCAAATCTTTTCTCGGTTGAGTTGGTGCAACCATTTAAAAATACCAACTAGCGACTCTTACAGTCCAATTATCGACATATGCATGTCGAACCTTTTCACAACTTATTTTTTCAAACAAATCTCACCTAAGATGAAAACACCAAAAGACAAGAACAGAAAATGGGCAAATAAAAATCCCGACGTCGACATGTGGCGACTCTGCTGGGGACTTCCAGTAAGAGGGCTTAAGTTGCTACTACAAACTTTTCAAAACTATTATATACTTGTGTATGGTTGTTGCATTTACATTAGAATAAATGTGTACGAATACATTTACTTACTGCACTTAGTGCTTCACACCATATCTGCTCGTAATATTAGTGCTTCGCATATGTCATCATTTCCATACGGTGAGACGCGATGCATGTGAATGTATGTTGTGTGGTCCCTCCACCAGGAGGCTATCCTGTCGGTGTTTGATTACTGGACTCGTAGGGAGAATAATTCCAGCGAGGCTAAGGAAAGGTACCACCCAGATTCGATCCAGTTTAAAGACCAGATTAACTTTCCGTCGAGTAAATTGCGATGATCTGGGAACCTTCATGTCGACAAGCCGCGAGAGTAGCCTAAGGTATGTCAGCCTCTGATAAACCACACACATAGGGAAGTCTCTTCATACCTTCCCATTTCAATTACTTGAAAATTTAATTACTTGTAATTTCATTTCTATGTCAATTTCAATGTAATGGAAAGAAATAAAGGAATATGTGTACATGCAGTCCCTTTCATATAAAAACCTATTATGCTATATTGTAATTAAAACAACTAGCATCCGTGTTACAGGATAATACTCCTAAACAGACAAATTATATAGCATGTAACATTTCCTACAAAACTAAACTACATAAGTCTTTTTTGTTGGGAAGCAATTGATCCCGTCGCCCGTTCAAAATCCAAAAAGGCACTAAGCCCACCGTCAGACATGGCTAGAAGTGCCCAGCCTGATCCTACTCGTGTTTCCCGTGAGGAGTTCGAAGGATTAAGGAATCAAATAATAGAATTGGTTGTCTTTCTAAAAGAACAAGGTAAATACACTCAGGACCAAACAATGCCTACTCAACTAGAGTCTTTCACCCCAAGGGGCAATCAAGGTATTGGTAAAAAGTTGGAAACCCAGATACCTGAACCCCATTCCATTAAAGGAACCAATAAAACCCCTAAAATCACAAAACTCAAGGATAATCGAGAAACTTGGGATATAAGAAAGAAAGTCCAATAAATGGAAGAAACCATCCGGTCAATCAAATGGACTGGAAACTATGGAAGTGTCACCTATTCATATCTCTGCATATTTCTAGGGGCTCGATATCTTGATAAATTCAAAATCCAAGAGTTTGAAAAGTATAATGAGGTAGGCGATCCATATACGCACCTAAAAGTGTACATTGACGAACTGGGTGGGGTCTTATGCTAAAAATGAAAGCCTTAGAATGTAACTTTTTCAAAAGAGTCTCACTAGAGAGGCTAAAGCCTGGTATGCCTGACTTGACAATGCTAAAATCCACAACTGGGAAGAATTGGCCCACGTCTTTCTCAATCAATCAGTTTTTTGTCACAAATGGCATCGGATCGATACCAAGTGACTATAGTCAAAAAGCAAAGTATTGAGTCCTTCCGAGAATATGCCCAAAGATGGTGACATCTAGCAGCGCAAGTTATTCCATCAATGATAGAAACTGAGATGGTAATGACGTTTATTGATATCCAAGAAGCTCTTTACTATGAGAGGATCCTGGCAGGCATAAGAAAGTCATTCTCAGAAATGATCAAACACGACGAAATGGCAGAGATGGGCCTGAAGGCAGGAAAGATTAAAGACTTCACTTCCTTGGAAGCAGTTACTAAACATATAAAGACTGCTAAGTATACGAGCGATCCCAAGGGGGTACCCGATAAAGGTAATGAAGATGTATCCCTTATTGTACAGGGGCAAGCTAGGAGACCAAACTATAGTCCCCCCATTTGGAAAAAGTAAGACAATCTGCTATCTCAACAACAGACTGCATTCAACCAATGCCAAGATAGAAAAAGAAATTTTGAAAGAACGAAAAATCGGGTGTTCACTCCATTAGGCGATTCCCTTAAAAATGTATTGGCGATATTAATGGATCATAAAAATTTTTATCGAACTGGCTCCACCTCTGGAACCAGGGAGCAAAAGATACAATCCCAGCCAGAAATGTGCTTACCACTTGTAGGGACTCAAAATTTTTCTTCATACCTGTTACTAACATTGCGGGAGGACATAATTATCTTTTAGAGATAACCCTGGAAGACAACTAAGTTCAATCCCGAAGGCAGCCCTAGGATATTCAGTTATCACCATCTAAAAAATAACCCTGAGATATCCAGCTCAGTCCCAAAAATAACTCTGGGAGTTTCAGTCTCAACCTCGGAGATAACCCCGAGGAATGCAATTCAAATACCAGAAATCATAATTGGAGAAGACCATTTCATCTCAGAGATAACCCCGAAATACTCAGTCTCAATCCCAGAAACAACACCGAGAAAGATAATATACACCTCGGAGAAAACCCCGAGGCATGCAGTTGCAGTTCTAGAGATAACCTTGGAAATGCTTGTTTCAAACCCATGCGATCAGCTTCAACACTCGGCAATAACCCCGAGGCACTCATTCCCCAAGCTCGGAGATAACCCCGGGAGGTAAGGCACACCTTAGAGACAACCCTGAGGATGGTCAACACCTGCAGCAGCCCAATCTCAGAGATAACCCTGAGCAACGACTACTAAATTAGCTCAAATCGGAGATAACCCCAACGAGGGGCAGAATCGTCATTTTGCCATCTCAATCCCGTATTGAGCCATCTCAACAACATTCAAACATACATTTCAATATAGTATATCCTACAAGAACCAAGAAGTTCCAATCCTGAGTGACTACTGCACAAGACAGCACACTAGATAAAATTTGAAGCTTGAAGACCAAGGGCATGGTCCCATCTTCCTGACTTCGTACAACCTCTAATCTTATGTCATTGTGTAGCTCTCGACAATAGCATGCCATAAAAGGTCTTATACACCTTGATCAGAAGCCTAGATTAAGGTTTTGAAAGTTCGAGCGAATAACACGTTACACATGCACGTATTTCGAGACGGCGGGACCCGTAGAACCCGGGGCACCTCGGGCAGCCGCAGGTGCATCTGCGGCTCCCCCCTCTATAAATAGAGGGCTTAGGGTGGCCATATTTGAAACAAAAAAGGCGAGAAAGCCCAGTCCAATTTGCTTTGTACACACCCTAAACTGAGTGCTTTCTCATTTTAAACACTTGTGAGCTTATATTTGGCTATATTTTTACTGGCGGGAGCCGAGTGTTCATCCATTTAAAGCTATTGAAGTCTTCTTTGGCAGTCCATTGTAAGCCTTCTTACACGTTTTAAAGCCTTTCTCCACTAGTGTGCACACACAGTTATTCACGTTGAGAGTCGTGTAGCGTGTGTATGCCCAGACTTCGGTCCGTGGCTTTTATTTCTTTTTGTATATATACATATATATATATATATATTATTTATATATATGTATATTTATATATATATATGGACTAACATTATTGAGTTATGCATCGATTGAGCCTGGACTCACATCCGAAGCGGTTATTTGGTTTTATATATATATACTTATATATAAATTGTTATCGAACTTTAATCGATGAGCCTGGATTTTACATCCGGTGCGTTTACCGCTTGTGTGTGTGTGTGTGTGTGTGTGTGTATATATATATATATATATATATATATATATATATATATACATTCCAGTCTAGCTTGGAGTTTACTTCGTAGCCTTTTACGATTTTATTTACATTTTTGTCCCGCCTAGAGTTTATGTCAAGGCGGTTGATCGTTTTCTTGCTTTATTTATATTTTCGATTCCCCCATGGAGGTGCTTCGTGGTTGTTGATTGGTTTACTGCTTTATTTATATTTGCAATCCCCCACGGAGGTGCTTCGTGGTGGTTGATTGCTTGTACACATATATGTATATATATATATATATATATATATATATATATATATATATATATATTTGTTGCTTTTATATATATAACTGTTTACAGCTTTCATACATATTGCTACATCATGTGAGCCTAGGAATCATGTGATCACAGATTCAGTTTACTGAATCTAGATTTGGTTCCCGTGATGGACATTTTCAGCTGTACACGGCTTGTAAATTATTCATGGTGTTGAATTTCCTTAGATGGCTCTTATGCCCAGAAGGAGTTTCGTGTTGTTGTGTATATTATTTTCTCGAAGATGATTTGCATCCCGAAAATAAAAACAATCAAGCCGAACACTTAATAAAATGGAAGTATCAAAGGCCTCAATTATTATTGAGCAAAAGGGTTTGAAAAACCTCTTTTTAATCATTGCTATATCTTGTTAAAACTGAATTTTATACAGAAATTCAAGCCCTTTATATATAGGTGCAACGAGGCATAGCACTACTTTCAAATAAATGCACATTGATCGACACACACACATACATTTATATAATAGTTTCTTGAAAAGTTACGGTCACTGTGGCAACACGGATGTCGGGGGGTGCCTAACACCTTCTCTCCGCATAAGTAAGTCCCAGGACCCTAATAAATCTTGGTTTCACAGACCCGTTTAGCAATGTCACATCATTGGGTCAATGTGCAAACTTTTTCTCGATTGTGCTGGTACAACTAATTAAAAAACAAATTGGCGACTGTTATAGTCCAATAGTCGACATGTACATGTCGGACCTTTTCACAACTTGTTTTTTCAAACAAATCACACCTAACATGAGAACACCAAAAGACAAGAACAGAAAAGGGACAGACAAAAATCCCGACGTCGACACCACTCAGGGTCTTTAGGCCACGATACACAAGATTGTTGGTCCTTAAAGAATAAAATTCAAAATCTGATCGAAAGTGGCAGTATTGTGGTCCAACAACCTGACCAACAAAATGTCAACACCAACCTTCCGTTGCAACATGATGCAGAGGAGGTAAACATGATCATGTCAGGAAGCACTGAAATGTATCCAAATCATTAGTACATACGAAGGATGCAGGAATACCCCCAAAGGCACAAAATAAATGTCCTAGAGTGGAAAAACTCAGAGGAGGGTGTGACAATAATGCAAAAACTAGAGACGATACAGAATCAAGTAAATTTGCTAGCTAAGCTGATAGTGCGCCAACATCAGGATACAAGACAGTTTTTCACTCAACAATCTGAAAGCCAAGAGAAAAAAGAGATCAACCATAATGCAAGCCCATATCTCTCCAGGATATGCTAGCTAGATGAAGAAGATCAAACCAGGCTGAAAGGACAAGAAAATGGGATTTATAAAATGGCTAGATGATCTTGCCAACGGAAAAATCTTTTGGGGGAACGCGAATTCTCAAAAAAGAAAGATCAAACAACCTCCACAAGAGCCCAAAAATTCACCCCTCTGAGCAAATCAAGTGAAGAAATGCTACACTTTCTGATAAGCGAAGGAAGGATTACTGATTTGCTGCCTCCTATAAATCCCAAGATAAAGAATTATGATTCCACCAAGATATGTCTCTATCATTCTAACTCACTTGGACATACGACTGAGGAATGCTGGTCTTTGCGACATAAAATCCAGGATCTCATTGAAAATGAAGAGCTGAAGATATAATTCCTCATGACCAGAATAAGCGAAGAGGAAATAAAAAGCTTAAGATGTCCAATCGAGACATGCAGTTCAAAGGAGGTGAAGGCGATGAGCACTAGTCCTGACAGAACACAAGATGGACTGATCCTAATGTAGGGAATGACAGAGGAGACAAGGGAATCCCTAAAGGATATTCCTCCACCAACATCAAACATCCTGTGGTCCAAAGATAGAAACTACGTTCCTGATTTTATAATTTTGAATGATGCGGAGGAAATACTAATCCTTTCCAAAGAAGAAAAAGCCAAAAAGGAAAGTTCCTTGCGAGAAATGCAACAATAGTTCGAGGGAGATTTCATGGTTGAATCATCTAATTCCCATGAAAAAGGTGAAGGAATAGATGAAGAAAAAGGCGGTGAGATTGTCGAGGAAGCCAACCCATTGAAGAATCCAGAGTTCATCCCATTTTACGAGGTGTCCAGTTCAAGCGTCCCTGAGGAATATACTGAATCAAGAAGCGATCAAGTTATGGCCATTCAGAACCAAGAGGTAACCTCTATTGCGAGCCTTGAAGGCAACATAACCACTGACAACTGGACTACCAGACCTCAACTAGCCAAGAAGATGTAGATCCAGAGGATACAGTTGTGAGTTCTAGGAGATGTTGGGACGATATCACTTTCTTCACAGTGTGCCTTTTATTTTCCATGCATGTAAATATCAAAAAATGAAACAACAAGAAAAACAAAAACAAAACAAAAAAAAACATAAAAAAGAAAAACAAAAACAAAAACAAAAACAAAAATAAAACAAAAACAAAAACATCTCTACACTCTTCTCACCACTTATAACTTTGAACCTTTTCATGCTAGGTTGGAACTACGCAGACCTGATCTCTGCTCATCAAAGGGAGTACGTAGGCAGCCATGTACGGTGCGGTCTAACCACTACAAAAATCAAAAAACCCCTTCAACCAAGCTCAAACTTTAATAAATATTTTCAGCCTTTCAAGCCAATGCTTGAACTACGAAAGACCTGATCTCCCCTCATCAATGGGAGTACGTAAACAACCATTAATAGTGTGATCAAACCAAAGAAAAAATCCAAAAAAAAACTTCTCAAACTGTTTATCTTATCAAGCAGGAACTACGCAGACCTGATCTCCCGCGCATACAGGAGTACGTAGGCAGCCAACAGTGGTGCGGTCGGACCCTCAAAAGAAATATCCAAACCTAAACATCAATCCTAAGACACCAAAGAAAAACCCTTCAAGTCAGTGACCCATGTGGAGAAGACCCAATAACACTTTAATGTCATTCCATCAAATCTGGCACAAATCCCAAAAAGGAAGAAATAGCGATACAATAAGACAACCAGCAGCGAGGACCTTCAAAGAGCTGACACCCTCAATCATATGTCTTCACCAAATCAGAAGTAAACCATCAACGCTGATCACAAGAACAAGGTAGGAACAATGATTGAGGGCATCAAAGCTCAAATCCACTACCTGTTCACCACCTGGTACAGAGGTAAAAGCCTCTTGCGATCTCGGCATCTTATCAGCCCATCTATCAAAGCAACTATCCCAGACAACAAGCAAGGCTGGGGCAATTTCAAAATTGGCGATAACCCGATATTGGAACCTTTACAACAAGATTAGGACAATCTCAAAAATAGTGACAACTCAACAATGGGTCATTTATCAACCATCCTAAAGAGCAAAATACACCAATCAATTCCATCAGCATGGAACATCATCATCACAGCTTCCCTCACATCATCTCACTAGCGATTCGGTATGATCATTTGGTCTTTTCCAATCATACTATTCTCAGAATGAATAATCCACGTATAAGGATATTACTCCCTCACGACGTGGTCAACAATGAGAGAGTTTCTCATATGAATCCCTGACAACGACATGCAAAAGGACTGGGGCATTTTTTTATTCTAGGAAAGGGAAGGAGTTTAAGGCGAGATCAAGCCTCTCAACAAAAGAAAGGGGAGAACTCCTGAAATAAATCATGGCGACATAAGCTTGCCCCTACAAAAGAAGGAGAAAATTCTTAAGAAAGTCCTTAACTCAAAAGCAGAAGCCCAATGACAAAAGGTCTAGTGAATAAAATTCTCATCATCAAATGTGGTAACCGGCATCGAGTACTCATAAGTCGAGGCCTCTACACCGAAGTTCAAATCTGGGTAGCAAAAGAACGAGCTGCACCCTCCAGGGATGTCAGTAGCATCCAGGTCATCAGTTAAGCCAGGTTACAAATCAAACGCTCAAGGAAATGTGGCACAAGCACCCAATAGCGAAATGAAACTTTAAATCATCTCAAAAGGGTGAGGCATAGTCTGTTGAAGTAAACCTTGGAATATTACTTCAGCGAAGGTATCGAAAAATCTGGTATTCTAAACCATTGGCATCAATTCAACGTAACATCAAGACAGTTCAGGGATACCACCATTTGAGTGGGAACTAAAATAGTTTGGCGATATCAACGTAGTCAATTACTAGTAGGGTAGGCACCATTGTCAAACTACCATTAGGGTAGGAAATGTTGTAAACTACCAGTGTATGCATCGGGAAGTTCCGGTGATTTCAGAACGTCATCCCCAGTAGAGATGTAGAAAATATCTCAATTTATCTTCATCAAATAAACGTCGATAACACCGACAAAAAGCTAAATCGTTGGAGTCAACACCAACATAGGCATCAGCAATGATCGGTAAAGGTAAAGCAAGTTGCAAAAATATTTTAACATTCATCATAACATTCATTACATTGTGATTTGCGATATGCAAAATGTGATGTACGATTTGTGAAGTGCGATTGGCCAAATGCGAAAGGCGAAGTGCGGAATGCGATGTGTGATTTACGAACTACGATTTGCGAAAATATTTTAACATTCATCATAACATTCATTACATTGCGATTTGCATAATTAGAAATACCTTGTCAAATTTCAAGTGTCAAGTAATCTTTATCATGCCCATTCCATTCCATTGCATGAACATGATAAAGAGGGGCATCTGTAGACACTCGAAATTTTATTTTCCTGTTACTAACAATGCGGGAGGACAAAAGCATCTTTTTCACACTCCAGAGATAACCTTGGAGGACCACAACATTAATTCGAACCTCAGAGATAGCCCCGGGAGATCCAATTTCCAACCCTGGAGATAACCACGGGAAAGCAGTTTCTAACCTCGGAGATAACCTCAAGAAAGTCAGTTTTAACACCGGAGATAACCCCGGGGGATCAAGTTCAAAGCTTGTAGATAACCCCAGGAGGTCAAGCCAATCCCAAAGATAACCCTGAGGACAGTCAAAGTTAACATCAGGTTAACCTCAGAGATAATCTTGAGAAAAGAATGCTGCAACTGTGCAAAAATCGGAGATAACCTCAGGAGGGGCAAAATGGTTATTTTCCCAACTCAAATTCAACTCAACTCAAATACAGTCATTTCAACTCAAATTGCTTCAAAAGAAGTCCCATAAGAACCATATCTTAACTTTTGAGCGCAAACTACGCAAAACGGCTCAACAGACTACCTGACAGAGACCTAGAAATGCCATTTCGGTCATGGACCAATCTTCTCGGATTCAAAAAAGTGCAAATCATATGTCATTACATAGATCTCGGATAGAGCTTTCCAGAATGGTATGGCACGCTTCCATCGGACTCCTAAATTAAAAGTTATGAAGGTTCGAGCGAACAACGTATTGTCCGAGTGCACGTACTTCGATACGGAGGGACCCACATTGGTCGGGGCACCCCGGGCAGCCACAGGTACACCTGCTACTGTCACAGGTACACCTGCAGCTCCCTCATCTATAAATAGAGGGTTTGGGGTGGCCATTTTGTAAGAGAAAAAGGCGAGGAAGCCATGTCCAATTTGATCTGTACACACTATAAATTGAGTGTTTTTTTCATTTCAAACACTTGTGAGCTTATATTTGGCTACTTTTTACCCGTAGAAAGCGAGTGTTCATCCATTTAAAGCTATTGATGTCTTCTTTGGTAGTCCACCGTAAGCCTTCTTCCATTGCTTTAAGCCTTTTCTCTACTTCTTGGACACACAGTTATCTACGTTGAGAGTCGTGTTACGTGTGTATGCCCGAACTTCGATCCGTGGCTTTTTATTTATTTATTTTATATATATATATATATATATATATATATATATATTCTTTTTCGAACCCTTCTCATGTCTTAAAATTTTAATTTACTAAATTCTTATTTTAATAATTCTAAAAATTCGGGTTCTTACAGTTTAGGCATATCAAACTTTAGAGTCCTGAAACAAAATGCTTTCACTTAATATATGAAACTGTTCAATCATACAAAGTGTTATCATGAAATGACAAAAGCAACTGCTAATAATATGCAACAAAAGTTAGCAGTTATTGCTATCTATAGGGTAGAGGGAGTTTCTACCATTTTTTACCCTTGTTAGCGAATGCAAGGAGTGCTGCTCCAATTGTCAAGGGTCCAATCCTGGTGGATAGCTATGATGAAGAGGCTGTTATCGTCCTTCTTCTCTTGAATGATGACCATGATGTCTGGACAGTCGTCATCTAAGATATCCTTGTTCATACCCTCGGTATGTGCCATGAAGTACATCTTTGATAATCGCCTCTTAATATCTTGTTTGCGCCTTTGATTCCTTTCCTCCTCATTTGGGTTTGGAATCCATACTTCCTCTCCTTTAATCGATATCAGCTTAGGAGACAATATAGCTACCATAGGGGCAGGGAACTCTCCGCATAGGCTGTACAGGATTAGCGCCTATAGGTTTAGGCAACTGCCTTGTAGGTGAAGGAACTAGTGGATGCTTGTATGGGTTCCTGTGACTGGAGCCAAAGGAGTAGCCTAGTCCAGTTGTCCCTGTCTGGCTACAAACTTGAATTGGGCATTTGATTCCCTGATGATCCTTTCCTAACCCTTATCCAGGTTTAAAACCTAATGATACCATCTGTTTACTTGTCGACATTACCTCAGCAGAAACTATGGATTTCAGAAGTGGAGCCCCAATATGATGATAGTGAGTGTTGCTCACCTCAAGGGCCTGGAAGCTGACAGGCTCAACTTCTTCATTGAAACTAATAAGTGATATATCACTTTGAACATGACATTCTGGCTCGGTATTGACAGTGACCAGATTACTGTTAATGATATACATAAGTTGTTGATGAAGAGTGGATGGGATAGCTCCCGCCATATGAATCCAAGGTCTTCCCAATAGTAAATTGTATCATGTATTGATCTTGAGCACTTGGAAGGATATGTAGAATGTATGTGGACCGATTTCCATAGGTAACTCAGTCTCTCCGATAGTATTCTGTCGAGATCCATCAAAAGCTTTGATGATTATATGACTACTTCGAATCCTGTTAAGATTAATTGTGACGCCCCAAAAATAGGTATACATCACCCAATGTCAGTCGCCAAATACATGGTACCAAATTTAAATACAAACATCTTTTATACAATACGAAAAAAGTGTAGTTGAGAGTTTTTACACAAATATTGTCTTCTAGATAGTATCCAAACTCAAATGGAGTCTTTATTACATTTATTATCACACTATTTCATAGAATAGTGAGGACTACTATAGCCACCATATCGGACCATCACTCCGTTCCCCGACTAGTCCCGTCTACGTTCCCATTTCCTAAAGAGAACAATGAAAGCAAAATGGTGAGCTCAACTAGCCTAATAAGAAATATTATGACTAAGATAATGCATAATAAATTATTGTTAGCCTTCAACAGTGTTAAACTGATAATAAACAACAAGTTTAACTGTAGCGGAACAAGCAATCCATTAGAAGAGTCAAGTAGAGCATAATATCTACTATCTTCCATGACTTAAAAAGTTTATCATCAATTTCATCGCTGAGACTTAGCTCAATAAATAATCCACATCACTGAATTATTCATGCACTACGGGCCAAGGATATTCGTGTAATCACCAATGGTCATGATCGTGCCAACTACTGTCCATCAATGCACTACGGGCCAATGATGAGTTTTACCACATCATTTGTAATATTACGGGTCATGATTATACCGAATAATCCCTGATCATAATCATACCAATCAACAGTCCCTCTATGCACTATGGGCCAAAGATTACCTTTATCATAATATAAACATGAGGATGATGGCAATGATATAAAAATACAATTAAATGAAAGCAAAGGATAAATTTTAAAGATTTATAATTTAATTTATCAAGAATTCAATAATATCCAAATTGTCAACATGATACTACTTTGTGGAGTAAAATTTAAGAATAATATTGTATCAAAAATTATTTAGACAGAAAAAAAATCAATTTTTGTCATGAATAGTACTCTGAATGAATAGTACCCGAGTGAATAATACCCCGTGAATAGTACTTTGTGAATAGTACTTTGAGAATAGTACTTTGTGAATAGTATCACGTGAATAGTACTTCGTGAATAATACTTTGTGAATAATATCCTGTGAATAGTATTTTTATGAATAGTACCCCGTGAATAGTACCCCGTGGAAAGTACTCAGGCATGAAAATCTTAAAATTTAAAAAGAATGTTCAGACAAATATCCTTGTGAAATGATACTAGATTAAGCGCAAATTTTAAGGATATTCTACTAATTTCACAGAGTATAGAAGCAATACTTTAACAAAATGAGTGTAAAATTAGGAATACGAAATGATATAATATTACTTACATACTATATAGTATGAAAGAAAATATTTTTTCATATGAATATTGAACAAAAATAATATCACTTACGACTATTGAACAAAAATAATATTCCTTACGAATATTAAACGAAGATAATATTCCTTACGAATGTTGAACAAAATAATATTCCTTACGAATATTGAACGAAAATAATATTCCTTATAGATATTAAACGAAAATAATATTCCTTACGAATATTAAACGAAAATAAAATTCCTTACGAATATGAAAAATAATATCGTAAGCGAAGATGAAATAAATAATGCCCCTTACCTTAGTAGAAGACTGGATACTACAATAGTGAAGTAGCAGAATACTCTTCTTCTTCCTCTATATAGTTTCTCTCTCTATAGTTCCTCTTATGAGTCCTAGTGAATTGGTGAGAATGAAAGAAGAATGAGCTTCTTGTTGACATCGGGATTTTATTTGTCCCTTTTCTGTTCATGTTCTTTGGTATTCTCATGTTATGTGAGATTTGTTTGAAAAAATAAGGTGTGAAAAGGTCCGACATTTATATGTCGACGATTTGAATATAAGAGTCGCCAGTTGGTTTTTTAACTAGTTGTTCCAACACAACCGAGAAAATGTTCGCACATTGACCCAGTGATGTGACACTGCTAAACGGGTCTTCGAAATTGAGATTAATTAAGGTTCGGGGACTTACTTATGCGGAGGGAAGGTGTTAGGCACCCCCTGACATTTGTGTTGCCACGGTTACCCCCACTTTTCAAGAAACTGCTATATGAATGTTTGTGTGTGTGGATGAATGTGCAATTATTTGGAAGTTGTGCGAGCCCTCGTTCGCACCTATATTCACATGGTTTGATTTTATATAAAAATTCAGTTTTAAACAATATATAGTAGTGATATTTTGTAAAAGAAGTTTTTCAAACCTTTATGCTCAATAGTAATTGAGACCTTTTTACACTTCCATTTTTATTAAATCTTCGGCTGGATTGCTTTTATTTTCGAGATGCGAAGCATCTTCGAGAAAATAATTTACAAAGCAGTGCTGAACACCTTATGGGCATGAAAGCCATCTAAGGAAATTCAAACACCGTGAATAATTTATAAGCTGCTTACAGCTAAAAATGTCCATAACGGGAACCGAACCTATGATCACATGATTCCTAGGCTCACATGATGCGCAATTTATATTAAAGCAGTAAGCAGTTATATATATATTAAAGCTGTAAATATAGATATACAAACATGATCAACCACCACGAAGCACCTCCATGGGGGATCGAAAAAATAAATATATAAAAGTGGTAAATACATATATATATATATATATATATATATATATATGTGTGTGTGTGTGTGTGTGTGTGTGTGTGTGTGTGTCTGTGTGTGCATACAATCAACCACCACGAAGCACCTCCATGGGGGATTGCAAATGTAAATAAAGCAAATAAAACCCAATCAACCACCACGAAGCACCTCCATGGGGAATTGGAAATGTAAATAAAGCAATAAAAATCAATCAACCACCACGAAGCACCTCCATGGGGGATTGAAAAATATATATAAAGCTGTAAAAGAGATCAACCGCCTCGAAGTAAACTCCAGGCGGGACAAAAAGTAAAGAAAGTAGTAAAAATGATCCACCGCCACGAAGTAAACTCCAGGCGGAACGAAATGTAAATAAAGCAGTAAAAGACCACGAAGTAAACTCCAAGCCGGACTGAAATATATATATATATATATATATATATATATATATATATATAAAGCAAATAAATGCTCCGGATGTAAAATCAAGGCTCAATCGAGGCATAACTCGATAATATTAGTCCATATATATAAATATATATATATATATACATATATATATATATATATATAAATGACACGGACCGAAGTCCGGGTATACACACGCTACACGACTCTCAACGTGAAGAACTGTGTGTGCATAGTAGTGGAGAAAGGCTTTAAAGTGTGTAAGAAGGCTTTCAGTGGACTGTCAAAGAATACTTCAATAGCTTTAAAGGTATGAACACTAGGCTCCTTCCATTAAAAATATAACAATATATGAGCTCATATGTGTTTAAAATGAGAAATCACTCAGTTTATAGGGTGTACAGAGTAAATTGGACCGGGTTTCCTTGCCTTTTCTCCTTTCAAAATGGATACCCCAAGCCCTATATTTATAGAGGGGGGAGCCGCAGGTGTACCTACGATAGCCGTAAATGTACCTACGGCTGCCCGGGGTGGCCCAAGTTTCGCAGGTCCCGCCGTCTCGAGGTACGTGCACGGGTGCAACGTGATGTCCTCTCAACCTTTCAGAACTTCAATCCGGGCATCCGATTGAGGTGTATAAGACCGTTTTTGGTATGCTGTTGTCAAGAGCTACACAATGACATGGGATTAAAGGTTGTACGAAGTCAGGAAGATGGGACCATACCCTTGGTCTTCAAGCTTCAAATTATATCTAGTGTGCTGTCTTGTGCAGTAGTCACTCGGGATTCGCGTTCTTTGATTCTTGTAGAACATTACTGTGTATATATGTATAAATGTTGAGACGATGCAAAGTGGGATGGCAAGATAACAGTTCTTCCCTGGTTTTGTCCAGGTTGAGCTGATTAAGTAGTCGTTGCTCAAGGTTATCTCTAAGATTGGACTGCTGCAGGTGTTGACCGTCTTTAGTGTTGTTTCTGAGATATGCCTAACTTCCCGGGGTTATCTCCGAACTTTGGAAATGAGTGCCACGGGGCCATTGCCGAGTGTTTTGAAGCTGATTGCATGGGTTTGAAACAAGCATTTTCGGGGTTATCTCCGGAACTGCAACTGCATACCTCGGGGTTGTCTCCGAGGTTGACGCTGTCTTTCCCGGTGTGATTTTTGGGACTGAGACTAAGTATCTAGTGGTTATCTCCGAGATGACACGATCTTCTACAGTGTGATTTTTGGTTTTGAACTGCATTCCTCGGGGATATCTCCGAGGTTGACGCTAAAACTCCTGGTGTTGTTTCCGAGGTTGAGGTTGAAACTTCTTGTGGTATTTCAGGGTTTGAGCTGGATATCTCGGGGTTATCTCCGAGATGGTAATACTGAATATCCCAATGTTGTCTCTTGGATTGAACTGAGCTGTCTTCTAGGGTTATCTCTGAAAGACAATTCTGCCCTCCTGTAATGTACTAACAGGTATGCAAAAAATTTTGAGTGTCTACAGATGCCCCTTTTTATCATATTCATGCAATGCAATGGCATAGATAGGATAAAGAATACTAGACACTTGAAATACGACAAGATAATCATGATGCAATGTACAACAACATGATACAAATGTATGTGGTTTGTTGGATTGTTCTCCAATATGGTGGGATGATTATCAGCTCCCCTTGACTTCTACCGGGATATGGGTTATTCATGACCACTCTGGTAAACCGTTTGGATGTATGATCCAAAGTGACCACGAACTTCCGGGATGTTGACGTTGGGATTGTCACCATAGTCCTTAATCCTTGGTACAGACCTCCACTGAAGATGTATCTCTCATGTACAAGAGACTCTGTGGGGATGCGTTCTGTCTGTTGAGGATATGTATAACATATTCCATCATCGGTCCTCCCCGACCCCTTACTATAACAAAATAATAAATAGAAAAAATTTAATTTTATTCACAAATAGTTGGGGTCTTACAATATATATATATATATATATATATATATATATATATATATATATATATATATATATATATATATTTATTTATTTATTTATTTATTCGAACCCTTCTCGCGTCTTAAAAATTTTATTTACTAAATCCTTATTTTAATAATTCTAAAAATTTGGGTTCTTACAGTTTAGGCATATCAAACTTTAGAGTCCTGAAACAAAATGCTTTCACTTAATATATGAAACTGTTCAATCATACAAAGTGTTAGCATGAAATGACAAAAGTAACTGTTAATAATATGCAGTAAAAGTAAGCAGTTATTGCTATTTACAGGGTGGAGGGAGTTTCTGCCTTTTTTTTACCCGTGTCAGCAAATGCAAGGAGTGCTGCTCCAATTGTCAAGGGTCAATTCCTGGTGGACAGCTATGATGAAGAGGTTGTTATCGTCCTCCTTCTCATGAATGATGATCATGATGTCTGGACAGTCGTCATCTAAGATATCCTTGTTCATATCCTCGGTATGTGCCCAGAAGTACATCTTTGATAATCGCCTCTTATTATCCTGTTTACACCTTTGATTCCTTTCCTCCTCATTTGGTTTAGGAATCCAGACTTCCTTTCCTTTAATCGGTATCGGCTTAGGAAACAATGTAGCTACCGCAGGGGCAAGGAACTCTCCGTAGAGGCTGTACAGGATTAGCTCCTATAGGTTTAGGCAATTGCCTTGTAGGTAAAGGAACCGGAGGATGCTTGTGTGGGTTCCTGTGACAGGAGCCAAAGGAGTATCTTAGTCCTATTGTCCCTGTCTGGCTGGGAATTTAAATTGGGCATTTGATTCCCTGATGATCCTTTCCTAACCCTTGTTTAGGTTAAAAACCCAATGATATCATCTGTTGACTTCCCGACATTACCTCAGCAGAAACTCTAGATTTCAGAAGTGGAGCACCAATGGGATGATAGTGAGTGTTGCTCACCTCAAGGGCCTGGAAGCTGACATGCTCAACTTCTTCATTGAAACTGATAAGTGGTATATCACTTTGAACAGGACATTCTGGCTCGGCATTGATAATGACCAGATCACTGTTATCGATATAATTGAGTTGTTGATGAAGAGTGGATGAGATAGCTCCCGCCATATGAGTCCAAGGTCTTCCCAATAGTAAATTGTATCCTGTAGTGATCTTGAGCACTTGGAAGGATATGTAGAATATATGTGGATCGATTTCCACGAGTAACTCAATCTCTCCGACAGTATTCCGTCGAGATCCATCAAAAGCTTTGATGATTATATGACTACTTCGAATCCTGTTAAGATTAACTGTGACGCCCCCAAAATATGTATACATCACCCAATGTCAGTCGCCAAATACATGGTACCAAATTTCAATACAAACTTCTGTTATACAATACGATAAAAGCGTAGCTGAGAGTTTTTACACAAATATTGTCTTCTAGACAGTATCCAAACTCAAATGGAGTCCTTATTATATTTATTATCACACTATTTCATAGAATAGTGAGGACTACTATAGCCACCATCTCGGACCATCACTCCATTCCCCGACTAGTCCTGGCTACGTTCTCATTTCCTAAAAAGAACAATAAAAGCAAAAGGGTGAGCTCAACTAGCCAAATAAGAAATATTATGACTAAGATAATGCATAATAAATTATTGTTAGCCTTCAACAGTGATAAACTAATAATAAACAATAAGTTTAACTGCAGATTATGCGTAATGCTCCCGTTGAGGATTGTGCATCAACAGATACAGATGCGTGATACCCCTACCGGGGTTCTTCTTGAAAATGATGATCCCAAACTGACGGCATTGGACCTTTGTGTGGTATTGCCAAATGTGATCTGCAACTGCTGAGATCATCGGTATAGTATACCCTGTGTTTGGGAGAATACCAATGAATGATATAAAAGCCACAGTCGGGCCCAGGAAAACAAGGATTTTAGGCTATTCTGCTCAATCGCATAGTATTTTTATCCCAGATTTAGCCTTTTTAGCTTATGAGAACTCCTTTGTAACTCGAATTGGACCGAGCCGGAGGGGTGGTACCCATGTATGGGAGTTGCAGGTACACCTGCAGCAGCTGCAGGTGGACCTACAGCCAACCGTGGATGTCCTTAAATGGACGGGTTGCTTTCACAAGTCATTTTTAAGTTGCGCCGCACAGGAAATCCGAGAGCTCTTCTTCAGTTTTGCTGAGTTTGGGCGTCCTTCTGCAAATTCTGTCACTGTGCAAGTGTTCTACACTGTCCTGGTAACGTATGTATGTCCTTTTTTCCAGTTTTTATCCGTTGGAAAATGACTTTTTATATGAAATGTGTTTAAACACATAGTAGTGAATATGCATACTCATATGTCTTGATAAAAAAAATTCAACATAGTAAATGTTAGTATTAAACCATGCTGAACATAATGATGTAAATAAATTTGACTTTTAAAATAGTCAAATTGGCACCTTTTTCTGCTATCTCTTATCCTATTTGAGGACAAATGAGCAAAGCTAATAAAGCAAAGTAATTCTGGTAATTCGGCTACCCTTATGGATTGATGACTTTGACTTTTTAATGCAAATAATTTGTGTATGACTGTGGGCAGGTGTGCTACTGAATGTCCACCTAGTCATGCCTATTTGCATGTGGATAATCCTATTTATAGAGGAACTTATAGCAAAAAAAATCAATATGTAGGCATTGGGTAGTCATGCATTTTTAACTCTACTGTAGGCGTATGTTAAAATAATGCATGCATGCATATAGTCATTAAATGCATTTTGAAAAGCTCCAAGTTTAGAAAATACAACACCCTTTATGAGGTGATTTGGAGACTTGTGTCCAAACATTATGAATCCAAATCAGTCGAGCGGTTCCCGCAGGACCACTTCAGGTGTACAGAGGAGGGCTTCTGAAGTGCCTCAACCCCGTTAAGTTAGATAACCTCGTCCTCTAGCGGAGGCGGTGATTCGTCTTATCCGAGTTGATGTACCGGATGTCGAGGACGAGGAGGAGGACGTACCGGTAGCGGCTCTAACTCCTGCTACTCATATTCCCGTAGGGATTTCCTAGGCATTCAGGTGGCTATCCCATATCTTCTGGGTGATTTGAGTCACCACCCCTCAGTTTACTTGCATGCAAATGAGGTAAAAGTTGGATTTGATCTTCCTTTTTCCTATTGAGGAGGAGCAAGGATTTTGACATTGATTTGTAGGCTATGTAGGTTCTCGGCTTTACATAACCTCGGGGAACTGGTTCAGCATACACTCCCTGTATCAGGCTCTGCATCCAGATTACCGAGGTACTGCGCACGATTGGGGCTTTGGGGCGTTCTTTTCCATTCTTCCCCGCCGTTGTCCCTGGGGTTACCTCAGGGCATTGTCTGAGTCACCAGACTCAGACTCTCCATTGGTTAGACTGTGAGGTGATGATGATGCCTATGGATTGGCGATTTATCACCGATATGGACTTTGGCGGGGCGTCAGTGCCATGTACGGCCGATATTATCCCGATTGCTGTTAGATCCTTGTTGGGAGTCCCGACTGAGGTGCTCAAGGGCAGGACCGTCCGTAAGGATCTTTTGACGCCCCCATAATAGGAATACATCACCCATTCTGAGTCACCAAATACATGGTACAAAATATAACTACAAACTTAATTATACAATTGTCGTGTAAAATACGACAAAACATATCTGAGAGTTTAAACAAGAATATTGCCTTCTAGACAATATCCACACTCAATGGAGTCCTCATTACAATTTGTATCACACTATTTCACATAATAGTGAGGATTACTAATGCACCATCTCGGACCATCACTTTGTTCCTTGACTAGCCCCAGCTATATTCTCATTTCCTAAAGAGAACAATGAAAGTAAAAGGGTGAGCTCAACTAGCCCAGTAAGAAATATTATGACTAAGATAATGCAGAATAAATTATCGTTAGCCTTCAACAGTGTTAAACTGATAAAATACAATAAACATCAAGTTTAACTACAGCAGAACAAGTAATCTATTAGAAGAGTCAAGTAGAACATGATATCTACTATCTTCTATGATTTAAAAAGTTTATCATCAACTTTATTGCTGAGACTCAGCTTAAAAAATAAACCACATCATCTAATCATCCCTGCACTACGGGCCAAGGATATTCATGTAATCATCAATGGTCATGATCAAATCAACAACTGTCCATCAATGCACTACGAGTCAATGAGGACTTTTACCACATCATTTGTAACATTACGGTCATGATTATACTGAATAATCCCTGGTTATAATCTTACCAATCAAAAGTACATCTATGCACGTAAGCCACAGATGACTTTTATCACAATATAAGCATGAGGATGATGACAATGATATAAGAATTCAATCAAACGAGATCAAGGATAAATATTAAAGACTTTAAATTTATCCAGAGTTTAAAAATATCCAAATTGTCAACATAATACTGCTTTGTGGAGTAAAATTCAAGAATAATATTCATGTATCAAAAATAATTTTGGACATAAAAGAAATCAATTTTTATCGTGAATTGTACTCCAGGTGAAAGTACTCAAGTGAATAGTATCCCGACATGAAAAGTGTCCCGAATACCCGAGTGAATAATATTCGAGTGAATAGTAACTGGTGAATAATAACCCGTGAATAGTATCCCGGGTGAAAATATTGATATTTAATACGAAAGTTCATATCAATAGTCCAATGAAACGATACTGGATGAAACGCAAAACTCAAGGATATTCCACTAATTTCAGGAATTATAGAAGCAATACTTACCATAGTAAGTTTAGATTTAAGAATATGAAAAGAAATAATATACGAAACTGGAAATGGATTTTTACATGTTATGCAGTAGTCCGCGTAGACAGATCATTTTCACAATTTAATAACAATTGAATACGAATGGTTATTCACCAGGCATGTGGTAGTCCGCGTAGACAAGTTATTTCAACAGAATAATAAATAATAGAATAACATAAGAATTTCACCATGCATGCGATAGTCCGCGTAGACAGGTTATTCCAACAGAATAATAAAGAATGGAATAACAAAAGGATTTCACCATGCATGCGGTAATCCGCGTAGATATGTTATTCTAACAGAGTAATTTCGAATAGAATAACAACCCTTACGAGTATTAAAAGAAAATAACTCTCTTCATGAATACGAAAGAAATAATACCCCTTACGAGTATTGAACGAATATAATATTCATTACGAATACGAAAATTAATATCGTAAGTGAATATGAAATAAATAACACCATTTACGAATACAACAAATAATATCCCTTACGAATATTGAATGAAGATAATATTTCTTACAAATATACAAAATAATATTGTAAGTGAATATGAAATAAATAACACCCCTTAACTTAGTAGAAGATTCAATACTAAAGTAGGGTAGTAGCAGAATACTCCTCTTCTTTCTCCCTATAGTTTCTCTCTCTCTGAAGCTTCAGTGAATTCTTAAAAAATAATGAAGGAATGAGCTTCTATTTATAGGAAAAAGGACTGAATAGTAACTAATTCATGAAAGGCCCAAATTAATTTACTTTTAAACGGACGGTCCATATTTGTTTACTATTAAAACTTAAAGCAACGGTCCATACTGATTTACTATTAAAATATTAAACCAGCGATCCATATTGATTTACTTTTATAACTTTCCACCAGCGGTTCATATTGATTTACTATTATATCTTCAACCAACGGTCTGAAAAATTAGCATATCTCTTCATAGAATAATAAGCCAAACTTATAACAAACATCCCATAACAAACCCCTCTATTTATATCAAAAATTGAATAATATTTACCACAAATCACTTATCTTTAATAAACACATTTTAATCTATTAACAACTATTCATCATTAATATTATAACTCACAATATTTAACAACCAGATTATTCCCAAGAAAGAGGGGGCTTTCCGATAAGGATCTCTCCATATTGGCATGCAATTAGGTGACCAAACCTCTCATCGACAGAACTTTCTAGACATCGTTAATATTGCAAATAATAATATGAATAACTTTGTCATCTCAATTATTGATTTAGTAATATAAAATATTATGCAGATGATATTGTGACAATAATTGAATCAAATAACGTGAGATACTATGTAGCAATTACTGTAGCAATAATTGAGTATAACTAAGTGACTTCTTACGTAAGCATTAATAATCAATACCGTGTGCTACTATGTAACCACGCGTATTACTGTACTTTTACCACCGGGTATTTCAACAGTTTAACGGTAAAACTTTCGCCGTTATTTTATAAAAAGATATTTTTGTCGTTTTCTAATTCCGACAGTTATTCTGTTGTGGAGTCTACCAATGATGGTGTCCTCGTACGGACATTCTCCGATAAAAAGAATATTTCATATCAACTTGCTTACTTTAAAAAATTTTCACATATCACCCTTAACTTTAAACTTTTATCAATTTTATCATTTATTAAATAGAATAATAATTATAAGAAAATTGAATACTTTCATTTCATAAAATTTGGGATCTTACAGATCTCTTAACCCGTCATACTTTTCAAAGTCAGGAGTCTTGAACTTCTCTGGATAATGCACACCAGGGAATATACAAAGGTCGATATATGAAACACTCACATGTGCTTCAATCCCTTTGATATAACGGATGGACTCTTCCATTTGAAGGACCTTTTTTCTGATATCACCGGTGTCTAGATCTTCTTTGAGGTGGGTGGTATCATGAATTTTGTTTATCGTATCCAACTAGAGCTCAGGTACTAGAGTGGCTTTATCTGAACCTTGGGTTCCTCCTTGTGTAGAGGATTCAGTATGTATGGGTATCCTTGTACCCTGAGTAAATTGTTGTACTTCTTGAAGCAGAATAGCCAAATCGGTAATTTGTTTACTTAATCCGTCGAATTCCTCGCAGGAGACAGGATTAAGATTAGCCTGGTCAGATGAAGACATAATTGGTTGTAGGCTCGTGTCCTTCTTGGACTTTTACTGAGTAATAGGTCAGATTGCTTCCCTGCGAAAAACTAACGTAGTTTAGTTTTAGGGAATGTATAAATGTTTACATGCTATATGATGTATCCATTTTAGGAGTATTATCCTGCAACACGGATGTTAGTTGTTTGTAATACAGGATAGCATGTTAATACTTTGTAAATATGCGTGTGCACATATTTCTTCATACTTCTCAATACATGGAGATTAATATGGAATGAAATTACGAGTAATTGAAAATGGATGAAGAGACTTTCCTACGCGTTTGGTTTATCAGAGGCTAACCTATCTTAGGCTACTCTAGCGGCTTTTTGGCGTGAAGGTTCCCAAATCATCGTAATTTACTCGACGGGAAATTAATCCGGCCTTTCAACTGTAGCGAATTTGGGTGGTGTCTTTCCTGAGCCTCGTTGGAATTAGTTTTCCTACGAGTCTAGTAATCAAACACCGATAGGATAGCCTCCTGATGGAGGAACCACACAACATACATTCGCATACAACGTGTCTCACCGTTTATGAAAATGATGACATGTGTGAAGCACTATTATCACAAGCAGATATAGTGTAAAGCATTAAGTACAATAAGTAAATGCATTCATACACATCCATCAAATGTAAATGAAACATCCACACACAAGCATATAACAGTTTTGAAAAGCTTGTAATAGCGGCTTAAAGTCATCTTACTGGCAAATTTTGTAAGACCCCAACTTTTATGAATAAAGATTAATTTTCTATAAATATCATTTTTGAATATTATGGAGTGAATTTGATATAATGTTATAGTTGTGGGTGATGTTTATAAATTTTGCAAAGTACGTAGGTTGTTATATAATATTCGATTGGTCGGGGAATATTCGTTATAACAGGAAATATTCGTACGACGACACAATCATTGGTTGACCCCACAACGGAATTATTGTCGGATTGAGAAAACGACAAAAATATCTTTTTTATAAAATAACGGCAAAATTTTTACCGTTAACTGTTAGAATACTCGGTGGTTAAAATATAGTAATACGCGGGGTTGCACAGTAGCACACGGTATTTCACAGTATTTGTGAATTATTGATTCTTACGTAAGAAGGCTTTACTCAATCATTGTTACAGTAATTATTGTTCAATATTTTATTTTATTGATTCAATAATTGCTACATTGATATTTTATATTATTATTGTTTCAATAATTGTCACAACACACTATTTCTATTATCAGATCAATAATTCATATTATTTGAATAATATTGTTAGATAACATTAATGGTAATGTCTAAGAAAGTTATGTCTAAAGAGAGGTTTGGTCACCTAATTGCGCGCCAGTAATGAGAAATCCTTATCGGAAAGTCCCCTCTTTCTTGTGAACGACCTGGTTGCCATAATTGTGATTCTTTAATATTATGTGAATAATTAATTATTGATTTATATGATAAGAAAAATATTTATTTTATGTGGTTATAAATGAAGAAATTAATGTTGAGGTGTTTTATCAGTATTTTGTCGGATTGGAAGTATTAAAAAATCAAATCGATGTTCTTAAAGCTCTATTGCGTGAGTTATAATTTTAATTCGACCGTTGGATCATTGTGATTTTTGGATATGTTATGCATATATAAGTTGAGCATATGTCTACAGATTTTGAACCGTTAAAAGTTAACGTATGATTTGTTATGAATTTTAAGAGGTGTTGAAAATTGTCTGTTTGTGAAATTCGGATATTTTCTGTTTGGAATTTGAAAAAACTTTCTTCTGCAAAGTTGTAGAGAATTCGATTTCGTGTGGAATGGACATAAAATTCGTATTTTTCTGAAAAAGGGCTATTTATTATGAATTACTGAAGTTTCAGAAAATAAAATAATTTTTATTAAAATTGGGTGGGACCCACATTTATTTTTTTGTAAAAGCTTGTGCTGAATTTTTTTCAATGGTGGCTGCTCGCCTTGTTCAACAAATTTGGGCATAGAGAAGAAAGAAAAAATAAATATTATTTTATTAATTAAGTCTCCCATGACGTTCTAGCATTTTTCTATAAATAGGCGCTTAAGTTAGAATTGAAAATCACACCAGAATCAGAGAATTCTTCTTTTAGCGTATTTCTTTAGAGTTTTAGAAAGCTTTGAGCGTAGAAAATAGTGAAACTTTTTTTCAAGAATATGTCCGCTTTACCGGATGGAATACTCTTCTTTTCAAGGTAAGGGATGTTATTTTTGTTCAATATTCGCTTGAAATAATATTTTATTCCATACTCTATAGTATGTAAGTAATATTATTTCATTTCTGATTTCGAATTCTATACTCGTTTGTTAAAATTTTGGCTTCTATACTCCATAAAATTAGTAGAATATCCTTGATATTTGCGCTTCATCCAGTATCTTTTCATAGAAATATTATTCTGGGCATTCTTGATAAGTTTTAACTTTTTCATGCCGAAGTACTATTCATGGGATACTATTCACTCGAGTACTATTCACCCGGGGTACTATTCATGATAAAAAATTAATTCGTTTTCAGTTCAAATTATTTTTGGTACAATATTATTCTTAAATTTTACTCCACAAAGCAGTATCATGTTGACAATTTGGACGTTATTGATTTCAGGATAAATTAAATTATAAATCTTTAAAAATTTATCCTTGAACTTGTTTTATTGAATTCTTATATCATTGTCATCATCCTCATGTTTATATTATGTTGAAAGTCATCTGTGGCCTGTAGTACATAGATGGACTTTGTATGATTATGACTAGGAATTATTCGATATAATCATGACCATAATGTTACAAATGATGTGGTAAAAGTCCTCATTGGCCCGTAGTGCATTGATGGACAGTTGTTGGCATGATCATGACCATTGATGAATACACGAATATCCTTGGCCCGTAGTGCATGGATAATTTATGGTCGTGATACTAATGAATATCCTTGGACGTAGTGCAGGGATGATATGTATTATTTATTAAGTTGAGTCTCAGCGATAAAAGTGATGAAAAACCTTTTTAAATCATAGAGGATAGTAGATTTTATTCTCTACTTGACTCTTCTAATGGATTGCTTGTTCCGCTGGAGTTAAACTTGATGTTTGTTATATTTTATCAGTTTAACACTGTTGAAGGCTAACGATAAATTATTTTGCATTATCTTAGTCATAATATTTCTTATTGGGCTAGTTGAGCTAACCCTTTTGCTTTCATTATCCTCTTCAGGAAATGAGAACGTAGCCGGAACTAGTCGGGGAACAGAGTGACGGTCCAGATGATAGCATTAGTAGTCCTCACTATTCTGTGAAATAGTGTGACAATAATTATATTGAGGACACCATTTGAGTTGAATATAGTTTAGAAGACAATATTCGTTTTAAAACTCTTAGTTTATGTTTTGCCGTATTTTACACGAAAGTTGTATCATTAAGTTGTATTTGAATTTTATACCATGTATTTGGCGACTAAAGATGGGTGATGTATACCTATTTTGGGGGCGTCACAGTTGGTATCAAAGCTTAGGGATATGATCCCTGGCTGAGATGTGAGACAAGAACTAGGAGGGGAGAGACGAGAAATTCCTTTGCTAGTATGACCTACCTAAGTTTATTTGGTAATTAATTGGTCGGTCAGAGTATAGGGATAACATGTGACATGTCAATTAACCCTTTTTTGTGGCAGTATTTGAAAATGACATCCGAGAATGTTGAGAATAGTAATGGTGCACAGGAGACTGTTGAGTCTCCACAGATCAATAATCAGGATAATGTGCATCAGGAAGGTGACAATCCTTATTCAAACAACATCACTGATGAAATGATGAACGATGGAATGTTCAGAGCCTTTCTACAATTCATGCAACATCAGGAAAGAGAGATTCCTGTCTAAAATGCAGGTGGAAACACTGGCAACTCTCGGACGATCACTGCTAAATAGTTCAAGGAGTTGGGACCACCGATGTTTTTTGGAGAGCCAAAACCACTTAAGGCGGAGACGTGGATAAAGCAGATCAACAAAATATTTAATGTCTTGGGATGCTCCGAGGAGCAAAAGGTTCCCTTTGCCACCTTCATGTTGCGGGCAGAAGTAGATTACTTGTGGGAATCTGTAAAGCGTACTCAACCTGCCGCATTGAAGATGTCTTGGGAGAAGTTCCAAGAACTGTTCAACGACAAGTACTTTCCCGAAAGTATTCGTCACATGAAGGAGGTAGAGTTCATCAAGCTAGAGCAGAACAATATGACATTGTCGCAGTACGAAGCTAAGTTTGCCGAGTTGTCCCGGTTTGCGTTACACTTTGTTGATAATGAGGAGAGAATGACGCGCATGTTTCTAAGAGGTTTAAAACCTTAGATACGTCAATACCTAATTTCTCATAAACTGTTTTTGTATTCAGATGTTGTAAATAGGACTCAGATATTGGAACGTAATAATGAGTCAACCCAATAAAGAGAGAGCAGCTGGCAAAATGATAATACCAGTGGCAGCAGTCATCGAAGCGGTGACAACAAACATGGAGGAAATCAACATGCCAGAAATGGTAACCACTTCAGTGGTAATCATGGCCAAGACAATAAGAGTGGACATTTCAAGAAGAGGAGATTCAACAATGATGGAAAGACGTCAGCACCAGCACCTTCTGTTAAAGAAGGAGAACGACCACCTATCATATGCTTCAAATGCGAAGGGGAAGGGCACATCAGTCCAAACTGCGCGATGCAGTCCAAAGCGTGTTATAATTGTGACGCCCCCAAAAATAGGTATACATCACCCATCTTGGGTCGCCAGATACATGGTACAGAATACAAATACAAACTAATTATATAACAATCGTGTAAAATACGACAAAACATATGCTGTGAGTTTTAATACAAATATTGTCATCTAGACAATATCCACACTCAATGGAGTACTCATTACATTTATTATTATATTATTTCACATAATAGTGAGGACTACTAATGCACCATCTAGAACCATCACTCTATTCCCCGACTAGCCCCAGCTACGTTCTCATTTCCTGAAGAGAACAATGAAAGAAAGGGTGAGCTCAACTACCCCAGTAAGAAATATTATGACTAAGATAATGCAGAATAAATTATCGTTAGCCTTCAACAGTGTTAAACTGATACAATATAACAAACATCAAGTTTAACTGCAGCGGAACAAACAATCCATTAGAAGAGTCAAGTAGAGAATAAAATCTACTATCTTATATGATATAAAATATTTTCATCATTTTTTATCGTTGAGACTCAGCTCAATAAATAATCCACATCATTAGATCATCCCTGCACTACAGGCCAAAGATATTCTTTAGTATTATGACCACGAATTATCCATGCACTACGGGCCAAAGATAATTGTGTTTTCATCAACGGTCCTGATCATGCCATAAAACAATTCATCTTTGCACCCTTGGCCGAAGAGAATCCATAGCCATAATCATACCAAAAACTGTCCATCAATGCATTACGAGCCAATGAGGACTTTTTCCACATCATTTGTAACATTACGGTCATGATTATATCGAATAATCCCTGGTCATAATCAACCAAGTCCATCTATGCACTACAGGCCACAGATAACTTTCAACATAATATAAACATGAGGATGATGACAATGACATAATAATTCAATAAAACATGTTCAAGAATTAATTTATCCAGGAACCAATAACATCCAAATTGTTAACATGATACTTCTTCGTAGGGTAAAATTCAAGAATGCTCAGAAGATTATTTCCATGAAAAGATACTGGATGAAACACAAATATCAAGGATATTCCACTAATTTCATGGAGTATAGAAGCCAAAACTTTAACCAACTGAGTATAATAGAATATATGAAACTGCAAATGGATTTTCGCCGCCATGCGGTAATCCACTTAGACATATCATATTCACAATTTAATAAGGAATGAATACAAAGGATCATTCACCATGCATGTGATAATCCACACAGATAGGTTATTTCAACAGAATAATAAAGAATGGAATAACAAAAAGATTCACTATGCGTACGATAGACTGCACAGACAGGTTATTCCTAACAGAATAATAAATAATGGAACCAGGTCATGCATAAACGCACAGACAGGATATTCCGATAGAATAATAAAGAACGGAATAATAGAAGAATTTCACCATGTATGCGGTACTTCGCATAAACAGGTTATTCCAACATAATAATAAAGAATGGAATAACAGAAGAATTTCACCAAGTATAGAGTAGTCCGCGTATACAGGTTATTCTAACAAAATAATAAAGAATGGAATAACAGAAGTTCTCTTCATATATACAAAAGAAATAATACCCCTTACGGGTACAACAAATAATATCCCTTACCTTAGAAAGAGGAGTACTGGATATATGAGTAGTGAAGTAGCAGAACACTTTTCTTCTTTCTCTCTATAGTTTCTCTCTCTATAGTTTCAGTGAATTCGTAATAAATAATGAAGGAATGAGCTTCTATTTATAGAAGAATGGACTGCATAGTAACTAATTCATGAACGGTCTATATTGATTTACTTTTAATCGGATGGTCCATATTTAAAGCAAAATCTTTTAAATAAAATATAATATATTCTATTTATAATCTAATAAAACGAATAACTTTATAAAAGTATTTTATTTTATATAAAAAGATTTTACTATGCAAAATACTATGCAGACACTATGCAACACTATGCACAATAAAATATAACATATTCTATTTATAGAATAACTTTATAAAAGTATTCTGTTTTATATAAAAATATTTTACTATGCAAAATACTATGCGTAATAGAATATAATATATTTTATTTATAGATTAACTTTATAAAAGTATTCTGTTTTATATAAAAAGTTTTTCTGTTTTATTACATTAATAATACCAATAAAACAAAACTGAGTGACTTATCAGTTAAGAATCAATAATCAATACCGTGTGCTACTATGCAACCACGCGTATTACTGTACTTTTAACACTGAGTGTTTCAACAGTTAACGGTAAAACTTTCATCGTTATTTTCATAAAATATTTTTATCGTTTTCTCAATCCAACAATAATTCTATTGCGGGGTCCACCAATGATTGTGTCGTTGTACGAATATTCCCTGATAAAATGAATATTCCCCGACCAATCGAATATAATATGACCACTTGCATACTTTGCAAAATTTATAAATATTACCCACAACTATAACATTATATCAAATCCACACCATAATATTAAAAAAAATATTTCAAGAAAATTAAATCTTATTCGTAAAATTTAGGATTTTACAATCTCCCCTCCTTATGAAATTTCGCCCTCGAAATTTACGTATGTACCTAGTATGCCGAACAGGTGAGGATACCTTGACTTCATTTCATATTCTAACTCTTAAGGTATAACCTTTGAGTGTCGAATATAATCCTTCTTATCCAAGATTTTAACACGTATCTCCTCATACGTTAAATCATCCGCTATCTAGTCCGGTTCTAAATTAATAATGTGGTTCGGGCCATCCACATATTTACGTAACGTCGATACGTTAAAAATGTTATGAATACGTGACATACTTAGTGGTAAAACGATTCTATAAGCCACAGTTCCTACTCGATCGAGGATTTTAAATGGGGTCAATTAAATTGAGGGTTGAGATTTCCTCTCTTCATCGATTCTTGCTTCTAGAATAACGCCCTCTTGAACCTTCTTCTTCACATTCATCAGCTCTGAGTATGTAGCTTGAGCGACTTTAACTTTTCGATTAATGTCGATTCTAATCGTATATTCGTCATCTTCACGTGGGTCCCTAGAGTCTTCAACTCTATCTTCATCATTTATAAGTTATACGAAATGGGTCTTTGTATTAACAACATCTCACTCGCATACGATCTTCTACTCAACGCGTCAGCTACCACGTTCGCACTTCCACAATGATATTGAATGGTACGATCGTAATCTTCAACAGCTCGAGCTAACGTCTTTGGCGCATAATACGTTCGTTTTAGTTGAAGAAATATTTGAAGGTTTAAGAAATGGGTTTTGTACTGGGGTCAATACAAAATTCGATTTCACGCTATGGGGAAGGCTAAGAAGTCTTCAAGAATACGTCAGGAAATTTATTAACAATAGAAATATCGTTCAAAACTGTGACCCTCATCCAAGATTTGGATAGCACGTCACATTGATACCTATCAACTTGCCATCGTCATTCACGACGTCGCCTACAGAAAGTCTGGCTTCGGTGCATTCCACACAAGGAAGTCACTAGATAAAGGCTCAGGGCTCTTTACTTATAGCTTGATATGACAATGACTTTAGTGGTTTGGTTACTTTGAATTCGCATAACAGGTTGGTTAGGAGTATGAAAGCTAACAACCTTACAAAAAAACATGATGAGTAGTTAACCAATCGATTCCTAAAATCACATCAAAGGCAAGTATTTTTAAAGAGATACGATTGACAGATAATGTGAAAGTGTTAATTTAAGTCAAACAAGATTTATAAATAGTGGAGGTAACGAAGGTTTCTCCCAACAAAATTTCAGCAGATAAATCAAAGTCTAACTTCTCTGGAGTTAAGTTCAAACATTGAACACAACTAGGTAAAAAAAAGAGTGAGTAGAACCGATATCTAATACGGTATAGACTTCAAAAGAGTTTATGACTAACATACCCGTGATAATTTTATTCAGGTTCCTAGTCACGAAAAAAAACGCTCTCTTTTAAACTACCGGTTTTTGCTTGTCTGGGACATCCTTTGGCATTACTATCCCAGCTGGACTTGACTTCACCATACAACAAAATCGAGCTAGGTGACCTTCTCTTCCATAATTAAAACACGCTTTGGATTGCTGCGTACAGTTTGGATGGATATGTCCCTCCTGTCTGCATTTGAAACATACGACCGGTGGTCGTTCTTCTTCCTTTGAAACGGGTGCTGGTGCCGACGTCTTCACGTCATTGTTGAACCTTCTCTTCTTGAAATGTTCATTCTTATTGTTTTGACCATGATTACCACCGAAGTAGTTACCATTTCTGACATGTTGATTCCCTCCATGCTTACTGTCACCTCTTTTATGACTGTTCTCACCGGTATTATCATTTTATCGACTGCTCTCTTTTGGTTGGGTTGACTCGTTATCGCGGTCCAATAACTGAACCCTATTAACAACATCTGAATACAAACACAGTTTATGAGAGATAAGATATTGACGTGTCTCAGGTTTTAAACCTCTTAGAAACATTCGCGTCATACTCTCCTCATTATCAACCAAATGGGACGTAACTCGACAAACTTGGCTTCGTACTGCGACACGGTCATGTTATTTTGCTCCAACTTGATAAATTATACCTCCTTCATGTGACGAAAGCTTTCGAGAAAGTACATCTGCCTCTTGAGTGTGTCAGGCTGGGTACGTTTTACAAATTTTCACCAGTAATCTGCCTCTTCACGCAACATAAAGGTGGCTAAGGGAACCTTTTTCTCCTCTGAGCATCCCAAGATATCAAATATCTTGGTGATCTACTTTAACCATGTCTCTGCATTAAGTGGTTCTGGCTTTCGTAAAAACTCCGGTGGTCCCAGCTCCTTGAACTGCTTAACGGTGAACAACAGTGGGTTGCCATTATTTTTACCTGCATTATGAACAGGAGCCACCTTCGCCTGATATTGCATGAATTCTAAAAAACTCCTAAATGTACCGTCGTTCGTCAATTGATCAGTGTTGTTGTTTACAAGAGGATTATCGCCATCCTGTTGCACATTGTCCTGATTATTGATCTGTGGAGACTCAACGGTCTCCTGTGCTCCATTGCTTATCTCAACATTTTTAGATGCCATTTTCAAATACTGCCACAAAACAAGGGTTAATTAACATATCACATATTATCTCTATACTCTGACCGACCAATTAAATAACAAGTAAACTTAGGTAAGTCATACTAAGGAAGGAATTCTCTATCTCTCCCCTCCCAGTTCTTATCTCACATCTAAGCCAGGGATTATATCCATAAGCTTTGATACCAATTGTGACGTCCCCAAAAATAGGTATACATCACCCATCTTGGGTCGCCGGATATATGGTACAGAATACAAATACAAACTAATTATATAACAATCGTGTAAAATACGACAAAATATATGCCGTGAGTTTTAATACAAATATTATCTTCTAGACAATATCCACACTCAATGGAGTACTCATTACATTTATTATTACACTATTTCACATAATAGTGAGGACTACTAATGCACCATCTAGGACCATCACTCTGTTCCCCGAATAGCCCCAGCTACGTTCTCATTTCCTGAAGAGAACAATGAAAGAAAGGGTGAGCTCAATTAGCCCAGTAAGAAATATTATGACTAAGATAATGCAAAATAAATTATCGTTAGCCTTCAATAGTGTTAAACTGATACAATATAACAAACATCAAGTTTAACTGCAGCGGAACAAACAATCCATTAGAAGAGTCAAGTTTAACTACAGGCCAAGGATATTCTTTAGTATTATGACCACAAATTATCCATGCACTATGGGCCAAAGATAATTGTGTTTTCATCAACGCTCCTGATCATGCCATAAAACAATTCATCTTTGCACCCTTGGCCGAAGAGAATCCATAGCCATAATCATACCAAAAACTGTCCATCAATGCATTACGGGCCAATGAGGACTTTTTCCACATCATTTGTAAGATTACGGTCATGATTATACCGAATAATCCCTGGTCATAATCATACCAAGTCCATCTATGTACTACATGCCACAGATGACTTTCAACATAATATAAACATGAGGATGATGACAATGACATAATAATTCAATAAAACAAGTTGAAGAATTAATTTATCCATAAACCAATAACGTCCAAATTGTTAACATAATACTTCTTTGTAGAGTAAAATTCAAGAATGCTCAAAAGAATATTTTCATGAAAAGATACTGGATGAAACGCAAATATCAAGGATATTCCACTAATTTCATAGAGTATAGAAGCCAAAACTTTAACCAACTGAGCATAATAGAATATATGAAACTACAAATAGATTTTCGCCTCCATGCGGTAATCCACTAAGACAGATCATATTCACAATTTAATAAGGAATGAATACAAAGGATCATTCATCATGCATGTGGTAATCCACATAGATAGGTTATTTCAACAAAATAATAAAGAATGGAATAATAGAAGGATTCACCATGCGTGCGATAAACTACACAGACAGGTTATTCCTAATAGAATAATAAAGAATAGAACCAGGTCATGCGTAAACGCACAAACAGGATATTCTGATAGAATAATAAAGAATGAAATAATAGAAGAATTTCACCATGTATGCGGTACTTAGCATAAACAGGTTATTCTAACATAATAATAAAGAATGGAATAACAGAAGAATTTCACCAAGTATAGGGTAGTCCGCGTATACAGGTTATTCCAACAGAATAATAAAGAATGGAATAACAGAAGTTCTCTTCATGAATACAAAAGAAATAATACCCCTTACGGGTACAACAAATAATATCCCTTATCTTAGAAAGAGGAGTACTGGATATAGTGTAATAACCGTGAATTTTAAGTCACTATATATGTATATACATTATTAATATTTAAAAACTTTGTGTTATACAGTGATTTAATATGTGACAACATATATGAAATGGTGCATGGGTCAATTAACATGTATGTTATAGTTATGGATATATACATTTATAGGTTTCATTAAAAATGAAAGCCTCGTAACCTAATTATAAATTAGGTGAGTCAATTAAATAATCTAAGGGTTATGGTAATAAGGAGATGTTAGTATTTAATATGTATACTAACTTAAGTGGATAATCTTATTATTTCAAGTGACTAATAATTTTAAACCTAATTCTTGTGAACCTAATTAGGTTATGAGCTAAAGTCACATGTATAGGTAATTAAATTTCATAAGATTAGGAATGGAAACCCTAAATAATTAAATTGGGTAACATATATTAAAATTGCTAGACTATATTTATTACATAGCCCAAAACAATTAAAGGAGAAGCCCAAAAGAAATAAAATGCAAGCCCAAACTTAGCCCACTTGATTAAGGGTATTTTAGACATTTGATTTATCTAATTTATGCATTAAAATAAAAGCTAAATGAAGGAGTTAGTGGGCATAAATATGGCTGGCCACATTAGCCTTTTAAGGCAACTAATTAAGCTAAGCAAGGTCCATTTGTAGTAACTTTTACACAAAAGGACATGGTTGTCAAGCTCCCATTGGTTGTCACTTTATTAAACATCCTTAATCATGATTAGACTAATTAAAGTGATAAGGCAAAGCTTCTATCCATTGGTTAAAGAAAGTATGGGGGATAATAGCTAGATACACTAAGTGTATCTATATTTTTTGTAAGTATTCTTTTACTTCATCTTTTCATTTCATTTCATTTCTTCTCTCATTCTTCCTCTTATAATTTCTCCCAAGCTAGCCACTTCTAGAGAGAGAAAGGAGAGAGAGGTTTGGCCATATATATAGAGAGAGAGGAGTGCTAGTTTGTTAATGCATCCAAAGTTCATCACTTACTTTGGTAAATCAAGGAAGGTTGCCATTAAATCAAGGTATAACCTAACCTTCATTTTCTTCTTCTACTTTGTTTTTTTTTTCTTTAGCTTGAGTTTTGTTGGGGTTATGAACAAATACTCAAGATACCCTAGTCCTACATATCATCATGTATAGAACTAAGTATTTTGAGTGTTAGATCAAAGGCTTAGAGGAAGAATATGAGCATATGTTCTCCAAGGGTGAAAACTCTTGTTTTCTTCCACTAAATCTTGTGTAACTCAAGTTTTCCAACTTAGATTTGTGATCCGTCGAAGGGGGGTGCTAGATACATGAGTTATCTAGTAAACCCAAGTGATAGAACACAAATCTAACAAGTTTTGAATCCTTTGGAGCTGATTTCCCCAAAACAGCGCACTTAGAATGTTAAGGGTTCAAAAACCCTAAAATAGTTTCTATCCTATTTTTCGTGGGTCTGTTTCGGACAGTTTAATGTCCCTTAAAAATCTGGGAAAATCACAGAGGTACCTTGAGAAGTTATCTACGTGTAGGAAAAAGAACGGCACGTTTCGAGTTATAGATTGTGCGTAATGACTATTTCCGTAAAGGACTCCTAAAACTTTACCGTCGAATATCTCACTGTGTATACACTGGAAAATTCTGAAATTTTTACAGTAGGTTCATATATGTTAGAAGAACATACCCTGAAAAGTTCAGATTTTTCTGAGCAAAACTCAATTTATTAAAAATAAAGCAAGATCCGAGTGTTTTGGGAACTTTAAAAATAGTATATCATTTTCTAAAATTCCAGAAAAATTTGGGGATCCTTGTAAGTTCATATTGTGTCAAAGTACAGAAGCTGAGAATTTTTGGAGTAAGTTTACTATTTTTTCTAAAAATGGTTAAGTTATGAATAAAAGGAAATAAATAGTTAAATGATGTCTTTAATAAGAAAGAGGTGATTTTTATGCTTGAATACTCATAATATATCATATCATGACTATCTTAGAGCATTTTGATAATTTATAATAATAAATATTATTTATGACCTTTTATGGATATTAAATAAGAGGTTTAATAAATGATGAACAATTAGAATAAATTATTTATTAATCCAATAAATTATTAGAATATTATTATGATATTAATAATATTAGAATATGATATTGATAAGTAAATAAAAATATTAAGAATAAAATTTCTTTAAATATTATTAAATGGTTAATAATATTTGATTTAAGCATTGATAAATGATTAAAGTATTATTAAATAATTAATAATATTAGTAATAGAATAAGATATTATTAAATGATTAATAATATTAGTAAATGAATAAAATATTATTAAATAATTAATAATATTAAATAATTAATGATACTAAAGCATAAGTAAGATATTATTAAAGTAATAATATTAATTAAAATATTATTAAGAGGATTAATAATATTAGTAAGGTATTAAAATATTATTAAGATGTTAATAATATTAGTAAGCAAATGAAAATATTATTAGGGAACTAATAATACTAAGAGGTGAATTAAATATTATCAAGATCAATAATATTATGTGGTTATAGTAACATTATCAAGACATGATAATGTTTATAAGAACTAAATATAATGCATAATATTTATGTGATTACATAATCTAATGTATACTATGACTAATTGAAAGATTAACTATAGGTCTCTCAAAGGAAGATAATTTAACTGCATAGTGGATATAAATTAATTGCGTAGCCGTAATCTACAGACGAGGCAAGTGTCCTAACTCAAACTCGAGTTATTATTTTCAAAGCATGTTAGTGAATAATTATTGATGATTATTCACATCTATATTGATTATTGAAATTCGTACTTTGTTCAATTGAATTCCTGTTCTATTATTATTGAACTGTGAATTAAATTAAAGTTCTTTCATTTATGAACAATTTATGAGATAGATCTATGCTACTTGTATCAGCTAGATCAAGCATGTTTAAATTTGTTAAATCAAATGTATTTTAAAAAGTTGTTCTTATTAAATTGATATGATAAGAACTCTTGACTGAGAAAATGACAAATTTGATTAAGGCATGATATCGATGCCGGAATATTAAGTGTTTATGCATAAATCACGGGGTATGAAAGGCTGATCCCCTTGAATACTAAAACTTATTAAGAGGTCCAGTTTAAATTACTGAGAACCTTGGCAAATGTTCATGGTTATCTCAAAACCACTCAGTTCATATTATTCAATTATTCGAATATTCAATTGTTGATTATTAATTCATGTTCCTTCACAACCATATATTATTGTTGAACATTGAAAGCAAAACTTTCTTTCTAGTCATGATATATCTCCCTTGTATATAAACTTGTTAAGCAAATTAGTTGCTTACCCTTGCTATATCATGACATTTATTTCAGCTAAGCCTGAAGGATCCAATACGAAGGACAAAGGCAAGGGCAAGATCCAGGAATAGTTTAGAATGAATATTAATTATTATTATCTAATGGAAGTTCTTATGTAAACCTTTTGTAATATGAATGGTGTGTTTAAGTTAAGGTTAAGAAGACCTTGGGACCATGCTATGGAAACTTTATTATAATGAACAATGTATGTTTATTATTTCGTAATAGTTATAGAATGCTTATGATGATGATAGATCGTGAGCACCGAATCTGAGGTTAGAGAACCTGGATTTGGGGGCGTCACAGGTTGGTATCAAAGCTGTAGGTTATAAACATTAGGAATGCGAAACCTAGGTTATAACCTTAGTAAAAAACTCTTATAGAGTATGTTAGGAGATGGGTTGTGGAAATTTATCGAGTTTGTGTTGTACTTAATAAAATATTATTTCATTTTATCAATGAATATATTTTATTATGGTACTGATGTTGGTTTTATTTATGGTGATTGTAGGATGTCTGACGAGCGCCAGGACAATCACTCAGTAGATCAGGAGGTCATTGAGCGTGAGGTTACGGAAGAAGCCCCTCAGGGTCCTCTTATAGGGATTTGTTGAGGAGAATCAATCAATTGGAAGGCAGGGTGGGAGAACTGGAGGTTGAAAACCACACACTTTAGTTCACAGAAGGTCAATACAAGGAGGCGGCTTATCAAGCCCATATGGAGGTAGTCGAGCAGAAGGGAAAGTTGGATGAGTCCCAGTTGCAAGTTGAGATGCTGAGGGTACAGCTAGAGCATGAAAAGGCAAAGTTCGGAGAGCTGAGCATAGAGCATCTGGCGATGCGGGGCGAGTTTGACATGGAGATTGCAGACAAGATTCGCGTGGAGGAGGCATTTTATGAGTCAGCCCAGCGGGTGGACCAATTGGAGTTAGAACTGCAGGCCATGAAGGTTAGGGCCGAGACTTTAGGACTGGCGCTAGACACAGCGTATGAGGGCCAGCGCAGTGGGACTAGGAGGGCGCAGTTCGAGATAGGAGAGTCAAGTCGATCCATTCGACGTAGAGCTATGGAGGGGTAGTTTCCCCCGGAGCGTGTTCAGGTGACCCAGCAGGGCCACTAGTGATGATTATGCTATGGACTAGTTGTAGATAGAGGCATTAGTAACCCTTTTGTGTAATAGGGTTTTATGTTGATGTAAACCTCAGTAGGTGTGAGGTAGTAGGTAGTTAGGTAGTATCCCTATTTGTGTTTGTAGGGAAGTATCATTTTGAGTTAATCCCATCTTTTGTGTTTAAAATGGGATAGTAGTATTTATAAGAATATACCTGTATTAATCATGTGAGACACTAAAGATTGGTATATGAATATAAATGCATTATTATTATGATATGTGTTGGAAAATTTTAAATAGTAAATTGTCTATTTAATGTTTATGTGAGTCTAGTAGACTGATTTGAAAAATTTTCTTTAAAAACAAACTAACCCACTAATTAGGGAGAAAGACTTCCAAAATCTTGGTAATTTAAAACTCTCCCATAATGATCATATGATTGTTGAATACAGTAGCGTGTTACATGCTAAGTACTTATATGATAATAAAACCCGAGTAACGTGTTAGAATTTTGTTCCACTAGATAATGCCGCCCAGACGTGTACTAAGGAACCAAGAGATCGAAGAGTCAGTTAATAATGTAGCGGGAGCTCAACCAAACCCAATGCAAGACTTTATCAACATGATGACTGAAGCTATGAGGAATCAAGCTCAACCTGCAGGAAATCAGGCGGGAAACCAATTAGCCAACTTTAAGGACTTCAAGGCCGTAGGACCACCGAAGTTTAGAGGAACAGTAGACCCGTTAGAGGCCCAGACGTGGATGAAGGAGATTGAGAAGGCCTTCATTATTGCTAGAGTAACAGAAGAACAGAAAATAATTTTTGCTACCTACTTAATGAAGGGTGAGGCTAACTATTGGTGGGAGGCCAACCAGAACAAAGCAGGGACTGGAATCGTGACTTGGGAAGCGTTCAAGAAGTTTTTCTTTGAGAACTACTTCCCTGAGAGAACACAAGCGAGAATGGAGATCAAATTTTTGGAATTAAAGTAGGAGAATATGTCAGTGTCAGAGTACACTGCAAAGTTTAATGAATTGGCCAGATTCGCTCCACATCAGGTAGACACAGAGGTGAGGAAAGCAAGAAGGTTCGAAAATGGACTAAAGCCGTGGATTTATAGTAAGGTAGCGGTTCTACAAATCACGTCATTCTCAACTCTGTTAGAGAAAGCTCTCACAGCAGAAGGTGGAAGCGAAGCAGTCTCAAAGTACAATCGGGAGAAGAACAAGAGGAAAGTAGAAGGTGGGAATCAGAATGTTAGCGGTGGCGGTAGCAACAACAAGAAGCGGAAATGGAGCAGTGGGGGTAGTAATTTGGAGATTCAGCAAGGAAGTGTCCAACAAAAGAAGTCAGTGTGTGGAAACTGTGGAAAGGGTCACTCGGAGAGTGCTTGAAAGGAAAAACGGTATGTTATACTTGTGGACAAGAAGGGCATACCTCACCTAATTGTTCTAAGGTGAAGAAGGGAGGTTGTTTAACTGTGGTGAATTGGGACATGGATCAAGGATTGCCCAAAGAAGAAAAGCACATATGGCGGAAACGGCATAGGGGCAATAACACTAAGACAACCAGTGGAGGACCAATCCAGCCAAACAAGCCGACAGCGAGGACATTCAATATGACAGTGCAAGATGCCGTGGCATCCAGGGAGGTGGTGTCAGGTATAATTTCGATCAACGATATAAATGCCCATGTGTTATTCGATTCGGGAGCTTCATGTTCTTTTGTATCTGATGAATTTTCTCAAAGATTAAGTTTACCTCGTGAACTATTAGAACACCCAATGAATGTAGAAGTAGCAAACAAAGAAATTATTACTGTAGACTACATACATAGGAACTGTTGTGCTGATGTACGAGGGTTTAAGCTTACGTGGATTTGATACCGATTCGTCTTGGAGAGTTTGATGTAATCCTCAGGATGGATTGGTTATCAAGTCACAGAGCGATCATTGACTGTAAGAAAAAGTGCGTACACCTAAAGACTCCGAATAAGTCAAAGGTGGTATTTTATGGCAGTAAATCGCCGAGACAATCTTGTTGTCTGACGATGATGCAAGCAAAGAAGTTGCTTAGGAAAGGTTGTATAGTTTATTTGGCTCACATTGTAGATACCCGCAGAGTCGAGGGTGAACTGGGTCAGATACCTATTGTAAGGGAATTCGTTGATGTCTTCCCAGATGAGATTTCGGGATTGCCACCAGATAGAGAGATAGAGTTTGTTATCGATTTGGCACCAGGGACATCACCGGTATACAAAGCGCCGTATCGTATAGCTCCGGTAGAAATGAAGGAACTGATGATTCAACTACAAAAATTGTTAGATAAGGGATACATTCGACCGAGCGTATCACCGTGGGGAGCACCATCTTATTCGTAAAAAAGAAGATGGGTCATTAAGGCTTGTATCGACTACCGGGAGTTGAACAAGGTCACCATTAAGAACAAGTACCCGTTTCCCAAGATCGACGATTTGTTTGATCAGTTGAAGGGGGCGAAATATTTTTCAAAAATCGACTTGAGGACCGGTTATCACAAACTGAAGGTGAGGTAGGAGGATGTTCCAAAGACGGCATTCAGAACTCGGTATGGACACTTTGAGTTTCTGGTAATGTCTTTTGGATTGACGAATGCGCCAGCAGCATTCATAGACTTGATGAACAGAGTGTTTAAACTGTATTTGGATAAGTTTGTTGTCGTGTTCATCGATGACATTTTGGTATATTCAGAGACAGAGGAAGAGCACGCTGAACATCTAAGGATAGTGTTGGAGACGTTAAGGAGGGAGAAGTTGTACGTAAAGTTCTCTAAGTGTGAGTTTTGGTTGCGGAGAGTGCAGTTTTTGGGTCATGTTATCGACACGATGGTGTTTCAGTGGATCCAGTAAAGGTAGAAGCGGTTATCAACTGGGAACAGCCAAAGACGCCGACAGAAATTAGGAGTTTCTTGGATTAGCAGGATACTATCGGAGATTCATCCAAGATTTTTCAAAGATAGCATCACCGTTGACCAACCTTACCAGAAAGGCAGTGAAGTTCATTTGGATGGAGAAATGTGAAGAGAGTTTCATGGAATTGAAGAAGAGGCTCAGTCAGGCACACCTGTGTTGACTTTACCAGACAACACGGAGGATTTGTAGTGTATAGTGATGCGTCACACAAGGGTCTTGGTTGTGTACTGATGCAGCATGGCAAGGTCATTGCGTACGCTTCACGTCAGCTGAAGGACTATGAGAAGGGTTATCCGACTCATGACCTGGAATTAGCAGCAATAGTTTTTGCCTTGAAGATTTGGAGGCACTATTTGTATGGCGAGAAGTGTGAGATATATACAGATCACAAGAGTCTGAAGTGTATCTTCACGCAGAAAGAGCTAAATATGAGGCAGCGCCGATGGCTAGAATTGATCAAGGATTATAATTGTGAGATTCTGTACCATCCAGGAAAAGCAAATGTAGTGGCAGATGCCCTGAGCAGAAAAGGCAGAGAGAAGTTACTGAAGTTGACCATTCAAGAGGAATTGGTGAAAGATTTTGAACGACTTGACTTAGAAGTTAAGTATTCGATGGAGACCAACGAGAAATTATTTACAGTAGCAGCGAGCCCGACTTTATTAGATAAGGTTAAAGAGGCTCAAGAGAAGGACGAAGATTGCAACAACATCAAGAAGCGGTTAGCTGAAGGGGATGAATTGAAATACAAGATTGATGGCACCGGACTACTGAGATTCGAAGGGCGAATTTGGGTACCGCTAGTACCAGAACTAAGAGAAGAGATTTTGCGAGAAGTGCATAGTACGAGGTGCTCGATACACCCAGGAAGCACAAAAATGTATCAAGACTTGCGTCAACACTTTTGGTGCCAAACATGAAGAGAGAGGTTTGCAGAATGCGTCAGCAGATGTCTAACTTGTCAGAGAGTCAAGGCAGAGCATCAACGACCGAGTGGATTACTACAGCCTTTAGAGATTCTAGAGTGGAAGTGGGAGCACATCACGATGGATTTTGTGGTGGGACTTCCAGCAACGCAAAAAGGACACGACGCCATATGGGTGATTATTAGATCGTCTTACGAAGTCAGCTCACTTTTTGCCGATCAAGATCAGGTATAATTTGGACCAGCTAGCCAAATTGTATATCAAAGAAATTATCTCGAGGCATGGCGTACCGTATCTATTGTGTCGGATAGAGATCCGCGATTCACGTCAAACTTCTGGAAGAGCCTTCAGGAAAGAATGCGGGCGCAACTACAGATGAGCACCGCGTATCATCCGCAGACCGATGGGCAAAGCGAGAAGAATAATTTAACACTTGAAGACATGCTTAGAAGCTTGTGTGATGGACTTCAAGGGTAGCTGGGAGGATCATCTTCCATTATTAGAGTTCGCATACAACAATAGTTATCACGCCAGCATCGGAATGCCGCCGTACGAAGCACTGTATGGAAGGAAATGTAGAACGCCCTTATGCTGGGATGAAGTGGTGAACGTCGATTGTTGGGAACCAGAACTGTACAGCAAACTATAGAGATCATCAAGGTGATAAGAGCCCGATTGGTAGCAGCTCAAGATCGCCAGAAGAAGTATGCAGACTTACATCGCCAGAAGAGAGAATTTGAGGTTGGGAAGCCATGCATTTTTTGAAAGTATCTCCCTGGAAAGGGAAGATAAGGTTTGGAAAGAAAGGTAAAC
>CM029016.1:180333738-180570777 GCA_016801055.1 Panax notoginseng | reverse complement strand
TTTGGTTAAGAAAATTTATAGAGTATAAAATAAAGTTTGATTGAGGCTCGTTTAGCTATCGAGTCGAGCACAATCTCGAATCAAGCCTGAGCATTTGAACTTTTCGAACGAATATGATCCGAGTATCAATAAAATATTACAATTCGAGAAGGTTTGAGTAATTAATTTATCGAACTTTAAAATTTGCTCATGCTTGAATCATTTATATTTCGAGTCGAGCTCGAATCAAATTTTTAATCGAGTGAGTACGGATCAAACTCGAACTGTTTACTTATTTTACATCCTTAATTTTAAGTATACTTTTTTGGCAAACAAACATGACCATAGAAATTTTTTAGGCAATAATAGAACAACTACGCGCCTAGGGTGAGAGTGTGGTTGAAATAGGTTGTATTATTATGTCCCTCATGGTTGTCGCTTTTAGTTTTTGAAAAACTTATACTGAGCAGTTAGTGATTACCCCTAATATCTTAGATAATTACGAACTTACCAAGATTTTATCCCTTCGCACGTTCGACAAACATAGTGGCAGAAACGGAACTGGAATTTTTTAAAAACGGTCAATGTCGAACTCTCACAACTGCCAAGAGTTTTTTTTTTTTTTTTTAATCAGCGAAATCTGTCCGTGCCTGGTTGTTAACTTGGTGCCGTGTCAAAAAACCGCTAGTATCTCACTACCCTATTTCGAGTCAAAAAAAAAAAAAAAAAATAATTTAAATTTATTCCCACTTAATGTAATCTTAATATCATATTGTTGATTTAAGTATATCAAGAAGTATTTAACTTAAAATATACTGACAATAATTAGTGGAAATGACTCTGGTTGCTTAAATAAAAAATCTCAATTTCGAGTCTATGTGGATGTATTAAACTTTTTTATGAGAGTTGTATAAGATTGTTCCGACATAATTTATTTAACATCAATGAATTGATTTTCTCTTAACTTTAATCCAATCATATAGATACCAAAAATATGTTAAAATATAAAATTTTTATTTGATTAAAAGTTGGGAAACGCTATAATTATAATGATGTAAAATAATCTAATCAAATAAATTTAATATTTTCGCGCGCATGCAATCTGCATCCGTACACTGCTCCAACACTCTACATTACTTAAGTTGATATTTATACTTCAACTATATGGTATTTTAAGTGAAAGAGAGAGCTTTATTTTTTTCCCTTATTAATCTTTATTTATTTTTGTTGTTATAAGAATATTGGTTTTGTATACATGATCTTCTTAATACTTAATTTTAAGGACCAAAATTTATAGGTCTGTGCAAGCTAAGAAAATTCTGTCAAAAATATAATTGGCAGTCTTGTATCATATGCAAACATAATTTTATTAAACAATGAATATTAATTTTAAGTATGTCTGTATCTATAATCCCGAAATTTTTTTTTGCATGGTTGAATATAGAATATCTAAAGTGTCAACTCTAAAATTATTTAAAAAAAAAAATTGAGTTAACTCATAGCTATTCGAGTTATGAGGTACTCGAATAAGGTACTGAGTTAACTCATAGCTATTCAAGTTTAAGGTACTGATTTGTTTTTTTTTTTAAAAAATTTAACTTGTAGTGACTGAGGCTGTATGATTTATTAGTATTGACTACTTTTCGTTTTAAAATGGAAATATTTACTGAATCACATAAAAGTGGAGAAAAAGTAGACAATCCTATAAATACCATTAATTTAGACTATATCCTTTAAAATATGTACCGAGTTGATCATGTCAATCAAACTGAGAAGGATGATCTATTTGCATTCTATCCCCATTATACTAAATGGGAATTCAATATAATGACAATTATTATTTATTTTTCTCGTGTTTAATGGAAGATATTTTAGCGCAATAATATTGTACTATAGAAGATTAAATATGTTCTATTTTCTTTCTTTTCTTTTTTTAGAAATTATTGAGTTATCGTGCAATAAAAAAGTTAATTGAGAGCATATATATACTCAAATGAATCATGACCTGGATGACCTAATAGATTGAGTATAGTAGGGATTGTACAGTAATCTTAACAATTTAGTTGATGATTGTTTGTAATGATTATAATTATAATTTATGGGATTATATATTAAGAAAATTGAATGGAAATATTATATATATATATATATATATATATATAATATATATATATATATATATAATATACTTATCTGAAGTGAATCAAAGGTTAATACTTAGTATTATGTCATTAAGACAATTATGTCCTCCTTATTAGTACTTAGAGTTAGCATCAATCAATTGTCCCATGATACAATGACAACGTGTGTTATAGTAGCACTACAAATATCACACACAACGAACCAAATAAAATGTTCTGAACTCTCTCAAATACACTATATGAATATGACTTATGAAATGATGAATGACTTAAGATTTGAATGGCTTTAAAACTTGAATGACTTAAGACTTGAATGCCTGAATTTGAATGAATCAAATGGTTGTCCCCTTTAAGAGCATTCACAACAGTTTTCTCAATCAACTCTTTATCCCCAATTTTAAAAAATACATCAATAAATCATTATCCAACAGTTTTCTTATCTTTATTTGACCCTCTATTTTAATCCCTATATAAGATTTTACTCTTCAGTATGAGGGAGTCAAAAAATTGTTCCCTATATATGCAAAATGACAATTCCCACCCTTATTTAAGTGGACAACCCATCAATCATACACATCTTGACATTATTGTCACATGACTTTTTTACTACTTCATTTTCAAATTATAAAATTAATATTGACTTATTTTTTAAAAATTAATTTTAAACGTATTCAAATTTAAAATTAATATAAATTTATTTAATTTATGTCAATATAATTATAAATATTATAAAAGTATTATTAATAAAATTTATTATTTTCAAAATTTAAATGAATCATATTAAATTTAAATTTAAAATATCACAAATTAACTTTTTAAAAATTAATATTGATCTTATGTACATTTGCAGCTTCAATCCATTCAATACTCACTCTATAAATTACTTAAAATTTAAAATAAAATAAAAAATATTTTACAGTGGAATACAATTGATAAATTATACTCTCTCTCTTATAAATTATAAGATTATTATTAATTTAATGTTTTGATTGTTGAAACTTTCAAATTAAAATTTTTACTTTTAAATTTCATTATTTAAGGAATCAATATAAGGAACCTGTTAGGTACATAGTGAAAAAATTAAATCCTATTTTACAGAATGACTCAATAGTATTGCAGAGTAAGGATGGAGATAAGAAAACTATTGTGAATGCTCTAAATTATTTAAAGGAGGGTTTAGTGACCCTTCAGATGGGTCACAACCCTTGCGAACTGATGGGACACTAATAAAATGGCACGAATCAGAACCCTTGCTAATTGATGGGATACGAATGAAATGGCACGGATGAAAAGGCATGGCTTGAAAGAGAGTGTTCGCTAGGCCCAAAATGCTGCAAAAGCAGCGCTACACCTTAGCGCTACAACACTAGGTCCCAAAACGCTAAACAGTTTTCCCACATTCACTTGATAATAAATAAAAAATTGGAACTAAGTAAAAAAAATATTAAATAAATTTTACCCAAAAAGATATATACAATGACCCAGACCCACGAGCCTCGAGCCCGAGCCCTAGCTCAATCGGTCGATCAGCAGCGGCGGCGCGTACACGTGTGGTTAAAACCAAATCTTGCTAGATTCTCTTTCCTCTACAAAAGTGGGGTGCCCCTTAGGGCCCAAATCTAAGAGCTAACTAATTGTATATATACTCAATTTATTTTTGTTTTTAACCGATGTGGGACTTAGCTTCCCATAAGTACTTATTATCATTTTCAAGGGTAATATTTGGGAGTTAATTTCTGTGATGCCCCAAATTCAGATACCTCTACCTGAACTTGGTGCTCCACGATACAACTCATATTCTATCTAAATATCAATACATTATGGAATAATATAAAGATAATATGTCATTACATACCGCTCCCAGGTTCTCGAGACCTTTACTATTACATAACTTAGCTTAGGTCCTTAAAATACACATAATTGATATAAGTCTTAATATAATTCATTATCATAATCACTTAATATCTAACATCTAAAGCTACTCTATAGCCTTACCCTTCCCTTTGTACTTCCTCAAGCCACTATGTAAGACCCCAACTTTTATGAATAAAGAATAATTTTTTTTAATATCATTTTGAATATTAGGGTGTGAATTTGATATAATGTTATAGTTGTGGGTAATATTTATAAATTTTGTAAAGTAAGTAAGTTGTTATAAAATATTCGATTGGTCAGGAAATATTCGTTTTAATAGGGAATACTCGTACAACGACATAATCATTGGTGGACCCCACAATGAAATTGCTGTCGGAGTTAGAAACCGATAGAAATATCTTTTTATAAAAATAACGGCGAAAGTTTTAAGTTAACGTTAACTGTTGAAATACCCGGTGATAAAAGTACCGTAATACACGTGGTTGCATAGTAGCACACGGTATTGATTATTGATGCTTACGTGAAAAGTCACTCAGTTTTATTCAATTATTTTCACAGTAATTGCTGCATAGTATCTCACGTTATTGATTCAATTATTGTTATAATATTTTAATTTATTAAATCAATAATTGAGATGACAAGTTATTCATATTATTATTTGCATTATTGACAATGTCTAGAAAGTTCTATCGAGAAAATAGGTTTGGTTACCTAATTGCGTTCCAATAGGGAGAAATCCTTATCAGAAAGCCCCCTCTTTCTTCGGAATGATCTGGTTGTTAATATTGCAAGTTATATTATTGATGAATAAATGTTATTAAAAATATTGAGGGAATTTTTATGATGTATTTATTATAAATTTGGCTTATTACTTGGACCCCCCACTTACCCATTTTTCAAAATCGTCAGAGATAGTTATCTTAGTTTTGTTATATATATATATAATATATATATATATATATATATATATATATATCTTATAATAAGTTTTATTTTTTTATGAAAAATAGAATATATTATATTTTATTATGCATAGTATTTGCATATTAAAATTAGAAAATCAGAATTCTTCACCTGTGATTTCATATAAAATTACTGTGTAGTCCGTGATTTTTCCTAAATAGTATCCTTCCATTCCTATAAATAGAATGCTTAGTTTAGAATTGAAAATCACATCAGAATCAGAAAATTCTTCTTCTATAATGTTGAACGTATTTCTTTAGAGTTTAAGGAAGTTTTGAGCGTAGAAAATAGTATAAGTTTTTTTCAAGAATATTCTCGTCCGCCCTACCAGTCGGAAGTACTCTCTTTTAAGGTAAAGGATATTATTTCTGTTCAATATTCGTAAGAAATAATATTTTCTTCCATACTCTGTAGTATGTAAATAATATTATTTCGTTTTAGATTCCGAATTTTACACTCATTTTATTAAAGTATTACTTCTATACTCCGTAAAATTAGTAGAATATCCTTGAAATTTGCGCTTCATCTAGTATCTTTTCACGAAAATATTATTCTGAACATTCTTGATAGGTTTTAACTTTTTCATGCGGGGGTACTATTCACGGGGTACTATTCTCAAAGTACTATTCATGGGGTACTATTCACCCGGGGTACTATTCATGATAAAAATTAATTTCTTTTTGGTCCAAATCATTTTTGATACAATATTATTCTTGAATTTTACTCCACAAGCAGTATCATGTTGACAATTTAGACATTATTGAATTCTGAATAAATTAAATTATAAATCTTTAAAATTTATCATTGCTTTCATTTAATTGAATTCTTATATCATTGTCATCATCCTAATGCTTATATTGTGATGAAAGTCATCTTTGGCCCGTAGTGCATAAATGGACTATTGATTGGTATGATTATGACCATGGATTATTCGGTATAATCATGACCTGTAATGTTACAAATGATGTGGTAAAAGTACTCATTGGCCCGTAGTGCATTGATGGACAGTTGTTGACATGATCATGACCATTAGTGATAACACGATTATCCTTGGCCCGTAGTCCATGGATAATTCGTGGATGTGATACTAATGAATATCCTTGGCCAGTGCATGAATAATTCAGTGATGTGAATTATTTATTAAGCTGAGTCTCAGCGATAAAATTAATGATAACCTTTTTAAATCATAGAAGATAGTAGATATCATGCTCTACTTGACTCTTATAATGGATTTCTTGTTCGCTACAGTTAAACTTGTTGTTTATTGTATTATACAGTTTAACACTGTTGAAGGCTAACGATAATTTATTCTGCATTATCTTAGTCATAATATTTCTTAATTGGTTAGTTGAGCTCACCCTTTTACTTTCATTGTTCTCTTCAGGAAATGAGAATGTAATCGGGACTAGTCGGGTAATGGAGTGACGATCCGAGATGGTGACTGTAGTTGTCCTCACTATTTTATAAAATAGTGTGATAATAATTATAATGAGGACTTTATTTGAGTTTGGATACTATCTACGAGATAATATCCGTGTTAAAACTCTCAGCTACGTTTTGTCTTATTGTATAAATGAAGTTTGTATTTAAGTTCTGTACCATGTATTTGACGACTCAGAATGGGTGATGTATACTTATTTTGGGGGCGTCACAGTTGGTATCAAAGCTTAGGGATATGATTCCTAGCTGAGATGTGAGACTAGAACTAGGAGAGGAGAGACGGGTAAATCTTTTGCTAGTATGACCTACCTAAGCTTATTTGTTATTTAATTGGTCGGTAAGAATATATGGATAATATGTGTCATGTCAATTAACCTTTATTTTGTGGCAGTATTTAAAAATGACATCTGAAAATGTTGAGATAAGCACAGGAGCACAGGAGACCATTGAGTCACCATAGATCAATAACCAGGATAATGTGCATCAAGAAGTCAACAATCCTCAGGTAAACAATAACACCGACCAAATGATGAACGATGGATATTCAGAGGCTTTCTACAATTCATGCAACATCAGGCGAGAGCGACTCCTATTCAAAATGCAGGTGGAAACACTGGAAACTCACAGATGGTTACCGCTAAGCAGTTCAAAGAGCTGGGACCACCAGAGTTTTTGAGAAAGCCAGAACCACTTAAGGCAGAGATGTGGATAAAGCAGATTACCAAGATATTTGATGTCTTGGGATGCTCCGAGGAGTAAAAGGTTCCGTTTGCCACCTTCATGTTGAGAGGAGAGGCAGATTACTGGTGGAAATCTGTAAAACGTACTCAACCTGCCGCACTGAAGATGTCTTGGGAGAAGTTCCAAGAATTGTTCAACGACAAGTACTTTCCCGAAAGTATTCGTCACATGAAGTAGGTGGAGTTCATCAAGCTGGAGTAAAATAATATGACCGTGTCGCAGTACGAGGCTAAATTTGTCGAGTTATCCCGTTTTGAATCCCACTTGGTTGATAATGAGGAGAGAATGATGTGAATGTTTATGCGAGGTTTGAAACCCGAAATACGTTAATACCTCATTTCTCACAAACTATATTTGTATTAAGATGTTGTAAATAGGGCTCAGTTATTGGAGCGTGATAATGAGTCAACCCAACCAAGAGAGAGCAGTCGGCAAAACGATAATACCAGTGGTAGCAGTCATCGAAGCGGTGACAACAAACGTGGAGGAAATCAACATGCCAGAAATGGTAACCACTTCGGTGGTAATCATGGCCAAGACAATAAAAGTGGAAATTTCAAGAAGAGGAGATTCAATAATGATGGAAAGACATCGGCACCAGCACCCGTTTTCAAGGAAAGAGAACGACCACCGATCGTATGCTTTAAGTGCGGAGGGAGGGACACATCAGTCCAAACTGCACGATGCAGTCCAAAACATGTTATAATTGTGGAAGAGAATGTCACATAGCCCGATTTTGTCGTGCAATGAAGTCAAGTCCAGCTGGATGGAGACACCAAATGCCGTTCCAGACAAGTCAAAGCTGGTAGTTCAAGGGAGAGCATTTATCGTGACCTCCCAAAAAGCAAGGAACCCGAACGAGGTCATCACGAGTAAGCTAATCATAAACTCTTGCGAAGTCTATATCTTATTTGATACCGATTCTACCAATTCTTTTATTTCTCCTACTTACGCTCAACGTTTAAATTTAACTCCAAAGAAATTAGACTTTAACTTGTCTGTTGAAACTCCGTTAGGAGAAACCTTTATTACATCCACTGTTTATAAGTATTGTTTGATTCAAATCGGTACCCTCACATTACATGTCGATCTTATCTCTTTGAAAATACTTGCATTTGATGTGATTTTAGGGATTGATTGGTTAACTACTCATCCGCTAAAATTGATTATTTTCGTAAGGTTGTTAGCTTTTATATTCCTAACCAAACTATTATGCGAATTCAAGCAACCAAACCACTAAAGTCAATCACTGCCATATCAAGCCATAAAGCTATTCATTTATTAAAAAACGGATGTCAAACTTTCTTAGCCCATGTCACAGATTTAAATAAAAATACGTCAAATTTGAATGATATTTCTATTATTAATAAATTTCTTGACGTATTCCCTGAAGAACTTCCTGGCCTACCCCCAGAGCGTGTAATTGAATTTTGTATCGAACTTGAACCCGGTACAAAACCTATTTCCAAAGCCGCATATCAAATGGCTCCTATTGAACTTCAGGAGTTAAAACCCCAACTGCATGAGTTGTTAGACATCAGTTTCATTCGTCCTAGTACGTCTCCTTGGGGTGGTCCTATTCTATTCGTAAAGAAGAAAAATAGAAGTATGCGACTTTGTATTGACTATCGGGAGTTGAATCATGTCACCATCAAAAATAGGTACTCGTTGCCTCGCATTGATGACCTGTTTGACCAGTTGCAAGGTGCCAAATTCTTTTCAAAGATCGATCTTCGTTTCGGATATCATCAGTTATCATCAGTTAAAGATTAAAACTGATGACATCCAAAGATTGCTTTCAGAACTCGGTACGAGCATTATGAATTCCTAGTCATGTCTTTTGGATTGACTAATGCTCCTATTGCCTTCATGGATATGATGAACCGAATATTCAGGGAATATTTGGATCATTTTGTGGTCGTCTTTATTGATGACATCCTCATTTACTCCAAAAGTCGTGAAGATCATGAGCAACACTTGAGGCTGATACTCCAAAAGCTTCGTGAAAACAAGTTATATGCCAAGTTGAAGAAATACGAGTTCTGACTTGAGGAAGTAGCATTCCTTGGGCACGTGAAATTAAATCACGGAATATCTGTTGACCCAGCAAAGATTGAAGCAATACAAAGCAGGGAGTAACCTAAGTCAGTAACCGAAGTACGTAGCTTTTTGGGCTTTGTGAGATTCCAAATTTTATGAATAAAGATTTAAATTTCTCGAAATATTTTTTTAGTATTATAGTGAAGATTTGATATAATGTTATAGTTGTGGGTAATATTTACAAATTTTACAAAGTAAGCAAGTGGTTATATAATATTCGATTGGTCGGGAAATATTCGTTTTAATAGAGAATATTCGTACGATGACACAATCATTGGTGGACTCCACAATAGAAGTATTGTCGTAGTTAAAAAACGACAAAATTATCTTTCTATAAAAATAATGGCGGAAGTTTTACCGTTAACTGTTGAAACACTCGGTGTTAAAAGTACAGTAATGCGTGTGGTTGCATAGTAGCACACGGTATTGATTATTGATACTTAAGTGATAAGTCACTCAGTTTTGTTTTACTGATATTATTAATGCAATAAAATAGAAAAACTTTTTATATAAAACAGAATACCTTTATAAAGTTATTCATTTTATTAGATTATAAATAGAATATATTATATTTTATTTAAAAGATTTTACTTTAAATATGAATCGTCCGATTAAAAGTAAATCAATCTGGACCGTTCATGAATTAGTTACTATGTAGTCCATTCTTATATAAATAGAAGCTCATTCCTTCATTATTTCTTACGAATTCACTGAAACTCTAGAGAGAGAAACTATAGAGAGAAAGAAGAAAAGTGTTCTGCTACTTCACTACTCCTATATCCAGTACTCTTCTTTCTAAGGTAAGGGATATTATTTGTTGTACCCGTAAGGGGTATTATTTGTTTTATATTCATGAAGAGAACTTCTGTTATTCCATTATTTATTATTCTGTTGGAATAACCTATATACGCGGACTACCCTATACTTGGTGAAATTCTTTTGTTATTCCATTCTTTATTATTCTGTTGGAATAACCTGTCTGTGCGGTCTATCGTATGTATGGTGATTTCCGTTGTTATTCCATTCTTTATTATTCTATTGGAATATCCTGTCGGTGCGTATTACGCCTGACCTGGTTCTATTATTTATTATTTTATTCTTTATTATTCTGTCGGAATATCCTGTCTGTGCGTATTACGCCTGACCTGGTTCCATTATTTATTATTTCATTCTTTATTATTCTGTCGGAATATCATGTCTGTGCGTTTACGCCGGACCTGGTTCTATTATTTATTATTCTGTCGGAATATCCTGTCTGTGCGTTTTACGCCGGACCTGGTTCTATTATTTATTATTCTGTTGGGAATAACATGTCTGTGCAGTCTATCGCACGCATGGTGAATCCTTCTGTTATTCCATTCTTTATTATTCTGTTAAAATAACATGTCTATGTGGATTACCACATGCATGGTGAATGATCCTTTGTATTTATTCCTTATTAAATTGTGGAAATGATCTGTATACGTGGATTACCGCATGGCGGACGAAAATCCATTTGCAGTTTTATATATTCTATTATACTCAGTTGGTTAAAGTTTTAGCTTCTATACTCCATGAAATTTATGGAATATCCTTGATATTTGCGCTTCATCCAGTATCTTTTCATGGAAATATTCTTCTGAGCATTCTTAAATTTTACTCTACAAAGAAGTATCATGTTGATAATTTGGACGTTATTGGTTCCTGGATAAATTAATTCTTGAACTTATTTTATTGAATTATTATGTCATTGTCATCATCATTATGTTTATATTATGTGGAAAGTCATCTGTGGCCTGTAGTGCATAGATGGACTTGGTATAATTATGACCAGGGATTATTCGGTATAATCATGACCGTAATGTGATGAATGATATGGTAAAAATCCTCATTGGCCGTAGTGCATTGATGGACAGTTTTTAGTATGATTATGGCTATGGATTCTCTTCGGCCAAGGGTGCAAAGATAAATTATTTTATGGCATGATCAGGACCGTTGATGAGAACACGATTATCTTTGGCCCGTAGTGCATGGATAATTCATGGTCGTGATACTAAAGAATATCATTGGCCTGTAGTGCAGGGATGATTCGATGATGTGGATTAATTATTGAGCCGAGTCTCAGCAATGAAATATTAATTCATGGATGTGATAATAATTAATATCTTTGGCCGTAGTGCAAAGATGATTTAATTAGTATGATTATGAGCAGAAATTGTGATTTGGTATAACCATGATTTTTGATGTTTCAGGTGAAGATAGGTGATGAAAATTATCTTCATCCTGAGTGCGAAAAGGAATTCAGAATCACAATTATGATTATGAGTTATTCATATGATTGTGGACAGGAATTGTTGATTGATGTTACATGGATAAAATAGTATGGGTGGACTTTTAACATGGAGAAGATAATAGACCTGATGGTCTATTTGACTCTTTTAATGGATTGCTCATTCCGCTGCAACTATGGTTGAAAATTTTTATCATCTACCATATGTTCTAAATCTCTGAGTTATTATTGATGAAAGCTATTGATAATGTAATTATCTTTAGTCATGATATTCTTTACTGGGCTAGTTGTGCTCACCCTTTTGCTTCATAATTCCTTTCAGGTAATAAAAGAGTAGCTGGGTCGAGCGGAGTATTAAGAGGATTAGAACGGTGGTCTCTAGCTATGGAGATTCTCCCTAAACAGTATAAAAAAGTTTATTTAGTAGTTATATTTGGTGAATCCAATAGGGTGAGGTGAACCCAACTTTGAAAAGATGTTTTTCACTATCATACAAGATGTCTAATGATATACAACTTCGTGTTATCATAAGACAGGGTTGTACACATCCACTTGGTGAGTATATCTACGAGCACTACCTATATCATCTTGGAGTTTATTTGAAATATAATTTTCACTTGGAGACAACGAAGATAATTATATGTCAAGAGAAGACTCACCATTGGAAAGAAGATGATAGTAATCTTCTCATTTTTCTTTGGGGTCTATTGGGTCAACCAAGGATAATTTTGTGGACATATGATATCTATCATAATCTAGACGTATGACCTCCCATGTACGAAGGTTTTCTTGAGCACTTCTCAAAGATTTTAATTTCTAAAACAATTATTGACTGTACCTTTATGTAAGGTAACATTGTAAGGTCTTATGGTCAAGGCACCACGAGAGTATTATATATATTTGTGTTAAAACTCACAGCTTATCTGTTGTCGTGCTCTGCACGACAGTTCAACAGTTGTATAAATGAAGTTTGTATTTGATTTTTATATAGTATGATATCTGGCGACTCAGAATGGGTCGTGTGGACCTATTTTGGGGGCGTCACAGGCTTAGCTGGTTATTATCGGAGATTCGTAGAAGGATTTTCTTGAATCACTACTCCATTAACTTAGCTGACTCGAAAAGATACAAAATTCGGTTGGAGCGAGGAATGTGAGAAGAGTTTTCAAGAACTCAAGAGGAGACTCATTTCACCACTTGTTCTGACAATACCATCTGGTTCGGAGGGATTTGTCATCTACAGCGATGCTTCAGGCAGAGGGTTAGGATGTGTTCTCATGCAACATGGGAAAGTCATAGCCTATGCCTTGCGACAACTCAAAGAATATGAGAGGAATTATCATACTCATGATCTAGAGTTGGCAGCTATCGTTTTCGCGCATAAAATCTGGAGGCATTACCTGTATGGGGAGAAAGTGGAGATTTATGCGGATCATAAAAGCCTCAAATATTTCTTCACCCAGAAGGAACTCAACATGCGGCAACGACGTTGGCTCGAGTTGTTGAAAGATTACGATCATACCATTCAATACCATCCTGAAAAAGCGAACGTGGTAGCTGACGCGTCGAGTAGAAGATCATATGCGGGTACGAGTACGATATTGTCAATGCAAAGGCCCATTTTGTATGACTTACAAAGGATGGAGATAGAATTAAAGACTCCAGGGACCCACGTGATGATGGTAAATATACGAGTAGAACCGACTTTAATCGATAAAGTTAAAGCTGCTCAAGCTACAGACTTGGAGTTGATGCGTATGAGGAAGAAAGTACAAGAAGGTGCTATTTCGGAAGCAAGAATCGATGAAGAAGGAATACTTCGATTCAACTCTAGACTTTGTGTTCCTAACGACTCTAACTTGAAGTATAAAATCATGATGGAGGCGTACAACACACCGTTTGCAATCCATCCTGGGAGTACCAAAATGTTTTGTGATCTTCGACATACATTTTGGTGGAGCAATATGAAGAAAGAGATAGCGGAGATTATCTCAAGGTGTCTAACTTGTCAACAAGTTAAGGTGGAGCATCAAGTGCCAAAAGGTCCATTGCAATCACTTGAAATTCCAGAATAAAAGTGGGAGCACATTACCATGAACTTCGTTACTGGTCTTCCAAAGGTTTCTCAAGGCATAGATGCAATTTGGGTCATTATTGATAGATTTACCAAGTCTGCTCATTTCTTACCTATACGAGAAACTTATTCACTTGAATGTTTTGCTCGTATATAAATAAACGAGATTGTAAGACTGCATGGTATGCTAGTATTCATAGTTTCTGATCGAGAACCAAGATTCACTTCACAATTTTGGGTCAGTTTTGTAGAAAGCTATGAGCACGAATTTACGATTCAGTTCGGCATATCATCCTTAAACAGACGAGCAGTTGGAGAGGACTATTCAAACTCTTGAAGATTTATTAAGACTCTGTGTCCTTGACTTCAAAGGAAGTTGGGACAAGTTCTTGCCATTAGTGAAATTCTCTTACAACAACAGTTATCAAGCAAGCATAGGCATGGCTCCATTCAAGGCATTGTATGGATGCAAGTGTCGTTCTCCAGTATGCTGGGACGAGGTGGGTGAAGCAACGTTGTAAGGATCAGAATTAGTACGCATAACTACGGAAAAGATTCAAATGATCCGATAACATATAAAGACCTCACAAGATCGATAAAAGAGTTATACTGATCTTCATCAAAAGGATGTGAAATTCAATGTTGGAGATCATGTGTTGTTATGTGTTACTCCATGGAAGGGAGTTACAAAATTTAGAAAGAGAGAAAAACTCAATCCTCGATTCATTGGCCCATTCGAAATTCTCGATCTAGTAGGAACTATGGCCTATAGACTCGCCTTACCGCCAAGTATGTCTCGTGTTCATAACGTTTTTCACATATCTATGTTACATAAATATGTGGAAGACCCGAACCACATTATTGAATTAGAACTAGACGAGATAGTGGAAGATTTAACGTATGAAGAGGTACCTGTTAAAATCTTGGATAAGAAGGAACATATTCTATGCTCCAAGGTTATACATCAAGTCAAAGTTTTGTGGAGAAACCACGATGTTGAGGAAATGACCTAGGAGTTCGAATCTAAAAGGAAATCAAGGTATCCTCACCTCTTTGACATACCAGGTACGTACGCCAATTTCGACAACGAAATTTATAAGAAGGGGAGGTTGTAAGACCCTAACTTTTATGAATAAAGAATAATTTTCTCTAAATATCATTTTGAATATTATGGTGTGGATTTGATATAATGTTATAGTTGTAGGTAATATTTATAAATTTTACAAAGTAAGCAAGTTGTTATAAAATATTCGATTGATCGGGGAATATTCGTTTTAACTAGGAATATTCGTACGATGGCACAATCATTGGTGGACTCCACAACGAAATTACTGTCGGAGTTAGAAAACGACAGAAATAACTTTTTATGAAAATAACGACGAAAGTTTTACCGTTAACTGTTGAAATATCCGGTGATAAAAGTACAGTAATACGCGTGGTTGCATAGTAGCACACGGTATTGATTATTGATGCTTACGTGAGAAGTCACTCAGTTTTATTCATTTATTTATATAGTAATTGCTGCATAATATCTCACATTGTTGATTCAATTATTGTTACAATATTTTATATTATTAAATCAATAATTGAGATGACAAGTTATTCATATTATTATTTGCATTATTGACAATGTTTAGAAAGTTCTGTCGTGAAAAGGGGTTTGGTCACCTAATTTCGTGCCAATAGGGAGAAATCCTTATCGAAAAGCCCCCTCTTTCCTGGGAATGATCTGGTTATTAATATTGCAAGTTATATTATTGATGAATAAATGTTGTTAAAAATATTGATGGATTTTTTATGATGTATTTGTTGTAAATTTGGCTTATTACTTGGATACTTACCCATTTTTCAAAATAGTCAGAGATAGTTATCTCAGTTTTGTTATATATATATATATATTATATATATATATATATATATATATATATATATATATATAGTCCGGATCCTATCCGGGATCCCGGACGTTCTTAAATTGCAGAATTTTTTTTAAAACAACTAAAAAAAAGTTTAATATTTTATGGAACTTGATTTTTTTCATAATACAGTATTTTTGGTGTGATTTGGATACATATAACAAAGTTTTTATTTTAGTTGTTTTAAAAAAAAAAGCAAAAACAAATAAAATAAAAAAATTCCGCATTTTAACAAAAAGCGGACTCCCGCACCTGATCCTGTGTGTGTGTGTGTGTGTGTGTGTGTGTATATATATATATATATATATATTATAATAAATTTGTTTTTTATGAAAAATAGAATATATTATATTTTATTATGCATAGTATTTGCATAGTGTCTGTATAGTGTTTGCATAGTAAAAATTAGAAAATTAGAAAATCAGAATTCTTTGCCTGTGATTTCGTATAAAATTACTGTGTAGTCCTTGATTTTTCCTAAATAGTATCCTTCCATTCTCCTATAAATAGAATGCTTAGTTTAGAATTAAAAATCACACCAGAATCAGAAAATTCTTCTTCTATAATATTGATCGTATTTCTTTAGAGTTTAAAGAAGCTTTGAGCGTAGAAAATAATATAAGTTTTTTTCAAGAATATTCTCACCCTACCAGTCAGAAGTACTCTCTTTTTAAGGTAAGAGATATTATTTTTATTCAATATTCGTAAAAAATAATATTTTCTTCCATACTCTGTAGTATGTAAGTAATATTATTTCGTTTCAGATTCTGAATTTTACACTCATTTTGTTAAAGTATTAATTCTATACTCCGTGAAATTAGTAGAATATCCTTAAAATTTGCGCTTCATTTAGTATCTTTTTACAAAATATTATTCTGAACATTCTTAATAAGTTTTAACCTTTTCATGCCTGGGTACTATTCACGGGATACTATTCTCGAAGTATTATTCACGGGGTATTTTCACTCGGATATTATTCACCCGGGGTACTATTCATGATAAAAATTAAATTTTTTTCGGTCCAAATCATTTTTGATACAATATTATTCTTGAATTTTATTCCACAAAGCAGTATCATGTTGACAATTTGGACATTATTGAATTATGAATAAATTGAATTATAAATCATTAAAATTTATCCTTGCTTTCATTTAAATGAATTCTTATATGATTGTCATTATCCTCATGCTTATATTCTAATGAAAGTCATCTTTGACCCATATTGCATAGATGGACTGTTGATTGGTATTATTATGACCATAGATTATTCGATATAATCATGATCTGTAATGTTACAAATGATGTGGTAAAAACCCTCATTGGCCCGTAGTGCATTGATGGACAGTTGTTGGCATGATCATGACCATTGGTGATAACACGATTATCCTTGCCCCGTAGTGCATGGATAATTCGTGGATGTGATACTAATGAATATTCTTGGCCCGTAGTGCATGAATAATTCAGTGATGTGGATTATTTATTAAGCTAAGTCTCAGCGATAAAATTGATGATAAACTTTTTAAATCATAGAAGATAATAGTTATCATACTCTACTTGACTCTTCTAATGGATTGCTTATTCCGCTGCAGTTAAACTTATTGTTTATTGTATTATTCAGTTTAATACTGTTGAAGGCTAACGATAATTTATTCTGCATTATCTTAGTCATAATATTTCTTACTGGGCTAGTTGAGCTCACCCTTTTGCTTTCATTGTTCTCTTCAAGAAATGAGAACGTAACCGGACTAGTCGGGGAATGGAGTGACGGTCCGAGATGGTGGCTATAGTAGTCCTCACTATTTTATAAAATAGTGTGATAATAATTATAATGAGGACTTTATTTGAGTTTGGATACTGTCTACGAGACAATATCCGTGTTAAAACTCTCAGCTACGTTTTGTCTTATTGTATAAATGAAGTTTGTATTTAAGTTATGTACCATGTATTTGGCTACTCAAAATGGGCGATGTATACCTATTTTGGGGGCGTCACACACTACCCTGCTCAGCCTTAATTGTACAATTTGTAATAAGCAAGGGTGAGTAACAAATTTGCTCAACAAGTATAAATAGATAGCTATATGAAGATTTTTGAATAATCTCATAAGTTTAATCAATTGACAACAGTTCAAAGATAATTGAATGAATTCAGGTGGCTGTCCAAAGAATTTCAGAGTCTTTAAATTTTGAGTGGTCATTGAGGATCACAAACTCCTATAAGGATTGACAGTGGTTTACTGCAAACCTCCAAAAATAGGCATATGAGGTGATCAGCCCCGTCGTACCCACATTATGCATAACGTTTAGTCGTAGAGCGTAGTCGGTCCCCCGACATAAATAATAATACACCTTACACTTGAGGGTTATTCGTCTCAGCAGATCACAAGAGTCCTTACCAAAGCCATTGGTTTGGATAGCTTTCCCAAAAATTGGATTGATTGTCAATCTTACTTACTTCTTGTTCTAGCCGAAACAAATGGCTTAGACACATGTCTCCCAATAATCACATGCACAACTTATCAATAAACTGAGGTTTTAAAGGAAATTTCAATATATCCAGTCAAGGTTTACCAATACTTATAATTTTTAATATAGGAATATTTTCTAGAAATAGATATATGAACAATCATATTAAACAGTGGTTATCTACTATGAGATATGTATTCAACAACAGTACTTTAAAGGAACTATAATAACCAAAGGACTATACATGCTAGTTAATCTAATCAGGAACCTGCACAATATATAAGATGGTGTAAGTTTAGAATTTGCAGATGGTAAACAATTGATACAAGTTAGGGAACTTGCTCGATATTCACAACATGTGTAAGAAACTTACACAATATATAAAGTTGTGTAAGATAGAAACTTGCCTGAACTGCTGCTACTATTTAACTCTAGTTTATCCTTCAGATAACCTACATTAATCATAGGTTATTCTAATGCTTAATCTCTGTGGCACACCAATTAATGATCTTAGTTGGTTCCATAACTAAGATGCATAAATAGTACAATTTTTCATGTGTTCAATCATATTCCACTTGTTATTATTCAAATTCATCATGATTCTAGTTTTCAAATATGTTTTGCTCTTCTTTACCAGTAAATTTTAAGTGTATAGTCATTTACTGTGTTTCTTTAGCTATTTTCATTAACCATCCTTATATCATTCTTAACATAAAGAGTATTCAGATGCATTATTGACAGATAAGTATAGAACATGGAAAGTATAGAGCAGAACTTAACCTCTCAAGTAGTCTGTAAAAGCACTTTACGATCTGTCACGAAGACTCTATGATCGTAGGGTTAAAGCTCTACGACTGTGTCGTCTTGGCACTCCACAATTTAGTGAAGTGGCTCTAAAATCTAGAAAAGTCACTCTACGATCATATAGAAGTGTTTTATGGTATGTGGAATTACTCTATGATTTAATGAAAGTGTTCTACGATATGTAGAAGTCACTCCATAAACGTGTCTAGCACCCTACGATTTGACTCTACGATTTGCAGAAGCCACTCTATAATTATACCTGGCACTCAACGATTTGACTCTACGATTAGCTTGACCAATAACTCTATGATTGGCTCCGTCCAGTCATTCTATAACTAGGGTTTCACTCTACGATTTAAACTTTATGATTTTTATTTAAAATACATTCTTTGGGTGATCATTTAGAGAGTTTACTCTACTATTTGGACTGACTTATAAACATAGAATTGAGTCTGAATTTGAATATGGTTCACTGATCCAAATAATTAAGGTTAAAAGGGATTACAACAATTCTCTAACAGTTAAAATCTTGTATAAAACCAATTTTGGGTTTGTTACTGTACGATTTTGGAACAACTATATTTTCAGGGTTAAAAAAAAGACTTGACCTTTCTCATTGAGTAGGTTATTGACAACAATCTAATATAGTGGGTTGAGTTGTTTTGATAGAAAATCCTTCACAAGACAAAGTTAACCACTTCTATTTAGTTTTACAAGGACTGGTCCATAATTTCAACAGTCACAACTATAATACCTGAGAATTTTGTAAATAATATTAGTAATGGAAATGAAGACGTTTGAAAACTATTAGTGTGCATGTATATATTTTTTATATGTCTTAAAACTTAATAATTCAATTTGAATTGAATTTAGTATGAGAAGTATAGTGATGATAATGATAAACTTAGTTATAAGTAATTAAGCTTAAATGATAAGCCTTGTGTGGCATAATTAATTACTTAATTGGAATAATGGAGAGATGATGTAATAATGTATTGGACTAAGGGATATACCCAAGCCCAATGTGAATAAATTACAAGTGTTAGGAAATTATAATCCAAGTGTTTAATGTTACTAGATTGACAATTAAGCCCAATGAGTATTAGATCCAAGTTAAGTTGAATTGAATTGGTAGCTCAATGAATAACAATTGGGTTAGCCCAATATGTAACAAGGTTGGAAAGGTTGAGTATATATATATATATATATATATATATATATATATATATATATATATATATATATATATATATACCTTATGGTCGGATATACCCCCCCCCCCCTTTGTAAAAGTGCTTTTTTATCTTAAATAAGCTAGCAAGCAAACCCATGTGGGCTAATCATAATGAAAAAGAACATGGTTAGGTAAGGGTTAGTAAACTTTTCACCAAATTCACTTTTACCCTTGCCAAGTATTGAAAGAGTTAGAGAAATACTAAGTGTTAGTAAGTTAGTGAGTACTAGAGAAAATTGAGAGAGAAAAGAAGAAAAAATAGGAGAGTTCTTGCTATTGGTGGTTTAAGAGAAGCTCAAAAAGAAGGATTAAGGTGGAGAGTTATTTAAGCTTCATTGCAAAAAGGAAGAAAGCATCAAGAAGGTAAGTTAACGACCTAGTTTAAATTTTGAAAGATAAACAAGTGTATGTAGCTCTAAGTAGGAAATGGATGCTTGGTTGTGGAAGTTTATGTGTTGTGGGATCATGATGGATCCTAAGTTATAAGGATGGATATTGGAAGGAGATTATATGGTAATGCCTTGTATGTGATTTTTGAATCAAAGGATCAATAAGAAAAGCATGTAAGCACGAAACTTAGCTTAAAATACTTGAAATTATGATATTTGGCGCTAAATGACATAAAATGTGTTAGTTAATTGTTTGCCCAAAAAATATCATGTTAAACATCTATGAAATACGAACATAGCCCAAGTGGAATCATCAGATTCAAACATAAAATGAACTCGCATCAAAATAATTGGTAAGACATGCTAAAATAAGAACCCTAGCTTGGAAAATCAATAAAGTTGATTAACAAAATATTTTGGAAAGTGATTTGAGAAATCAATATTGAAGATATGTAAGTTTATAAGATAATGGAAGTAGTTTGAACTCATTTGGATGTATAATACAAAAGTTCTGAAAGATTAAATTAAAAGAGGTAGATAATTAAAGCATTCAAAAATTCAACCTGGAAACTCTGCATGAGCAGTGCTGTCGGGCCACCAAACATCGCTGCCGTGCCAGTTCAATTTTGGCCAAGCTAAATCCTTGCTCATGTGACCTGCAAGTTTAAACCCATCACTACCGTGCCAGGTCTCGACCAAGAAACCCTGCCTTGATGGCGCTGCCACACCCGAATTTATACTAAAACTCAACGCTTGATGAATGGGTCTCATACTTACGAATTGGGTACCTTTTCAGACTTAAATGGTTGCTAATCCTATATTTTAGTATTATTTTATGCATTTGTGTTGTGTTTGTGTGTATGTTCATTATGTATTGGCTAATGCGAGGTTTGGTTGGCAAGGCAGCGGGAAAGAGCAGGCAAAGTAGTAAAATCAGTGAAAGTACAGAGTCATAGCCCACCAGGGCGGGTCTTCATAGAGTAAAATAGCCCGCCGGGGCGGGGGTACACGTCATCCATACTTGATACCCTGCCGAGGCGGGGGTTACCAAGAGGTAAAAGCCCGCCGGGGCAGGGGTGTGCGGCCAAGTTGGAAGTCTTCTGATGTGATTCTACTTCTGGTTTTGTGAAGCTTTTGGACTTTGTAAACGATTGGGACAAGAAAGAGAGGCTATTCAGTTACAGAGAGGAGATTATTATCAATGTTATTCATCATTCAACATCACAACTAGAAAATCCTAGATTTTGAGAGATTTTGGAGGAATTAATGCAAGGAGCTAGGAGTAAGAAGATTTTAGAGTAAATTTAAGAAAAGGGTGGTTCTATTTACTATTTTTATTCTCCAATTTCAGTTTTGTAATCAGAATGCTTAATTCTTTGATCTTTTCAGTTTTTAATTCATTAGCTATGAACTAAATTCTCTTATTAAGCCTATGATGGATCTTTATGTGTAATGAGGATTGTCATGCTTCAAGTTTAATTTGATGTTACAAATTTCAGTTCATCTATTATGATTTGTGCGTAATCTATGAGTTGTTTGATCCCCAATTCTTTGTGTACTTTTATGATAGCATGTGTTTGTGATTTCTATGTTTTGATGGGATTCATAATTTATGCCTAGGATATAGATATACCTATGCATCGCATGTAATCTTATGAGAACTTCTGATTAAACCTCCTTTAATTGTAATTCACATAGAGATATAGTGAATTAGTTAATTAGAGTGTTTTGCTTAATTCTATCATCTGTGGATTTAAGTTGATATGGGTATAGTGCATCGAGAGATGGTTATATCTACTTTCGTGTTTTTGATTAATGAATTGGAATAGGTGATTTGAATTAAAAAGAAGTGTGACAATCTGAGTGAAGCATAAAGTGAAATTGTAGGCTTAATTCTACAATATTTGATTAAAATTTGTGATAGTTAGTTTATTTGCTTTTAGTTAGTAAATTTTTGTTAATTTCATTATTAAATCATTAGTTTAATAAAATTGAGATAATATAAAGTTGGTAATTGTTAGGATAAAATTCAATAATTGTCTCTGTGGGAACGATACTTTACTTATCATTATATTACTTGTTGATCACGTATACTTGCGTGCTGTGCATAATTAGATTACAGCCAACAAATTTTTGGCGACGTTGCCGGGGACATATAATTGATTTTATTACTTTCAATATCAGGTTTGGTTAAACATTTTTCTTTTTCTTTTTATTTTATTTCTTGTTTCAGGTTCTCTTAAATAGTGCATGCAAACTCGATCAAAGAAGCCAAACTTACTTCCTTACGAGGACGATATCGAAAGAAGGTTTCAGCGGTTGAGTAAGTGGATAAAAGAGACTAGAAAGAACTTTGATAAGCAAGAAATAATGGCTGTGGAAGATCAAAAAGCATTGAGGCATTATGCCACACCAAGGGTAACTGAAATTTAGTCAAGTATTACTAGGTTTGCGATTACTGCTAACAACTTTGAGATAAAGCCTGGTACAATTCAGACGATTAAGAATTTAGTGCAGTTTGGGGGATTAGCTAATGATGATCCGAATGGGCATTTTATGAGCTTTCTGGAGATATGTGATACCTTCAAGTACAAAGGGGTATCTGATGATGCAGTGAGGCTTCGTTTGTTCCCATTTACACTACGAGATAAGGCAAAGAGCTGGCTATATTCACTACCATCAGGATCAATTACTACTTGGGATGACCTAGCTCAAAAGTTTCTAGCAAAATTCTTCCCACCGGCAAAGATAACAAATATGAGGAATGAGATTACAACGTTTGAACAGTAGCATGAGGAATCACTGTATGAAGCTTAGGAAAAATATAAAGAGTTATTGAGAAAGTGTCCACATCACGGATTGCCCAAGTGGTTGCAAATGAACACCTTCTATAATGGGTTGAACAGTAATCTACGGACTAGTATAGATGCAGCGTCGGGAGGAGCATTAATGGCTAAGAGATTTGAGGAGGCATATGACTTGATTGAGACTATGGCAGCTAATAACTACTAGTGGCCAACTGGGAGGATAACTCAACCTAAGGCAGCTGAAGTGTTAGAAGTGGATGGAGTTACAGCTTTGGCAGCTCAAATTTTTACGCTATCGAAGAAAATGGATGCCCTCACGGGAGTACAGGTTCAGTAGGTAGCTTATGTGTGTGAATTGTGTGCGGGGGAACATCCGACAGATCAGTGTGTGATAAATCTGACAGCAGTTCAGTTTGTAGGTAGCTATAATCGACCTCCTAACCTGTGACGCCCCCAAATTTGGGTACTTGAAACCCGAACTCGGTGCTTCACGATACCATTTCTATAAGCTAAATAATACTAATAATAATAACAATAATATAAAATTCAAACTTAATTTACATATGCATCAAAGTTTACTCCTAGGTACGAGACCTTTAAACATTCATTACATCATAGATAATAAGTAACAGTCTTAATAAACTATAATTATTACACAACATATTAGAAATCTCATTTGATCAGTTTTCCTTTCCCCTTGTCCTTGCCTGAGCCTTCTGGTTGATCATACTTAACTGAAAACATTTAATTTAAGCAAGAGTGAACATTTGAGTGCCCAGCAAGTAATAACAATTATAAATATTAGCTGAAAGGGTTAAATATTTTCTTTGTACTACTCTTCTTCTACAACAAGTCAATAGTTGTGAAGTAATCTGAACCGATAATAATAACATAACAACTCTCTATCAAATTTTTGAAACTACGTAATGACTAATTGGGGTTTAGGTGACATACTATGAACATTGTTTTCAATTTTTGAATAGGTTTAGCAGAAATTCATCTGCAAACCGTCATAACTTACGGGCACGGGGGGTGATCAGCCCGTTATGCCCTGTATTGATCAATACTACATGCCAGAACGATAGTATCGTTCACTCTGTCCACCTTGGGTGCATAAAAAGTTTTCCCATTTACGGGATGTTCATACTTGTCTTGGTTCCAAAACAAAGGTTTTGTCTTGTTCAACAATAATCTATAATTCAACATATATATATATATATATATATATATACGGGTAATTGACAAAGGTGTATCAACATGTGATTAAATACAATGATTACCCAAGTGGGGACACTTGTATAACCATTTATAAAAATTAACGAACAGAATATATATCTGAATTACCATATACTAACATGTTGATAAGCAATGAGTGTATATAGTATAGGGTTAATAATATGTACAGTAATAATATAATTCTCAAACATTCTTACTCATGCCCATTGCATAAAGAAAATACAAAGGTAGGATACTTGAACAATGTAAAGGATAGTTCAGATACTTGCCTGAGCTGCTGCTTATAATAACGCAACTTAGATTAATCTTTTATACATCGACCTATCAGTAATAATATCATTCGTTCGATTAGAATAATATATCGTAACACATACAACTGGTTATTGCAGTCAGCACATTATCTAATCACATTGTCACATATGTTTAACAACTATTGAATCACAAATAAACACTTATCAAGTCAAATTATCTAAGTTCAGATCAATTTCTGAAATATTTCGGTGTACCGACGGCTTTATCGGGTAATTATTGAGTCTAAAACTCTATCATGTAGTTCAATAACTGAAAATATCAGTCATATTATTTTTAAAATGACTTATAATAATTTTTAAACATTTATTATAATTTATCATGAATTTTCAAACATCAGAATCATTATTAAATGATTTAAATATTCATTAATTCTATTATCATTAATATTTAATTAATATTAAATTATTAATGAAATCATTGCCAAAATATTAAAGTTATTTATAATAACTCAAAATATTTTTAAAACATTAATATTACCCTTAAATGATTTTTAAAACATTTAAAATCATTTTTAAATAATTACCATTAATATTGGAATATTAATTTATTATTTATCAAAATATTAAAAGTCATTGATTATAACTTAAAATATTTTTAATTCATTTATTTCCTTTTTAAATGATTTTTAATTCAATAAAACTATTTTTAAACTATTTATTTAATATAATTATTAAATAAACTTAATATCATTAATATTAAATTATTAATGAAATTAACCTTTAAATATCAAAAGTTATATTTTATAACTTAAAATATTTTTAAACTATTTATTTTTATTTAAAATAATTTTTATAATATTAAAATCATTTTTAATTAATTTATTTAATATAATTACTAAATAAATCTAATATCATTAATATTTAATAATTAATGAAACTTATCTTAAAATATTAAAAGTTATGTTTTATAACTTAAAATATTATTAAATACCTTATTATTTACTTAAAATGATTTTTAATACAATAAAATCATTTTTAGTTAATTTTTTAATGCATTTATTAAGTAATTTAAATCCCAATAATTTCTAAATAAATATTAATATTTATGAAAAATATGCCAAATTATCAAAAGTTAATTTTTATAACATAAAATAATTTTTAAAACTACTTTTGTAATTTTCAGAATTTATTTACTATTTTTAAAGGATTTTTAGAAATTAAATTAATTAATTTCATTATGTCTGTCGCTAAAGCCCTTTGGCGACAACAAGTGTCGCCTTAGGTGTTCTTGAGAAACCCAGGCATTCAAAGTCAGCTTCGAGTAGCCTACTTTGATCAAGCGTAATTCGGTGTCTATTATGTTTCTGCGTGTTCTAGAGCTTTGATCTTGTAGTACTAATGTAGTACTACAAGAACCAACAATAAACTGGGTCAAACAACATCTCAGCAAGATATAAAATCACAAAGCAACTTTCAGAGCAATTATGGGTTGCCCAGAATTTTCAGTCATGGCCGGTCAACGCTTTTGTTGACCTTAAATCTGACAATCTGTTGATGATATGGTCGGTCTAGACGTCGGGCTGGGTAGATTATCTATCAAGGTCCATTAATCAAGCTAGGTTCAAGTCTAAACATCATTAAACTGCAAGATCTAAGAAATTAAAAAGGCTGTCAGAGATGTTCTTCATTTATGGGTTACCCAGAAATGAAGAACAGTCTCGAGTGACCACTTTTGAACATCCACTACATGTTGTTCGTGTGATGTTTTTGTGATCTAAGTTTCAGGTTGTAGAATACATGTAACTAAATATATCTATTACAAAACATCAATAAAACAACAACACAACAATAAGATATAATCTGGTCAAACTATGCCAGAGAAACTGTTCTTCATGAATATGGGTTTTTCCCAGAAACTCATAAGGCTGGTGGTCAACCCTAGTTTGACCACCCATATCTTTGATCACGTAACAGATCTGGTTGTTCTATGGGTTTTAAAATGTAGTATTCGTGTCAAACTACAAGTCTATAACAACAACATGGCCTAAAGAATTACAAGAAGCAAGATCAGAGGCCATCAAAATGCCTGTCAGACTTTCTGGGCTTCAAGAACAGCCAATCAATGTCGGTCAACCCACTTTGACCTTAAATAACTTTTAATCTACAATAGATATGACCATGATTCAAGTTGCAAATTAAAGATCTCCTAACAGACTACAAGTACAAACTTTCAAAACACAAAAACACATAACAGATTAAAATCTATGGGACCTGACATTCACTGTCAGACCCTTATTTTTACAATTTACAGATTTTTGAAAAACTTAATTTTGAGCACTTTGATGTTATGGGTCTAACAAATATCAACCCAGATCAACTATATGGACTACAAATAACATGTTTTAACAATAAATCATAACATCTAACACAAGATCAGAAGTCAGATTTCTAAATTAGGTTTTACCTCCTTATGATCAAATTCTGACTTCTATGTTTCTGATTTGATGTTGGTGTTCGTGGGGCTTGATTGGGGACTGATCTAGCAAGGAAATTTCGTGGGTTTGGTCTTGAGAGAGTATGGCTATGAATTGGTGAACAATTTAGGCCAAAAATGAACATTTTCTCTTTCTTAAATTATGCAAATCATGTATGGCATGTATGAGATGGCTGATCATGTGATGTTAATCTAACTCATAGACTGATAGGGTAGGGTGGCTGCAGATTTGCAAAGATTTGTTAGCCAATAATTCAACTAATGGGACAAAAGGGTATTTTGGTAATTTTTTTTGATTTTAAGGGTATTCTTGTCCAATGTTATTGAATCTAGGGTTTAATCACTAGATTTCACATCTTAAAGTTTCCCAAATAATTACTAGGGTTTGGACAATTAAAATTTAAAGTATAATAAAATTTTAATTAAACACGCTAATTTAAAATTAGGGTTTTTAATAGAAAATTAGGATTTTTCAATTAGGGTTCCTTAATATTATTAGGGTTCCCAAATTAACAATTAGGGTTTTCTAATTATCATTATAATTTACTAAAATAGTAATTAGGGTTTCTAATTTTAGCAAATTAGGATTTTCAAATAAAAATTAGGGTTTCTCCTAATTACAGAAATTCTATAATACGCAATAAAATTCATATAACACAATTACTACACATTCTCGAACTCATAACTGAGTTCGACAATTAGGGTTTAATAGCACGATATAAGGGTCATGACATAATTTACCATATTTGACCAACCATTATTAGTCTACACATTTACAGTACATATTTATAGCACTGAAAAATTAAAATATAATTAATATTATATTATTATTCTCATCCCTTGATAAAAATCCAAATTTAGGGTTTGGATTCCATATCTGATTTATCCTTCATATATAACATCAATAATTAAGTTAAAATCATTAACTTAATTATTCTGAACGAATTCATATAATAAAATAATAATTATAATAATTCTAATAATTATTTCATATATTATTTAAATAATACAGAAATCATATTTTCATGGAAAATAATTAATAAAGACATTTCTACTATAAAATTAATTATTATAAGAATATATTTTATAATGGTCAAAATTCTAAAATAAAATTATTTGAAATTATTCATGAAATAAATAAATTTTTATTTATCACATAAATACATGCACATTACTTGACACTTATTCTCTTCATTAAGATAAATAAATAAAAAAAATTTATGCAAAATTTCTTATTTATTTTATATTGAAAATACCGGGTTATTACATTCACCCTCCCTTATAAGGATTCCGTCCCCGGAATTACCGCTTTAAAACTCATACATACAAGAGTACATAGCATACGCAATCATTGCAAATAGATCTCGATCATAATTAATCAAACAACTCTTTAACCATTCACATAAAGCTTGTTTGTCTAATTAAACGGAAGTTTGATTTCTAAAAGAACTCATATTCCTCCCTCAAAATTTCTTTGTAAAATAATTTGCTATATATAGGAAAATCATATATACATACACGAAAATAAAAGTTATTCGAATAATACATGGAGTTTCATTCCCAGCTCCCATAGTATCTTGGACCGTCATATTAAAGACTCGTGCGGTTGGTTTGTTGGCTGAAGTCGGTCCTGTGATTGCCAGAGTCCCACTGCCTTTTTCCGTGGTTACACTCTCTGCCTCCATTTTCCTCTTTGGACAATCCTTCACCTTGTGCTCTGTCGATCCACATAGAAAACACCCACTATTCATCCTTGGGTTGGGGCAGTTGGGTGAGATATGGCCCTCCTGCCCGCACTTATAACATACAAACTTACCCTTCAGACACTCACCAGAGTGATTCTTCCTGCAATTCTTACACTGCACCGTCTGTTTCTTCACACCTTCCTGCTTCACCTGAACATTCCCAGAAAAATTTCCCTTTCTTTTCTCACCCCTATTTCCAATATTACCTTCCACCCTCACAGCTCCTCCGGCCTTGCTTTGGTTCCTCTTCTCCTTGTTGTAGAGGCTCATGGCCTCACTCCCCTCCTCAGCTATGATAGCCTTTTCTATGAGTACTGCAAAAGTATTGATCTGCAACACTGCCACCTTGTTGTAGAGCCAGGGTTTTAAGCACAACTCAAACCTTCTTGCCTTCCTAGCCTCCGTATCAACTTGATGCGGAGCAAACCTAGCCAACTCATTAAACTTTGTGGCATACTCCGCAACTGTCATGTTCTCCTGCTTTAATTCCAGAAATTTTACCTCCATCCTAGCCTGGATGCTAGCTGAGAGATAGTTTTCGAAAAACAAAGTTTTAAACCTAGCCCAAGTCACTACTCCTTCTCCTGCCCTCGCTTGATTTGTCTCCCACCAAAAGTTAGCCTCCCCCTTCATCATATAAGTGGCAAAAGAGGTCTTTTGCCCCTCATCTACCCTAGCAATTACGAACGTCTTTTCTATCTCATTAATTCATGTTCGGACTTCTATAGGGTCAACTGATCCCTTGAATTCCGGTGGTCCTACTGCTTTGAAGTCTTTAAATTTTGCCAAGCGATTGTCTGGCTGGTTCCCTGTGGCTGGTATTCCCTGCTGCATAGCCTGAGCTACCATGTTTGCGAAATTCTGCATCGGGTCTTGCTGTTGTCCCTCAGCGTTGTTGACAGATTCTTCTGCCCTTTGGTTTCGAGTTTGACGTCTTGGCGGCATTATCTGATTAAATAAAATCATAAATTTAACTTACATTATAAACCTTATCACATAAGTTTAATATTTTAAACTTGTTTCATTTGTCAAACTTAGATTCATATTCATTCAACGAATATTTTACATAACATAACACATAATGCTTTAAACATCAGTTATCCTTTTGTGACTGCAAAAGTAGGGATTTACAACCTTGACTAATACAAAAGTTGAGAACATTACATTACACATGTATCTTATCAAACATACATAATCAACTACTAATCCTACTTATTTTCTAAATCACGATCTTTTCTCTTTCTTTTTCCTTTCTTCTTATCGGGTTTTCCTATGTCATGGTCTTCTAACTTTCTTTTTCCCTTCTTACTCGGAGCTGCACGCGATGTGTTGCTTGAGGCTCCCATCTGATCAATTTAGATTTTAAGCTTATCTTGTTCTTCCATTGTTTCTATTAATGCCTGACGCAATTGACTATTTAGCAGCTTTTCTATTTTTCACAGCTTTTCTAGAGAAGAAACCTTGTTCCTCAGATCCTGCACCTCCGTTGATGCTTGATCAGCTTCAACTTTAATGTCTGTATCACTATCTGTCAACTCCAACATCTCTAGGTCTGGTACTACATTTTCCAATACCACCACCTCATTCGAGTTGGTTTCATTGTGAGCCTCTATTTCAGCTATTGGCTTCGATATTAGCTCGGGTGTATGGATTTGATCCTCCTTCATGCTATAAGCATATAACAAGCCTTTTCCACCAGACATCTACACATAAATTATCTTGATCAGCATATAGTATATACACATAACAAACAATAATTTTATAAGAGTTATCTTTTATTTTGTTTAACGATGAATTTATTTAATTCATCTCCTTTTAAACTCTATATGAGTTATTTGTATTTTTAACGTTTCCCTCTGTCCTAAGGTTATAGCCTAAGGTCGATCCCCCCCTAAGGTTTTTAACCCTAAAACTTTGATACCAACCTGTGACGCCCCCAAATTCGGGTACTTGAAACCCGAACTCGGTGCTTCACGATACCATTTCTATAAGCTGAATAGTACTAATAATAATAACAATAATATAAAATTCAAACTTAATTTACATATGCATCAAAGTTTACTCCCAGGTATGAGACCTTTAAACATTCATTACATCATAGATAATAAGTAACATTGTCTTAATAAACTATAATTATTACACAACATATTAGAAATCTCATTCGATCAGCTTTTCTTTCCCCTTGTTCATGCCTGAGCCTTCTGGTTGATCATACTTAACTGAAAACATTTAATTTAAGCAAGAGTGAGCATTTGAGTGCCCAGCAAGTAATAACAATTATAAATATTAGCTGAAAGGGTTAAATATTTTCTTTGTACTACTCTTCTACAACAAGTCAATAGTTGTGAAGTAATCTGAACCGATAATAATTACATAACAACTCTCTATCAAATTTTTGAAACTACGTAATGACTATAATTAGGGTTTAGGTGACATACTATGAACATTGTTTTTAATTTTTGAATAGGTTTAGCATAAATTCATCTGCAAACCGTCATAACTTATGGGCACAGGGGGTGATCAGCCCGTTATGCCATGTATTGATCAATATTACATGCCAGAACGATAGTATTGTTCACTCTGTCAACCTTGGGTGCATAAAAAGTTTTTCCGTTTACGGGATGTTCATACTTGTCTTGGTTCCAAATCAAAGGTTTTGTCTTGTTCAACAATAATCTATAATTCAACATATATATATATATATACGGGTAATTGACAAAGGTGTATCAACATGTGATTAAATATAATGATTACCCAAGTGGGGACACTTGTATAACCATTTATAGAAATTAACGAACAGAATATATATCTGAATTACACTACAAAAAAATTGGGCTTCAGCAACAACCGATTTTCGTTGCTAAAGGTGCCAAATTTCGTTGCTAAAGGTTTTTGGCAACGACTTTACTGTCGTTGCGTCTTTCGTTGGGCAATGAGCGTTGCTAATTGTTCCGCAACGAACGTATTTTTTTCGTTGCCAAAAGTAATACATTTTGCAACGAAATTTGGCTATCGTACAGAGACATTGATCATTTAGCAACAAAATGTATTGTTGCAGAATAATTAAAATTTCGTTGCTAAAAACCTCATTTCGTTGCAAAAGCCTGCTAATTGGTAACGAAATGAACTCTTTTTTTTGCAACGACCATGCATTTTCGTTGCAATTGACACAATTTTGCAACGATATTTTTCGTTGCAGTAAATTATGAAAATTGTTGCTTAAGTTTGCTTTCGTTGCGGAATGTAAACTCTTTAGCAACGATTTTCGTTGCTGATTATATTATTTGGCAACGACATTATGCTAAATCAGCAACGAAAATATTTGTTGCTGGTTATTTTTCAATAGCAACGAAAGTCGTCGATTAGCAACGACATTATATGTTGTCGTTTCTTTATATGTACAACGAAAGTTGATACGATTTGCAACGATAAAAAATATTACCTTTTATTTTAGTATTAGCAACAATATCCTCTCCGTTGTTATTAGGTTAATTTTTCGTTGCCAAATATTATATTTTTAATGTCATTAGCAACGAAAATTTATTGCTAAATGTATAAAAAATTGTTGCTATATTAAAACTTATTCAATGCTTTGGCAACGAATTATATTATTGCCAAATCAAAATTTGATATTTTTTTTGTGCACCTGACTGACTCAATGTCCCCATAGCAAATAATGGCAAAAATACAAAAAACTAAAATATTATTAACTTAATAAAATCATCAATTACATAATCATTCATTATCTTTACAATTAACCATCTAAAGCTACCACAGTTCTTCAATCAAAGTATATATCTACATATATAGAGAGTACACTTCATAATTTCATCCCTTGTCTTCCGTAAATGTAGCACAAAAATTTGATACCCAGTATTGTAAAGCATGTCGTAGAAGCAGTCTTCCTGCACATATTTAAAAATAATAGTAGGTCGAGAAAATGAAGCAAATAAAAGAATTCACTTTGACTTGGCTGTTTTTAATGGATTTGATTTTTTGTTAAAAGAGTTTATTTTAGTAGTTTTGCACAAGAATGTTAAGGTAAGCAACTGCCCACCAAGAACAAAGAGTGGATCCGCGGGTGGAGGAGATGCATGTACAGATATTACCATCATCAATGATCACATAAAAGAAAGCTATGAAGCATACATACACAGACAATAGTAACAATAAAGGAAATATCTTTAGAGGAAGAAAACAACATAGCAATAATAAACCAATGAGAAAAAAAGAGAAAAAAAGTGTAGCAATTTCAACCTCACAAAAGGATGACTTACAAGTACTGCAAAGTTGGAAGCTGACCAAGCTGTGTAACCAGTTAACCAGAAAGGTTAGCATTTCCAAGATCACTGGGAGTAAACAATGTAAAAAAATTGTTACTATATCGCTGTGCAGCAGGAGCCATAAAGCATGCCCAAATATAATAGCAGGTTACATCAATAATAGTTTCACAAGATTAAGCAGCTTACACTCTTGTAACACTATTTTCACTGTTGCACGTAACATGAAACCAAGTACATGAATTGAAAAGAGTTGGATCCCAACTTTGCAAAACATTGTTAGGATCAGCTAAATTGTTCTTCAGTGCATTCAGAGCATCACCTGTTTTACAGAAACAAATAAATGAATTGGTGAAAACATAATTATAAACCTTCTTTAAATCTATAGGCATCAGATGTTTACACTATCCATATAAAGCTTTAGTACATAACCAACCATCCATTACAGACTCATAACATAGAAAATGACACCTCCACTAATTCCTTCTGTCATAACTCATAGATTATTAGCTAGGTCCTAGTAAAAGATACAATTCCACCAAAATTGGGTAAATACTATTAATGATAAGATTCTTAAGTGGTGTCCTAGTTTTCAAATTTATAAAATTTGGGATTCATTAGGACCACAATTAACGTCAAAACAAAGCCACCAAACATTGAGTATTTCAATTGAAGAAATAGAAGGCAATTGCTATATATGTGGCAAAACATCATCCAAAAAATGCGGTCAACATGTATAAAATTCACTAAAATTAGCAATCCAAATTCATAGATAAATAAAAACTACACTAAAATTACTATGTATTACTAAAAACACCCTTTCATAGATAAATAAAAAGCTAAATTGTAAATGATAAACATGAGAGAGAAATATTATTAGAGGATAGAGAAAATAACTTGAAAAGTATGAGAGAATTAAGGAGAGTATTAAATATTTAGGGGTAATGTAAGAAGTAATGTAATCAATATCTCCTACAAATCTACAAACGTCAAATAAATAGAAACAAAATTTGTTATCTAAAACGTCAATTAAATAGAAATGAAGGGAGTACTATTTTAGGCTCAATTATATTGTGATTCTTTCTTTATAAGATAAGAATCTGTCATTTTTTTCTTAACTTTCCTGCCTTTTGCCTTTCTTGAGAACAGAAAAGTTAAAAGATGATTTTTTTTTCAAGTTTAGAGATTTGCGAGTGTCAAAAGATTTTTATATTCGGGATTAATTTTATATAAAAGGGAAGATGTCATATGCGTAGAGTATATTGAGAATATTACAGTTTAGACTACCAATTAATCATATTGCTTATAATTTGAATTTTCTTTATCCCTATCAATGACTCCATGTCTTGATTTTGGGGGCATCAAGTCACGAGTTCATATGATATATTTTTGCTCACACTTGAAGCAGTAGGTGCCTTCCTTTGATTTGTATTAGTTTTTGATTACTTGTTAATTTGGTCAGTATTTATCATTTATCACCAGACATACAAATGTCTATTTTCATTTTGTCTTTTATTGTTCTGGAACTATTGGTTGAAGCATATAGATTCAACTTCTATATATCAGTTATTACAATGGTATCAGTGTACCAGTATAATTTGGCATGTGGTGATTCATTGTTCGTAATGAATGTTGTGAAATATTGTATCATTGAATAGTACCAGCACACGAAGTTCAAGTAGCTCTTGTATCATTAACAAGAAGAGTAAAATAGGTAAAAAATGAAAACCTCTAATAGCAAGATAATAGGGAAAGTAGTGAACAGAGATATTAACCCAAATTTTGGCCAACTCAGAGTATCCTGAGGAACAACACTAAAAGATTTCCGGAGATTCTCAAGAGTGACCTTCCGAATATCTTGACCATCTATCCTTACCTGCCATTTATTGCAATGTTACTGACAAAGCAAAAAGAAAGAGAAAAAAAAATGACAAATAGCTCAATGGAGAATGATGAGAAAATAATTACAACTATGCTCAAAAACTCCACACAAAGGAAAATTTGTCCTCCCACCTCACCTTGAGGAAAAAAAAAATCAAAGATGACTTAAGACCACAAACTGAACCTGAAACATAGAAAACTATTTTTTCCTAAAACCTTCCAATTACATTCTTAAGTAATGGACCTAATAGATTAAATGAAGCAAAATACCTTAGCTTCGAGCAACTTATACTGATTCAGTCATGTTTCCAACTACCCAAGTGGCAAAAGGGAACAAGTCATCACCAAAATGTATACCAGAGAAAGAGGAGAGCACAACCATGTGCATCAGGGGGTGCTTCATAATGCAGAAGAAGGTTATCTGATTCTGCATTCCTTGCAGGTGCAACACTACCTCCTAAACAATACCCCCTTTGTAAATTAATTACCAATATGGTGTGATAGCTTACCGGAGGAAAAAAAGACATCCTCAAATGGGACATCGAATGCCATTTGAAGAGCAGATAGTACAAGAGACCTAGAAATATCCCAGACTACCATATCCCCACCCCCCTTCCTTCCATTTTTCCATTTCAAGTAGAACCAAATTCATAACTTAGCAATCCTATAAATAAATCTTTCCATTGACCTTTCTTTCTGAACATTATAATTTACACAATGTGAGGAGTAATTATCATTCAGATATTGCAGCAATATCAAATACAACACTAATATTTATGATAAACTATGGCACAAATATATTTAGAAATTAGAACCAAAAACAAGACTAAAAACTCAATTTTGCCACAAGATATAGAAGTAACATTAATCGGATAATATACATACATATACAAATATACACACACAAAAGACAGAGCATCCAATATTCTAACAAAACAATTTAGTTATACCTTTGTTTACAATATTCACTTTTTTTGGTCTTCCATATTGCTGAGCAAACATCATCCTATATGACTCACATTTCAAATGGAACTTGTTGTTTGATTAAGTTGGTTAGACTGTTAGAGCAAGGGATGTCAATTTAAGAAATAGAGCACCTTACTGTCAACTCAAGGACGCACCTAGGGTACCTGGTATTAGCAGCAGTTACAATTGTTTTAACCATACAACAACATATTTACTATTAATGCATCTTACTAAGATAAACACTTTTACAATTGTTTTAGCGATACGACAACATATTTTTGCTCCGGATTATCTGCTGCCTAAAAGAATATAATTATACACAAATACATATACATACAGCAGTTATCCCTCCTTGTCATGAGAAAATACAGAGAAAGATAGAGAAATTTGGAGTGAATCATAGCAATCAATAATATCAAAATTCATATTTTGAATGTTGAACATGAAAATCTCAGTACTGAAGAAAACACAAGCAAAAATAATTACAACCTACTTATTATTATTATTAACTTAGATTCAAATTTCGCAAAGTTTGATTACGGAAATATGAGTATCACATTACTGTTGAATCAAATAACAAATAAATAACGTCTAAAATATTGATTACACAATACACAATAGTAAATTAGAACAAAGAATAAAGAACAAGTAGGCCCTATATTAAATTAGACAAATTAAAGACTTTAGAACTCACAATTTAAGGAACAAAAGTAGTAAAGATAAGATTCCGTCCAGGCTCGAAGTCGGAGATGAGGTTCCGTCCAGATTTTGGTCCGACGTACAATTAGGGCAGAAACAGAGATGAAAAATCGAGATCTGGGGTTCTGGCTTTTGGGTTAGGGGCTTAGGTTAGGGCAGAAACAGAGATTAGAAATCGAGATATGAGATTTTGAGGGATGATCGGATGAGACATCGAGATGATAGATGAGAGATGAGAGATGAGAGATCGAGAGCTCGACTGTTTCGAGATTGAGAGAAGTCGGAGACAAAAGTATATCAGGAGAAAGGAGAAAGAATGGGGAAAGGCTGAAGTATTTTCCCAGAATTACCTTAACTATATTCAACTTTTTTAATTATATCTATTTTGTTCAATTTTTTTTGGAATATGCTCTTTTCTTAATTAAATTAATTAATTTGAGAACAATTTTAATAAATAAAAAAAATTTGTTTTTTTTTAAAAAAACTTTAATTTTTTTAAAAAAGATTTTATTTTTAAACCAATATTTTTTTTAAAATAAAAACTTCAACGACTATCGTTGGGAGTAAAGACTCTCACATCTAATTTGAGAAAAACTACTGAACGCCATTTGAAATAGCGTTGAATTTTTAGATATTTTTTTGGCTAAAAATCAGAAAGGCAACCAACGCCACTTTAAAAATTATTTTTTAAAAAACGAATTTTAAAAAAAATTATCTTAATTTTTTTAAAGAAATTTGAAAAAAATAAAAATGTGATCCAATGCCAAACTAACCGGCATTGTAACTTTTTTTAAATTTTTTTATAAAACAAATTTGTAAAAAAAAAATAGTAAAATGTAACATTACTTTAACTGAAGTTGCAATCTCTTTTTTTTATAATTTTTTTGATCTCTTATACTTGTTTACAAACATCAATATTTTTTTATGTTTATTCTGTGTCATCGGCGTTGGAAATGAAGGAGTATATAAGACTTCAACTATAAAAAATAAAAATAAAAATATTAATGTCAATTAAAGTGACGTTGCATCTTACTATTCTTTTTTACAAATTCATTTTCTTTAAAAAAATTTAAATAAAATATGTATAAAATTGATATTACATTAATATGGGTCAAACTATCTTATTAGGAATGACTTATAAGTCATTTTTAAATAACTTTATTCTGTTTTAGTTCATAAAACATAATAAATTTTTCTTCATCTTTTATGTTTTCTCTTAGAACTGATAGTATTATAATTTAATTTTATAATATATTTGGAAAAAAGGTAAAAGGAGAATTAGGAATAGCTAGGGGTATACCATTACTATTCTTCTTTTTTTGTTTTATTTTTGAACTTAAAAATATATTCATGATTTAAGTTACTCCCTTCGTCAAAGAATAAAAGTTCTTATTATTTTATGTAATCTCAAGTTAAATATTTACTTATATTAAATAATCTATTTTTTTACAATAATTTGTGCGTAATATCCTTAGTATTAAATGTCATATTTTTATTATTTATATAATATCACTAGTCATGTATAGAAAAAATATGCAATTAGATGAGAATTTAAATATGAATAATTTTATCATTTGACATTTTTTTAAAAATTCGCATAAAATTAATCATCACTTTCATTCTCGGAGTGAGGGAGTACTTGTAAGTATATCTTACTTCTATCTATAAATAGGAAACATTGGGAAGTATATATATATAATAATAAGGTTTGATGAGGTTGGAATTATTTGGGTCAGAGGCTCGGAACTAACATGTTTGGCAATCGATTGTCATGAGTATTATTTCAATGACTATAATCTATATTGTTGATCGCAACATTGGATGACACGGATTGAAATAAATTTTCCCCTGCCGCTACAACCTGTAGCGACATGAGAAATTACTCATTTGCCTCTCATTTGCTCATGTGCTACATTGTCTACCGCTAATAGTTATGGCGGTAGTTTAGTTAACTAATAAATTAGAATGGCTCAGTGGTAGCTTAATGGCCCAATAACCCATAGGTCTTAGGTTCAAAATCTAGTTGTGATTTTTTTACTGCTTATGTTATATTTTTTGTGTATTAGATAAATTCTATTACCATATATATATATATATACAAATAATTTTGAATTTATCGCTCATCCTAATAAATCATCTGGATCGTTCAAAGTTAGAGATAAATTTCACCGTCCATAGTGCCGGAGGCACGGGATTGTTGCTAGTATATATATATATATATATATATATATATATATATATATATATATATATATATATATATATATATATATAAATTTATCTCAAAATATTTATAAACAAATATTCATATAAATTTATCTTTAAATTTTATAAATTCATAAATATTTCATCTAAAATTTACTTTAATGTTGAGATTTGTTTAATTAACTAATAAATTAGAATGACTCACTGGTAGGTTAATGGCCCAATAACACATAGGTTTTAGGTTCGAAACCTAGCTGTGATATTTTTGCTTCTTATGTTATATTTTTCTGTGTATTAGATAAATTCTATTACCATCTATATATATGTACCCATCTTAAATCTCTACATTAAACTAAATATATATAATGTAACTATGAATATTTATATAACGTAACTATGAATATTTTCATATGTATATATATATATATATATATATATATATATATATATATATATATATATATATATATATATATATATATAAATTTATAAATATTTCATCTAAAATTTATAAAATTTAGATATGAATATTTGTTATAAATATTTATATGAATATTTAGAGATAAATTTATAAATATATATATATAAAAATATTCATAGTTACTTTATATATATTTAGTTTAATGTTGAGATTTGTTTAATATTTTATTTAGTTTGATAAGAAATTTTAAAAAGAATATGTATGTATATATATATATATATATATATATATATATATATATATATATATATATATATATATATACACACACACACACACACACACACACGCACACACACACACATACGTACATATCATATGTGGACGGCATGACGAATATTGAACTTTATCCCAAAAAATATATGTTGATGCACAGATTCGAACCCAAGATCTCCAGTTTGGAATATTGATCCAATGACCACCCAAACACCTGAGCCTAGTTGTTATTATTTTGTAAGGATTAGTATTTAGTACTATTATGACTGTTGTTATTATTACTGTTAATTGTTATTATTGTTGTTGTTGTTGTTGTTGTTGTTATTATTATTATTATTATTATTATTATTATTATTATTATTATTATTATTATTATTATTATTATTATTATTATTATTATTATTATTACTGTTATTGTTATTATTATTATTAGTACTATTATTATTATGATTGTTGTGACGCCCCCAAAACAGGTCCAATCCATCCAACCCATTCTGAGTCGCCAAATACATGGTACAGAAAATAACTACAACTTTATTATTACAATTGTCGTGCAAAATACGACAACACATATACTATGAGTCTAAATACAAATATTGTCATCTAGACAGTATTCATACTCAACTAAGAACTCAATATACTTATTGATACACTATTTTACAAAATAGTGAGGACTACTAAAACAACTGTCTTGAACCATCATTCCACACCCCGACTAGTACTCGCTACATTCTCGCCTCCTGAGAAGAAAGATGGAACAACAAGGAAAAGGGTGAGCTCAACTAGCCCAGTAAAGAACATTATGACTAAGATAATATACAACAAATTATCGTTAGTCTTCAACAGGAAAAAATCTAATAGAATACAATAGACAACAAATTTTAAATCAATAACTGCAGCGGAAACAGCAAACCATTAGAAGAGTCAAGTAGAGAATGAGTTCTACTATCTTCTAAGATTTAAAAGTCCATCATCAATATTTTATCCCTGTAACAACAATCAATAACCATCTTTAATCAAATATTCATCTTTGCACTACAGGCCAAAGATATTCATTTGTATCACCAGTCGATCATGTTCATCTCAACACCTGTTTATCTTTGCACTACGGGCCAAAGATATTCATCAGAAATCATCAATCTTTGCACTACAGGCCAAAGATATTCAATTATATCATCATTTAGAACTGAGGATGATGAAAAATATTTTAAAGGAAACGAATCCAGTGAAACAAAATAATAAATATTAAGGATTCGTATTTCAGCTATTCCATGTCCAAAAATACCTCATAAATAATCATAGTGGAGTAAAATTCAAGAATGATCAAAACATGGATACAATCAAAGCTAGTATCCAGAATAGATATTTGGACGAAAAGAAGAAATTTTCATTTTTCGGTGAATAGTAACTCGTGAATAGTAACTCATGAATAGTAACTCATGAATAGTAACTCCGACATGAAAAGTTCTAAATTTGAGAAAAAGTTCAGATCAATACTTCGGCATAATGATATTGAAGAAAATAATATCATTTAAGAAGAAATAACATCCCTTATCTCAGCAAAAACAGTACTTCTAGTTGAAACACCGGATATAGGCTATGACTTGAACTTGCACCGTATAGCAACACTCAAAGTATTAGAATACTCACAAGAATACGCTCACTAATATAGAGAGAGAAATAGAGAAAAATTTGTGTTTCTGGTGTGATTTTCAATTTTAACCTAAGCACCCTATTTATAGGAAAATGCTTAGAACACCAAAGTAGAAAATTAAATATAATAATATATTTATAACCAAATTTTCCTTAGCCCACCACATCAAAAACACATTTTTCACACAAATGCACCAAAAATGAAAAACATGTTTTAAACAATTTTTGTTACAAAATCAATTCAGACTCAAATATCCGGAACTTCAATAATTCATAATAAATAGCCCTTTTATCAGAAAATTCGAATCTCGCGAGTTTTTATAGGAAATTCAATTCTCTACAACTTCGCAGAAGAAGATTTTCCAAATTCCAAACAGAAATTGACCGAAATTCACAAACGGGCGATTTTACAGTCTATAATAAATTTTCGGTCAAGAATTATGTCCACCAACACACAAAACATGTGTTAATCATTTAATGCCACAAAAATACTCTTCCTCCTCATATACTCATATATCCCGCATTCATTGTAAAAATACCACCATCAATATATTATTAAAATAATATATTTAAATGAATTATTTTATCAGAAAAAGATAAAATATTAATTTTCAACAATTGTCACATTAAAAATTTTCTCCATCTATATCCACATAAAATCACTATTTTCCTCATCATATAAATCAATAATTAATTATACACAAATAATATTACAGAACCACAGTACTGGCAACCAGGCCGTTCCCAGGAAAGAGGGGGCTTTCCAATAAGGATCTCTCCTTACTGGCGCGCAATTAGATGACCAAACCTCTCATTAGACAGAACTTTCTAGACATTGCCAATAATGTTATCTAATAATATTATTCAGATAATATGAATTATTGTCCGATAATAGAAAATACTGTGTAGTGACAATTATTAAAACAACAATAATATAAAATATCAACGCAGCAATTATTGAATCAATAAAATACAATATTGAACAGTAATTACTGTAACAATTATTGAGTAGTGCCTTCTTACGTAAGAATCAATAATTGGTGCAATACCGTGTGCTACTGTGCAACAACGCGTATTACTGTGTTTTAACCACCGGGTATTCTAACAGTATTAACGGTAACAACTACGCCGTTATTTATAAACAACTTTTTTTTGTCGTTTTCTTCATCCAATCGCTTTCCGTTATGGGGCCCACAAAAGACTGCGCCGTCGTACGAATATTCTCCGACAGTAAGAATATTCCACGACCAAGCGAATATTCCCCGACAACAATGAATATTTTATAACCACTTGCTTATTTAAAATATTTGCGCATTTTACCTATAACTAACCACATTAATCAAATCAACCCTTACTATTTCAGAATAATAAATAGAGGAAATTAAATTTTATTTATTAATAATTTGGGGTCTTACAACCTCCCCTCCTTATGAAATTTCATCCTCGAAATTGACATACGTACCTGGTGTTTCAAAAAGATGAGGATACCTCGCTTTCATTTCCGTTTCCAACTCCCAGGTCATTTCCTCAATAGCATGGTTTCTCCACAAAACTTTAACTTGTGGTATGACCTTCGTGCGTAGGACATGCTCCTTCCTATCCAAGATCTTGACAGGTACCTCTTCGTACGTTAAGTCTTCAGCTATCTCGTTTGGTTCTAACTCAATAACGTGGTTCGGGTCGTCCACATATTTACGTAACATCGATACGTGAATAACGTTATGAACACGTGACATGCTTGGAGGTAACGCGAGTCTATAGGTCACATTTCCTACTCGGTCAAGAATCTGAAATGGACCAATAAATCGTGGATTGAGCTTTCCTCTTTTTCCAAATCTTGTAACTCCTTTCCATGGAGCTACACGTAATAATACATGATCCCCAATGTTAAATTCCACGTCCTTCCGATGAAGATTCACAGAACTCTTTTGTCGATCCTGTGCTGTTTGTATACGTTGTCGAATCGTTTAGATCTTCTCTATAGTAATGCGTACCAACTCTGGTCCGAACAATGTTGCTTCACCCACCTCGTTCCAGCATACTGGAGAACGACATTTTCTTCCATACAACGCCTCGAATGGAGCCACGCCTATGCTCGCCTGATAACTGTTGTTGTAGGAGAATTCCACCAATGGTAGGTACTTATCCCAACTCCCTTTGAGATCTAGGACACAAAGTCTTAATAGATCTTCAAGAGTTTGAATAGTCCTCTCTGATTGTCCGTCCGTTTGAGGATGGTAAGCTGAACTAAATCGTAAATCCGTGCCTATAGCTTTTTGCAAGCTAACCCAAAATCTTGAAGTGAATCTTGGGTCACGATCCGAAACTATGGATACTGACATGCCATGCAACCTTACAATCTCATTCACGTACATACTAGCAAGACGTTCAAGGGAATAAGTCTCCCGTATCGGCAAGAAATGAGCAGACTTCGTTAGTCTATCAACTATGACCCTTTGGCACTTGATGCTCCGCCTTTACACGTTGACAAGTTAAACACCTCGAGATAAACTCCGCGATTTCTCTTTTCATATTGCTCCACCAAAATGTATGTCGAAGATCACGATACATTTTAGTACTTCCATAATGGATTGCAAATGGTGTATTTGTGTGCCTCCATCATGTACTTCAAATCAGAATCGTTAGAAACACAAAGTCTGGAGTGGACTCGAAGTATTCCTTCTTCATCGATTCTTGCTTCCGGAATAGCACCTTCTTGTACTTTCTTCTTCATACGCATCAGCTCCCGGTCTGTGGCTTAAGCAACTTTAACTTTATCGATTAAAGTTGATTCTACGCGTATACTTGACATTATCGCACTCGTTCCTGCATATGATCTTCTACTCAATGCGTCAGCTACCGCGTTCGCTTTTTTAGGATAGTATTGGATGGTATGATCGAAATCCTTCAACAGCTCCAGCCAACGTCGGTGTCGCATGTTGAGTTCTTTTTGAGTGAAGAATTATTTTTGAGGCTTTTATGGCCTGAATATATCTCCACTTTCTCCCCATATAGATAGTGCCTCCAGATCTTTAACGCGAAAACGACTGCTGCCAACTCTAGATCATGAGTAGGATAATTCCTCTCATATTCTTTAAGTTGTCGCGAGGCATAGGCTATGACTTTCCCACGTTACATGAGAATACATCCTAACCCTTTGCCTGAAGCATCGCTGTAGATAACAAATCCATCTGAACCAGATGGTATTGTCAGAACAGGTACCGAAATGAGTCTCCTCTTAAGCTCTTAGAAACTCTTCTCACATTCTTCGCTCCATACGAATTTGATATCCTTCTTGAGTCAGCTGAGTTAATGGAGTAGCGATTCGAGAAAATCCTTTTACGAATCTCCGATAATAACCAGAAAGCTACGTATTTCGATTACTAACTTAGGTTGCTCTCAACTGTGACTCATATCCCAATCTTGGATATCACGTCAAAATGACACCTATCAGTTTACTACCGCACGAATATGGCGTCCCCTACGGAGAGTCTGAATTCAGTGCATTCCACAAAGGAAGTCACCAGATAAAGGCTCGGGTACAAACTTCTACAGTTAGGTTTTTAACTCCTGAAGTTCAATAGGAGCCATTCAATCTGAGATTTTAGAAATGAGTTTTGTACCGGGTTCAAAGTCGATACAAAATTCAATATCACGCTTTGGGAGTAAGCCAAGAAATTCTTCAGGAAATACGTCAGGAAACAAACAACAGAAATATCACTCAAATCTGACGTATTTTTGTTCAAGTCCATGACATAGCTAAGAAAGCTTGACATCCGTTTTTCAATAAACGAATGACTTTACAGCTTGATATGAAAGAGTTTGACTTCAATGGTTTGGTTGCTTGAATTTGAATAACAGGTTGCTTAGGAATATGAAGACTAACAACCTTACGAAAGCAATCAATTTTGGCATGATGAGTAGTTAACCAATCAATTTCTAAAATCACATCAAAAGCAAGTATCTTTAAAGAGATAAGGTCAACAGGTAATGTGATGGTGCCAACTTGGATCAAACAAGATTTATAAACAATGGATGTGATGAAAGTTTCCCCTAACGGAGTTTCAACAGATAAGTCAAAGTCTAATTTCTCCGGAGTCAAGTTTAAACGTTGAGTATAAGCAGGAGAAATAAATGAATGGTTAACACCGGTATCTAGTAAGGTATAAACTTCGCAAGAATTTATAATTAACTAACCCGTGCTAACTTCGTTTGGGTTCCTCGTATGTTGACCAGTCACGACAAACGCTCTTCCAGGAACCGTTGACTTTGACTTTTCTGGGACAACTTTTTGAGTCACCACCCCCGTTGGACTTGGTTTCCCTATAGTGCAATCTCGAGCGATATGTCCTTCCTTTCCACAGTTATAACATACCTTAAACTGTTGTGGACAGTTTGGGCTGATATGTCCTTCTTTTCCGCACTTATAGCATATGACCGGTGGTCGTTCTCCTCCCTTGGAACCAGTTGCTGCTGGTGCTGACGTCTTCGTATTGTCATTGTTGAATCTCCTCTTTTTAAAATCTCCTCCCGACTCGCTTCTTCTATTCTCATGGTCACGATTACCACCAGAGTGGTTGCCGTTCTTGTCCGTATTCTTCTTTCTCCACTGGTTATCGTTGTTCTGATGACTGCTGTCACCGGTATAATCCTGGTTGTGGTCCCTCGATTGACCATACTCGCTATCTCGCTCTAATAATTGAGCCCTGTTGACAACATCTGAATATAGAGAAAATTTATGAGAAATGAGATATTGACGTATGCCGGGTTTCAAACCTCTCAGAAACATCCGCGTCATACGTTCCTTATTCTCTACCAAATGAGGTGCAAACCTGGACAACTCTGCAAATTTCGCCTCGTACTGGGACACCGTCATGTTATTCTGCTCCAGTCTAATAAACTCTACCTCCTTCATAAGACGAATACTTTCAGGAAAGTACTTGTCATTGAATAGTCTCATTTACTACACTGTTAACATTCTCAGTCGACATTCTCAAATACTGCCATAAACAAGGGTTAATTTAACAAATTAACAAATCACATAATATCCCTATATTATGACCGACCAACAGATAAGCTTAGGTAGGACATACTAGCGAAGGATTTACTCGTCTCTCCCCACCTAGTTCTATTCCCCGATCTCCGCCAGAGATCATATCCCTAAGCTCTGATACCAACTGTGACGCCCCCAAAACAGGTCCAATCCATCCAACCCATTCTGAGTCGCCAAATACATGGTACAGAAAATAACTACAACTTTATTATTACAATTGTCGTGCAAAATACGACAACACATATACTATGAGTCTAAATACAAATATTGTCATCTAGACAGTATTCATACTCAACTAAGAACTCAATATACTTATTGATACACTATTTTACAAAATAGTGAGGACTACTAAAACAACTGTCTTGAACCATCATTCCACACCCCGACTAGTACTCGCTACATTCTCGCCTCCTGAGAAGAAAGATGGAACAACAAGGAAAAGGGTGAGCTCAACTAGCCCAGTAAAGAACATTATGACTAAGATAATATACAACAAATTATCGTTAGTCTTCAACAGGAAAAAATCTAATAGAATACAATAGACAACAAATTTTAAATCAATAACTGCAGCGGAAACAGCAAACCATTAGAAGAGTCAAGTACAGAATGAGTTCTACTATCTTCTAAGATTTAAAAGTCCATCATCAATATTTTATCCCTGTAACAACAATCAATAACCATCTTTAATCAAATATTCATCTTTGCACTACAGGCCAAAGATATTCATTTGTATCACCAGTCGATCATGTTCATCTCAACACCTGTTCATCTTTGCACTACGGGCCAAAGATATTCATCAGAAATCATCAATCTTTGCACTACAGGCCAAAGATATTCAATTATATCATCATTTAGAACTGAGGATGATGAAAAATATTTTAAAGGAAACGAATCCAGTGAAACAAAATAATAAATATTAAGGATTCGTATTTCAGCTATTCCATGTCCAAAAATACCTCATAAATAATCATAGTGGAGTAAAATTCAAGAATGATCAAAATATGGATACAATCAAAGCTAGTATCCAGAATAGATATTTGGACGAAAAGAAGAAATTTTTATTTTTCGGCAAATAGTAACTCGTGAATAGTAACTCGTGAATAGTAACTCATGAATAGTAACTCATGAATAGTAACTCCGACATGAAAAGTTCCAAATTTGAGAAAAAGTTCAGATCAATATTTCGGCATAATGATATTGAAGAAAATAATATCATTTAAGAAGAAATAACATCCCTTACCTCAGCAAAAACAGTACTTCTAGTTGAAACACCGGATATAGGCTATGACTTGAACTTGCACCGTATAGCAACACTCAAAGTATTAGAATACTCACAAGAATACGCTCACTAATATAGAGAGAGAAATAGAGAAAAACTTGTGTTTCTGGTGTGATTTTCAATTTTAACCTAAGCACCCTATTTATAGGAAAATGCTTAGAACACCAAAGTAGAAAATTGAATATAATAATATATTTATAACCAAATTTTCCTTAGCCCACCACATCAAAAACACATTTTTCACACAAATGCAACAAAAATGAAAAACATGTTTTAAACATTTTTTGTTACAAAATCAATTCAGACTCAAATATCCGGAAGTTCAATAATTCATAATAAATAGCCCTTTTATCAGAAAATTTGAATCTCGCGAGTTTTTATAGGAAATTCAATTCTCTACAACTTCGCAGAAGAAAGTTTTTCCAAATTCCAAACAGAAATTGACCGAAATTCACAAACGGACGATTTTACAGTCTATAATAAATTTTCGGTCAAGAATTATGTCCACCAACACACAAAACATGTGTTAATCATTTAATGCCACAAAAATACTCTTCCTCCTCATATACTCATATATCCCGCATTCATTGTAAAAATACCACCATCAATATATTATTAAAATAATATATTTAAATAAATTATTTTATCAGAAAAAGATAAAATATTAATTTTCAACAATTGTCACATTAAAAATTTTCTCCATCTATATCCACATAAAATCACTATTTTCCTCATCATATAAATCAATAATTAATTATACACAAATAATATTACAGAACCACAGTACTGGCAACCAGGCCGTTCCCAGGAAAGAGGGGGCTTTCCAATAAGGATCTCTCCTTACTGGCGCGCAATTAGATGACCAAACCTCTCATTAGACAGAACTTTCTAGACATTGCCAATAATGTTATCTAATAATATTATTCAGATAATATGAATTATTGTCCGATAATAGAAAATACTGCGTAGTGACAATTATTAAAACAACAATAATATAAAATATCAACGCAACAATTATTGAATCAATAAAATACAATATTGAACAGTAATTACTGTAACAATTATTGAGTAGTGCCTTCTTACGTAAGAATCAATAATTGGTGCAATACCGTGTGCTACTGTGCAACAACGCGTATTACTATGTTTTAACCACTGGGTATTCTAACAGTATTAACGGTAACAACTACGCCGTTATTTATAAATAACTTTTTTTTTGTCGTTTTCTTCATCCAATCGCTTTCCGTTATGGGGCCCACAAAAGACTGCGCCGTCGTACGAATATTCTCCGACAGTAAGAATATTCCACGACCAAGCGAATATTCCCCGACAACAATGAATATTTTATAACCACTTGCTTATTTAAAATATTTGCGCATTTTACCTATAACTAACCACATTAATCAAATCAACCCTTACTATTTCAGAATAATAAATAGAGGAAATTAAATTTCATTTATTAATAATTTGGGGTCTTACAATTGTTATTGTTATTATTATTATTATTATTATTATTATTAGTACTTTTATTATTATTATTATTATTATTATTATTATTATAATTATTATTATTATTATTATTATTATTATTATTACTATTATTATTACTATTATTATTATTATTATTATTATTGTTATTATTATTATTAATATTATTATTATTATGACTATTATTATTATTATTATTATTATTATTATTATTAGTACAACTATTATTATTATTACTATAATTGTTATTATTATTATTATTATTATTATTTTTATTCTTATTATTATTATTATTATTATTAGTATTATTTTAATTATTATTATTATTATTATTATTATTATTATTTTAATTATTATTATTATTATTATTATTATTATTATTACTGTTACTGTTATTATTATTATTATTATTATTATTATTATTATTATTATTATTATTATTATTATTATTATTATTATTATTATTATTATTATTATTATTATTATTATCTTAATTTAAGGCAACATTTTAATAGTCGTTGCAAAAAGTTGTATAAAATATGCAACGAAAATAAAAATTGTTGCCAATGAATGTGGTCCATATTAGGCAACGAAATATAGCAACAAAAAAACTTTCGTTGCTCACGATGAGGAGAAATTAAGTGGTTAGAAATTTTGCAACGAATTTCTAACGAATTTTGTTTCTAAATTTTGCAACTACTTATGAATTTCGTTGTAAAAAGTGAAAGCCTGACACAATCTGTAACGAAGGACAAATTTCGTTGCTAAACATATACTTTTAGCAACGACTTATAAAGTCGTTGTCTGAAAAATCGTTGCTAATGGCCTATTTTTTTGTAGTGTTACCATATACTAACATGTTGATAAGCAATGATTGTACATAGTATAGGGTTAATAATCTGTACAGTAATAATATAATTCTCAAACATTCTTACTCATGCCCATTGCATAAAGAAAATGCAAAGGTAGGATACTTGCACAATGTAAAGGATAGTTCAGATACTTGCCTGAGCTGCTGCTTATAATAACACAACTTAGATTAATCTTTTATACAGCGACCTATCAGTAATAATATCATTCGTTCGATTAGAATAATATATCGTAACACATAGCACTGTTTATTGCAGTCAGCACATTATCTAATCACATTGTCACATATGTTTAACAACTATTGAATCACAAATAAACACTTATCAAGTCAAATTATATAAGTTCAGATCAATTTCTGAAATATTTCGGTGTACCGACGGCTTTATCGGGTAATTATTGAGTCTGAAACTCTATCCTGTAGTTCAATAACTGAAAATATCAGTCATATTATTTTTAAAATGACTTATAATAATTTTTAAACATTTATTATAATTTATCATGAATTTTCAAACATCAGAATCATTATTAAATGATTTAAGTATTCATTAATTCTATTATCATTAATATTTAATTAATATTAAACTATTAATGAAACTATTGCCAAAATATTAAAGTTATTTATAATAACTCAAAATATTTTTAAAACATTAATATTACCCTTAAATGATTTTTAAAATATTTAAAATCATTTTTAAATAATTACCATTAATATTGGAATATTAATTTATTATTTATCAAAATATTAAAAGTCATTGATTATAACTTAAAATATTTTTAATTCATTTATTTCCTTTTTAAATGATTTTTAATTCAATAAAACTATTTTTAAACTATTTATTTAATATAATTATTAAATAAACTTAATATCATTAATATTAAATTATTAATAAAATTAACCTTTAAATATCAAAAGTTATATTTTATAACTTAAAATATTTTTAAACTATTTATTTTCATTTAAAATAATTTTTATAATATTAAAATCATTTTTAATTAATTTATTTAATATAATTACTAAATAAATCTAATATCATTAATATTTAATAATTAATGAAACTTATCTTAAAATATTAAAAGTTATGTTTTATAACTTAAAATATTATTAAATACCTTATTATTTACTTAAAATGATTTTTAATACAATAAAATTATTTTTAATTAATTTATTTAATGCATTTATTAAGTAATTTAAATCCCAATAATTTCTAAATAAATATTAATATTTATGAAAAATATGCCAAATTATCAAAAGTTAATTTTTATAACTTAAAATAATTTTTAAAACTACTTTTGTAATTTTCAGAATTTATTTACTATTTTTAAAGGATTTTTAGAAATTAAATTAATTAATTTCATTATGTCTGTCGCTAAAGCCCTTTGGCGACGACAAGTGTCGCCTTAGGTGTTCTTGAGAAACCCAGGCATTCAAAGTCAGCTTCGAGTAGCCTACTTTGATCAAGCGTAATTCGGTGTCTATTATGTTTCTGAGTGTTCTAGAGCTTTGATCTTGTAGTACTAATGTAGTACTACAAGAACCAATAATAAACTGGGTCAAACAACAACATCTCAGCAAGATATAAAATCACAAAGTAACTGTCTGAGCAATTCTGGGTTGCCTAGAATTTTCAGTCATGGCCGGTCAACGCTTTTGTTGACCTTAAATCTGACAATCTGTTGATGATATGGTCGGTCTAGACGTCGGGCTGGGTAGATTATCTATCAAGGTCCATTAATCAAGCTAGGTTCAAGTCTAAACATCATTAAACTGCAAGATCTAAGAAATTAAAAAGGCTGTCAGAGATGTTCTTCATTTCTGGGTTACCCAAAAATGAAGAACAGTCTTGAGTGACCACTTTTGAACATCCACTACATGTTGTTCGTGTGATGTTTTTGTGATCTAAGAGTTTCAGGTTGTAGAATACATGTAACTAAATATATCTATTACAAAACATCAATAAAACAACAACACAACAAGAAGATATAATCTGGTCAAACTATACCAGAGAAACTGTTCTTCATGAATATGGGTTTTTCCCAGAAACTCATAAGGCTGGTGGTCAACCCTAGCTTGACCACCCATATCTTTGATCACGTAACAGATCTGGTTGTTCTATTGGTTTTAAAATGTAGTATTCGTGTCAAACTACAAGTCTATAACAACAACATGGCCTAAAGAATTACAAGGAGCAAGATCAGAGGCCATCAAAATGACTGTCAGACTTTCTGGGCTTCAAGAACAGCCAGTCAATGCCGGTCACCCACTTTGACCTTAAATAACTTTTAATCTACAATAGATATGACCATGATTCAAGTTGCAAATTAAAGATCTCCTAACAGACCACAAGTACAAACTTTTAAAACACAAAAACACATAACAGATTAAAATCTATGGGACCTGACATTCACTGTCAGACCCTTATTTTTACAATTTACAGATTTTTGAAAAACTTAATTTTGAGCACTTTGATGTTATGGGTCTAACAAATACCAACCCAGATCAACTATATGGACTACAAATAACATGTTTTAACAATAAATCATAACATCTATCACAAGATCAAAAGTCAGATTTCTAAATTAGGTTTTACCTCTTTATGATCAAATTCTGACTTCTATGTTTCTGATTTGATGTTGGTGTTCGTGGGGCATGATTGGGGACTGATCTAGCAAGGAAATTTCGTGGGTTTGGTCTTGAGAGAGTATAGCTATGAATTGGTGAACAACTTAGGCCAAAAATGAACATTTTCTGTGACGACCCCAAAATAGATCCATTCCATCCAACCTATTCTGAGTCGCCAAATACATGGTACAGAAAACAACTATAACTTTATTACAACAATTGTCGTGCAAAATACAACAACACATATGCTGTGAGTTTGGATACAAATATATACCAAATGTGACTCATGTTCCAACCGTGGACATCACCTCACAATGACACCTTACATAAAGGTATAGTCAAAAATTGTTTTAGAAATTAGAATCTTTGGGAAGTGCTCAAGGAAACCTTCGTACATGGGAGGCCACGCGTCTAGGTTATGATAGATATCATATGGCCACAGAATTATCCTTGGTTGACCCAATAGACCCCAAAGAAAAACGAAAAGATTACTATCATATTCTTCCCAATGGTGAGTCTTCTCTTGACTTATCATTATCTCCACTGTCTCTAATTGAGAATTATACTTCAAACAAACACCAAGATTATATAGGTAGTGCCCATAGATATACTCAGCAAGTGGATGAGCACAACCCTGTCTTATGATGACACGAGGTTGTATGTCATTAGACATCTTGTATGATAGTGACAAAACACCCTTCCAACATTGGGTTCGCCTCACCCTATTTGATTCACCAAATATAACTACTAAATGATGTATACAACACTTTTCTATACTGCTTAGGGAGAACCTCCACAGCTAGAGACCACCGTTCTATTTCTCCGTTACCCTCGCCCGACCCAGCTACACTCTTATTACCTGAAAAGGAATTATGAAGCAAAAGGGTGAGCACAACTAGCCCAGTAAAAAATATCATGACTAAAGATAATTAAATTATCAATAGCCTTCATCAATAATAAATCTGAGATTTAGAACATATGGTAAATGATAAAAATTTCAACCATAGTTGCAGCGGAACGAGCAATCCATTAGAAGAGTCAAATAGACTATAAAGTCTATTATCTTCTCCATGTTAAAAATCCACCAATAATATTTTATCCATGCAACATCACTCAACAGTTCCTTTCCACAATCATATGAATAACTCATAATCATAATTGTGACTATAAATTTTTCTTCGCACCCAGGACGAAGAATATTTTCATTACCTGTCTTTACCTGAAACATCAAAGATCATGGTTATACCAAATCATAATTCCTGTTTATAATCATACTAACAAATCCATCTTTGCACTACGGGCCAAAGATATTCATCAACAAACCATCTTTGCACTACGGGCCAAAGATATTCAACAACAGTTCATCTTTGCACTACAGGCCAAAGATATTCATCAACTATTCATATTTGCACTACAGGCCAAATATATTCATATCTCAAAGAAATATATAATCATTTCAGAATTTATATAAACAATAATTATAACCATGTTGATCAATTCACCTTTGCACTTAAGCTTAAGATATTCAATTATAAATTCAATGGTCATGATCATACCAGTCACAATTCAACTTTGCACTACAGGCTAAAAAGAACCCTAGTCATGATCATACCAATAATTTATCCATCTTTACACTCCAGTGAAAGAGAATTTTAACATCAGGGTTATAAAAATGTTATATATGATGATAAAAATAATATGATCAACATATTGTTTTAATCTCAAGAGTAATATTCGTAACTCATGAATAGTAACCGCGACACAAAAGATAGAAATTCTACAATAAAATTCATACCAATATTTCGGTATAATGATATTGAAAGAATAACATTACTTAAATTTATAAACAATTTATTTTAATTGTTTACACTTTACTAATTAATGCATTTAATCATCATAAAATGCCAACTCTTACAATTTCATCATCAATAACCAAAACTCTCATCAAAAATCTGCATATACCTCATATAGGATTCTCAAGCCATAAAATCCTATTTTCCAATTTTCTTTCTTCACAAAACATATTTAATTCATTTACTCATAACTAGACCATTTTCATGAAAAATACCAAATCAGTTCCAAAAATATTTCTTTTCTGGGATTTAGCATAATATAGTCCCATAGTGAACATATATTTTTCTCAGAATTTTTAAAAGTCATTTACTATTTTTCATATGGCCAAAATAGCCGAATATTTAGACATTTATCAAAAATTGTACTTTTGTCTAAAAATTCTGAAATTTACAGAGTATACTTCTATCATATACATGTACTCCCAATAAAAATTTCATCAATTTTGGAGTTAACCACAAGGAATTATAAGCGGTTACTTTTAAAATAGTCTTTTCCCGTAAAATTCATAACTCTTAATCTATACATCCAAAAATCACCATTTTTGGACACAATCAATAAAACTCATCAAAATATCATTTCAAATTTTTTCAGAATTTTTGAAGTTCAGAAAAATTACGAAACTGAAAAACATAACAACCCTTAAAATTCCTTACTATCCCTTACTATCCCTTACCTCAAAAGAGCAGTACTTCTGATCGGTATAAGGCTGAAGGAAACTTGCACTGATGAATAGAAACTCACAGAGTATCTAAATACTTACAAAATACACTCAATAATCTAGAGAGAGAAAGAGAGAAAACTTATGTTTCTGGTGTGATTTTCAATTCTAACTTAGCCCTCTATTTATAGGAAAATTTTGGTAGGTTTGACCTGCAACCTGATGGCTTTACCTGCTACTATTCCCACCCACCACATTTGAAATATAATTCAGCACATTTCTTTACCAACCACAAGTGGGGCCCACCAATTCTAGAATTTTCCACCAAAAATGATTTATAACCTGATTTCCGAATCAGCCACCTCTTAAAATTCATAACAAATCATACGTTCATTTTTAACGGTTCAAAATTTATGGACATATACTCAACTTATATATGTATAACATATCCAAAAAATTACCACGATCCAACGGTCGGATTTAAAAATTATAACCCCCGCAAAATATCTCAAAAACCCTGATTTTTAATACCTCCATTCCGACAAAAATACTGATAAAAACCTCAACATTAACTCCTTCATTTTTAACCACAAAAATATATCCCTCATTTATATCCACATAATATAAATATTTCCTTATCATATGAATCAATAATTAATTATTCACAAATAATATTACAGAATCACATTTATGACAACCAGGCCGTTCCCAGGAAAGAGGGGGCTTTCCAATAAGAATTTCTCCTTACTGGCGGGCAATTAGATGACCAAACCTCTCCTTAGACAGAACTTTCTAGACATTGTCAATAATGTTATCTAATAATATTATTCAAATAATACGAATTATTGATCTGATAATGGGAAATACTGTGCACTGACAATTATTGAGCAACAATAATATAAAATTTTAACGTAGCAATTATTGAATCAATAAAATAAAATATTGAACAGTAATTACTGTAACAATTATTGAGTAGTGCCTTCTTACGTAAGAATCAATAATTTCAAAAATACTATGCAATACCGTGTGCTACTGTGCAATAACGCGTATTACTGTATTTTAACCACCGGGTATTCCAACAGTGTTAACGGTAACAACTACGTCGTTATTTGTAAAAACTCAAATTTGTCATTTTCTTCGCCCGACAGTTATTCGTTATTGGGCCCACAAATAGCTGCGCCGTCGTACGAATATTTCTCGACAGAAAGAATATTGCACGACCAAACGAATATTTCCCGACAACAATGAATATTGTATAACCACTTGCGTAGTTTGAAAAAATTTCATATATCACCCTTAACTTTAAATTTTTATCAATTTAACCATTTACTAAATAGAAAAATTGAATACTTTTATTTCATAAAATTTGGGGTCTTACAATCTCCCCTCCTTATGAAATTTCGTCCTCGAAATTTACGTACCTGATATTTCAAAGTGTTAAGAATACCTTCCTTTCATTTCAGATTACATCTTCCCTGTCATCATAATTTCTTCATTGCTCATCTCCTGTATTTCAAATATCATTCTAGAATACAGCTTCAAAACAAGAGTTAATTTAACAAATTAACATATCACATAATATCCCGATATTATGATTGACCAAAAAATAAGCTTAGGTAGGACACACTAGCGAAGGATTTACTCATCTCTCCCCTCCTAGTTATGTTCCCCAATCTCCGCCAGAGACCATATCCCTAAGCTCTTATACCACCTGTGTCTCTCATGGTGCTTCAACCACAGCACCTCACAATGGTACCTATCAGCTTGCCACCGCAGAACGGCGTCCCCTACGGAGAGTCTGGCTTCGGTGCATCCCCCATCAACAGGAAGTCACCAGCGAGAGGCTCGGGGCTCTTTACTTATAGCTCTGATACCACCTGTGACAACCCCAAAATAGATCCATTCCATCCAACCTATTCTGAGTCGCCAAATACATGGTACAGAAAATAACTATAACTTTATTACAACAATTATCGTGCAAAATACAACAACACATATGCTGTGAGTTTGGATACAAATATATACCAAATGTGACTCATGTTCCAACCGTGGACATCACCTCACAATGACACCTTACATAAAGGTATAGTCAAAAATTGTTTTAGAAATTAGAATCTTTGGGAAGTGCTCAAGGAAACCTTCGTACATGGGAGGCCACGCGTCTAGGTTATGATAGATATCATATGGCCACAGAATTATCCTTGGTTGACCCAATAGACTCCAAAGAAAAACGAAAAGATTACTATCATATTCTTCCCAATGGTGAGTCTTCTCTTGACTTATCATTATCTCCACTGTCTCTAATTGAGAATTATACTTCAAACAAACACCAAGATTATATAGGTAGTGCCCATAGATATACTCAGCAAGTGGATGAGCACAACCCTGTCTTATGATGACACGAGGTTGTATGTCATTAGACATCTTGTATGATAGTGACAAAACACCCTTCCAACATTGGGTTCGCCTCACCCTATTTGATTCACCAAATATAACTACTAAATGATGTATACAACACTTTTCTATACTGCTTAGGGAGAACCTCCACAGCTAGAGACCACCGTTCTATTTCTCCGTTACCCTCGCCCGACCCAGCTACACTCTTATTACCTGAAAAGGAATTGTGAAGCAAAAGGGTGAGCACAACTAGCCCAGTAAAGAATATCATGACTAAAGATAATTAAATTATCAATAGCCTTCATCAATAATAAATCAGAGATTTAGAACATATGGTAAATGATAAAAATTTCAACCATAGTTGCAGCGGAACGAGCAATCCATTAGAAGAGTCAAATAGACTATAAAGTCTATTATCTTCTCCATGTTAAAAATCCACCAATAATATTTTATCCATGTAACATCACTCAACAGTTCCTTTCCACAATCATATGAATAACTCATAATCATAATTGTGACTATAAATTTTTCTTCGCACCCAGGACGAAGAATATTTTCATCACCTGTCTTTACCTGAAATATCAAAGATCATGGTTATACCAAATCACAATTCCTGTTTATAATCATACTAACAAATCTATCTTTGCACTACAGGCCAAAGATATTCATCAACAAACCATCTTTGCACTACGGGCCAAAGATATTCAACAACAGTTCATCTTTGCACTACAGGCCAAAGATATTCAACAACAGTTCATCTTTGCACTACAGGCCAAAGATATTCATCAACTATTCATATTTGCACTACAGGCCAAATATATTCATATCTCAAAGAAATATATAATCATTTCAGAATTTATATAAACAATAATTATAACCATGTTGATCAATTCACCTTTGCACTTAAGCTTAAGATATTCAATTATAAATTCAATGGTCATGATCATACCAGTCACAATTCAACTTTGCACTATAGGCCAAAGAGAACCCTAGTCATGATCATACCAATAATCTACCCATCTTTACACTCCAGTGAAAGAGAATTTCAACATCAGGGTTATAAAAATGTTATATATGATGATAAAAATAATATGATCAACATATAGTTTTAATCTCAAGAGTAATATTTGTAACTCATGAATAGTAACCGCGACACAAAAGATAGAAATTCTACAATAAAATTCATACCAATATTTCGGTATAATGATATTGAAAGAATAACATTACTTAAATTTATAAACAATTTATTTTAATTGTTTACACTTTACTAATTAATGCATTTAATCATCATAAAATGCCAACTCTTACAATTTCATCATCAATAACCAAAACTCTCATCAAAAATCTGCATATACCTCATATAGGATTCTCAAGCCATAAATTCCTATTTTCCAATTTTCTTTCTTCACAAAACATATTTAATTCATTTACTCATAACTAGACTATTTTCATGAAAAATACCAAATCAGTTCCAAAAATATTTCTTTTCTGGAATTTAGCATAATATAGTCCCATAGTGAACATATATTTTTCTCAGAATTTTTAAAAGTCATTTACTATTTTTCATATGGCCAAAATAGCCGAATATTTAGACATTTATCAAAAATTGTACTTTTGTCTAAAAATTCTGAAATTTACAGAGTATACTTGTATCATATACATGTACTCCCAATAAAAATTTCATCAATTTTGGAGTTAACCACACGGAATTATAAGCGGTTACTTTTAAAATAGTCTTTTCCCGTAAAATTCATAACTCTTAATCTATACATCCAAAAATCACCATTTTTGGACACAATCAATAAAACTCATCAAAATATCATTTCAAATTTTTTCAGAATTTTTGAAGTTCAGAAAAATTACGAAACTGAAAAACATAACAACCCTTAAAATTCCTTACTATCCCTTACTATCCCTTACCTCAAAAGAGCAGTACTTCTGATCGGTATAAGGCTGAAGGAAACTTGCACTGATGAATAGAAACTCACAGAGTATCTAAATACTTACAAAATACACTCAATAATCTAGAGAGAGAAAGAGAGAAAACTTATGTTTCTGGTGTGATTTTCAATTCTAACTTAGCCCTCTATTTATAGGAAAATTTTGGTAGGTTTGACCTGCAACCTGATGGCTTTACCTGCTACTATTCCCACCCACCACATTTGAAATATAATTCAGCACATTTCTTCACCAACCACAAGTGGGGCCCACCAATTCTAGAATTTTCTACCAAAAATGATTTATAACCTGATTTCCGAATCAGCCACCTCTTAAAATTCATAACAAATCATACGTTTATTTTTAACGGTTCAAAATTTATGGACATATACTCAACTTATATATGTATAACATATCCAAAAATTACCACGATCCAACGGTCGGATTTAAAAATTATAACCCCCGCAAAATATCTCAAAAACCTTGATTTTTAATACCTCCATTCCGACAAAAATACTGATAAAAACCTCAACATTAACTCCTTCATTTTTAACCACAAAAATATATCCCTCATTTATATCCACATAATATAAATATTTCCTTATCATATGAATCAATAATTAATTATTCACAAATAATATTACAGAATCACATTTATGACAACCAGGCCGTTCCCAGGAAAGAGGGGGCTTTCCAATAAGAATTTCTCCTTACTGGCGGGCAATTAGATGACCAAACCTCTCCTTAGACAGAACTTTCTAGACATTGTCAATAATGTTATCTAATAATATTATTCAAATAATACGAATTATTGATCTGATAATGGGAAATACTGTGCACTGACAATTATTGAGCAACAATAATATAAAATTTTAACGTAGCAATTATTGAATCAATAAAATAAAATATTGAACAGTAATTACTGTAACAATTATTGAGTAGTGCCTTCTTACGTAAGAATCAATAATTTCAAAAATACTATGCAATACCGTGTGCTACTGTGCAATAACGCGTATTACTGTATTTTAACCACCGGGTATTCCAACAGTGTTAACGGTAACAACTACGTCGTTATTTGTAAAAACTCAAATTTGTCGTTTTCTTCACCCGACAGTTATTCGTTATGGGGCCCACAAATAGCTGCGCCGTCGTACGAATATTTCTCGACAGAAAGAATATTCCACGACCAAACGAATATTCCCCGACAACAATGAATATTTTATAACCACTTGCGTAGTTTGAAAAAATTTCATATATCACCCTTAACTTTAAATTTTTATCAATTTAACCATTTACTAAATAGAAAAATTGAATACTTTTATTTCATAAAATTTGGGGTCTTACATTTTCTCTTTCTTAAATTATGCAAATCATGTATGGCATGTATGGGATGGCTGATCATGTGATGTCAATCTAACTCATAGGCTGATAGGGTAGGGTGGCTGCAGATTTGTAAAGATTTGTTAGCCAATAATTCAACTAATGGGACAAAAGGATATTTTGGTAATTATTTTTGATTTCAAGGGTATTCTTGTCCAATGTTATTGAATCTAGGGTTTAATCCCTAGATTTTACATCTTAAAGTTTCCCAAATAATTACTAGGGTTTGGACAATTAAAAATTAAAATATAATAAAATTTTAATTAAACACACTAATTTAAAATTAGGATTTTTAATAGAAAATTAGGGTTTTTCAATTAGGGTTCATTAATATTATTAGGGTTCCCAAATTAACAATTAGGGTTTCCTAATTATCATTATAATTTACTAAAATAGTAATTAGGGTTTCTAATTTTAGCAAATTAGGGTTTTCAAATAAAAATTAGGGTTTTTCCTAATTACAGAAATTCTATAATACGCAATAAAATTCATATAACACAATTACTACACATTCTCGAACTCATAACTGAGTTCGACAATTAGGGTTTAATAGCACGATATAAGGGTCATGACATAATTTACCATATTTGGCCAACCATTATTAGTCTACACATTTACAGTACATATTTATAGCACTGAAAAATCAAAATATAATTAATATTATATTATTATTCTCATCCCTTGATAAAAATCCAAATTTAGGGTTTGGATTCCATATCTGATTTATCCTTCATATATAACATCAATAATTAAGTTAAAATCATTAACTTAATTATTCTGAACAAATTCATATTATAAAATAATAATTATAATAATTCCAATAATCATTTCATATATTATTTAAGTAATACAAAAATCATATTTTCATGAAAAATAATTAATAAAGACATTTCTACTATAAAATTAATTATTATAAGAATATATTTTATAATGGTCAAAATTCTAAAATAAACTTATTTGAAATTATTCATGAAATAAATAAATTTTTATTTATCACATAAATACATGCACATTACTTGACACTTATTCTCTTCATTAAGATAAAAAAAAAATTATATGCAAAATTTCTTATTTATTTTATATTGAAAATATCGAGTTATTACATAACCCATACCAGAATACCTATAAACTGGGAGTAAGGAACCACCCAAACTTTTCGTGGAGTAACAATCAGAATTAGCAGCAAGCTCCACGACCATGATATCCCCCCAGATTTCAAATCAGCACCAAAGTCAGCTCTGCAACATGAAAAGAAGTCAGATTTAGAGGAGCTACTTTTGAAATATATATCTGGTAATGAAGCGACAATGAAAACGCAAGCAGCTTCAATTAAAAATCTAAAAAATCAAATGGGACAGTTTGCAATGGCTTTGAATAATAGACCTCAAGGGTCTTTACTGAGTGACACTGAGAAAAATCCTAAGGGAAATCAAGAGCAGTGTCAAGCTATTACATTACGGAGTGGAAAATATCTAGAGGGGAAAAGTGAAGAAAATTTGCCAAAGAAAGATGTTAAGGAAAGTGAAGAAAGAGTGGTTGAAGAGAAAAAAGGGTAAAGACAGACAAATGGCTATGGAATAGGCAGATGTGGTACCAATTGTCTATCCTCCAACACCGTTTCAGTAAAGGGTTCAAAAACAAAAGCTAGACAAATAGTTCTCTAAGTTTTTGGAAATCTTCAAAAATTTACATATAAATATTTCGTTTGCAGAAGCCCTAGAAAAAATGTCGAGTTATACAAAGTTTATGAAGGGTATTTTGTTAAGGAAGAAGAAATTGGAAGATTATGAGACTGTTGCATTGACGGAGGAGTGTAGCGCGGTATTGCAAAGGAAGTTGCCTCCGAAGTTGAAAGATCCGGGTAGTTTCACCATTTCTTGCACGATTGGAAACATGTCCTTCAACAAATGTTTGTGTGATTTGGGTGCAAGTGTGAATCTCATGTCGTTATCAGTGTACACTCAGTTGGGTTTGTCGGCACCAAAACCAACAAACATATCATTACAGCTTTCGGATAGATTAATTACTTACCCGAGGAGAATTGTAGAAGATATGTAAGACTCCAACTTTTATGAATAAAGATGAATTTTCTATAAATATCTTTTTTGAATACTAAGGAGTGAATTTGATATAATGTTATAGTTGTGGGTAATATTTATAAATTTTACAAAGTAAGCAAGTTGTTATATTATATTCGATTGGTCAGGGAATATTCGTACTACGACACAATCATTGGTGGACCCCACAGTGGAATTATTGTCGGAGTTAGAAAATGACAAAAATATCTTTTTATGAAATAATGGCGGAAGTTTTACCGTTAACTGTTGAAATAACCGGTGTTAAAAATACAGTAATACGCGTGGTTGCATAGTAGCACACAGTATTGATTTTTGATGCTTACGTGAGAAGTCACTCAGTTATACTCAATTATTGCTACAGTAATTGCATCATCATATCTCTCATATTATTGATTCAATTATTGTCACAGTATCATCTGTATAATATTTTATATTATTAAATCAATAATTGAGATGATACAGTTATTCATATTATTATTTACAATATTGACGATGTCTAGAAAGTTCTGTCGAGGAGAGGTTTGATCACCTAATTGCGCGCCAATAGGGAGAAATTCTTATTGGAAAGCCACCTCTTTCCTGGGAACGATCTGGTTGTTAAATATTGCGAATAATAATAATAATGAATAAATATTGTTAAAAATATTGAGGAATTTTTATGAAGTATTTTTTGTAAATTTACTTATTATTTGGACCTCTATTTACTTATTTTTCAAAATAATCGGTAGAGAATATATATATATATATATGTATATATATATATATATATATATATACATACATACGTGTGTGTGTGTGTATGAAAGGGACTTGTGTGGGTAGAATTTAAAAACACGTGTCGTGTGGGTGAGGGAATGAGGAAAATGTAAGATGATATATGATGGTAGGAAGAAAATAAGAGGTGAAAGTGATGTGTGTGTGTGTGTGTGTGTGTGATAATGTTGTGTGTGTGTGTGTGATAGTGATGTGTGTGTGTATGGTGATAATGATGGGGGTGAGTGTTGAATTTGAAAATCAAGCGTCCGTGGTTTTTGTAAGAAATCCGTGAATTCTCAAATTGCATCCGTGAAATCGTTAGCCTGTGTGCCCGTGGTCAAACAGTTCCCTTTCCATTCTCCTATAAATAGGATGCATAGTTAGAATTGAAAATCACACCAAAATCCGAGAATTCTTCTTCTATAATCTTGAGCGTATTTCTTTAGAGTTTAAGGAAGCTTTGAGTGTAGAAAACAGTGAAAGTTTTCTTCAAGAATATCCCCGCTATACAGTTGGAATACTCTTCTTTTCAAAGTAAGGAATGCTATTTTTGTTCAATATTCGCTTGAAATAATATTCTCTTCCATACTCTGTAGTATGTAAGTAATATTATTTCGTTTCAGATTTCGAATTCTATACTCATTTTGTTAAAGTTTTGGCTTCTATACTCCATGAAATTAGTAGAATATCCTTCATATTTGCGCTTCATCCAGTATCTTTTCATGAAAATATTATTCTGAGCATTCTTGATAAGTTTTAACTTTTTAATGCCAGAGTACTATTCACGGGGTTACTATTCTCGAAGTACTATTCACGGGGTACTATTCACTCGAGTACTATTCACCCGGGGTACTATTCATGATAAAAATTAATTCGTTTTCGGTCCAAATTATTTTTGGTACAATATTATTCTTGAATTTTACTCCACAAAGCAGTATCATGTTGACAATTTGGACGTTATTGATTTCTGAATAAATTAAATTATAAATCTTTAAAAATGTATCCTTGAACTTGTTTTATTGAGTTCTTATATCATTGTCATCATCCTCATGTTTATATTATGTTGAAAGTCATCTGTGGCCTGTAGTGCACAGATGGACTTGGTATGATTATGACCAGGGATTATTCGATATAATCATTACCGTAATATTACAAATGATGTGATAAAAGTCCTCATTGACCCGTAGTGCATTGATGGATAGTTGTTGGCATGATCATGACCATTGATGAATACACGAATATCCTTGGCCCGTAGTGCATGAATAATTTGTGGTTGTGATACTAATGAATATCCTTGGCCGTAGTGCAGGGATGATGTGGATTATTTATTAAGCCGAGTCTCAGCGATAAAAGTGATGAAAAACCTTTTAAATCATAGAAGATAGTAGATTTTATACTCTACTTGACTCTTCTAATGGATTGTTTGTTCAGCTGTAGTTAAACTTGATGTTTATTGTATTTTATCAGTTTAACACTGTTGAAGGCTAACGATAATTTATTCTGCATTATCTTAGTCATAATATTTCTTAATGGGCTAGTTGAGCTCACCTTTTGCTTTCATTGTTCTCTTCAGGAAATAAGAATATAGCTGGGACTAGTCGGGGAACGGAGTGACGGTCCAGATGTTTGATTAGTAGTCCTCACTATTCTGTAAAATAGTGTGATAATAAATGTATTGAGGACTTATTTTGAGTTTTAATACTATCTAGAAGACAATATTTGTATTAAAACTCACAGCTCATGTTGTATACTTAAATTTATATTTGTATTCTGTACCATGTATTTGGCGACTCAGAATGGGTGATGTATACCTATTTTGGGGGCGTCACAAGATATATTGGTAAAAGTGGATAAGTTTATATTTCCAGCAGACTTCATTATCCTTGACTACGAAGAAGACAAGAACATTCCAATTATCTTAGGGAGGCCATTCTTAACAATTGGGAGGACTCTCATCGATGTGTAAAAAGGAGAGTTAACGATGAGAGTGCAAGACCAAGAGGTTATGTTCAATGTTTTCAAAGCTATGAGATTCCCTACAGATGAGGAAGAATGTTTCAGAATGGTTGTGATCGAAAAAATGGTTAGTGAAGACTTGATTCGAGGTATGGACATGGACCTATTAAAAAATACACTACTGGGAGATGTTGACTTGGACGACCCCGAATTTATTGATTATTTGCATATATTGGATGCATTACCTACAGTGAGTAGATTCAAGATTCCATTTGAGCCATTACAAACTGAAGAAAAATCATCGGCACGAATGAAACCCTCACTTGAGGAACCATCTACACTTGAACTAAAGCCTCTCCCTAAACACCTCAGGTATGCATTTTTGGGTAATTTATCTACTTTACCTATATTATTGCATCTGCACTTAACAATTTGCAGGAAAGTAAGCTGTTGAGGGTTCTCCAAGAGTACAAATCTGCTATAGGATGGATAATTGCTAATATCAAGGGAATAAGCCCTTTCATTTTGTATGTGTAAGATACTCCTAGAAGATGATGCAAAACCGACAGTGGAACATCAATGGTGACTCAACCCGATTATAAAAGAGGTAATGAAGAAAGAAATTCTGAAATGGCAAGATGTTGGGATAATCTACCCTATCTCAGATAGTTCATGGGTGAGCCCAGTGCAATGTGTCCCAAAGAAGGATGGAATGACAGTCGTGGCCAATGAAGATAATGAGTTGATACCGACTTGGACAGTGACCGGTTGGAGGGTATGCATGGATTATAGGAAACTCAACAAGGCAACCAGAAAGGATCACTTTCCCTTACCTTTCATTGATTAGATGTTGGATAGATTGGCTGGACCCGAGTACTACTGCTTGTTGGATGAGTATTCATGGTACAATCAGATTGTGATTACACCAGAAGACCGAGAGAAGATGACGTTCACATGCCCATATGGCACCTTTTCCTTCAAGAGGATGTCATTTGGACTGTGTAACGCACTAGAGACTTTTCAGAGATGTATAATGGCAATTTTCTTGGATATGGTGGAGCACAATGTAAAGGTTTTCATGGATGACTTCCCAGTATATGGGGATACATTTTATAGTTGTCTAGAGAATCTGGTTATGGTACTACAACGATGCGTGGAAACCAATCTAGTGTTAAATTGGGAAAAATGTCACTTCATGGTTGAAGAAGGAATTATTCTTGGGCACAAAGTCTCTGTAAAAAGGGTTGGAAGTGGACCATGCAAAATTAGAAACCATTGAGAATCTTCCACCACCGATATCAGTTAAAGGGATTCGCAGTTTTCTCGGTCATGCTGGATTCTACCGTTGGTTCATAAAAGACTTCTTGAAGATTGCAAAACCACTATGCAGTTTATTGGAGGAAGATACAATTTTTAGATTTAACGAAGAGTGTGTAACAGCCTTTGAACAGTTAAAGAAGAAGTTGACAACAACACCCATAATAGTAGAGCACTGGATTGGACGATGTCGTTTGAACTGATGTGTGATGCTAGTGATTATGCGGTAAGGGCTGTTTTGGGACAACGATGAAACAAGATTTTTCATGCAATATACTATACAAGTAAAACCCTAACGAATGCTCAATTGAACTACATAACTACCGAGAAGGAATTACTTGCGGTCGTGTATGCCTTAGACAAATTTCGCTCATATCTGTAGGAACAAAGGTTGTCGTGTACATCGACCATTCGACGATTCAGTATCTAATTTACAAGAAAGCAAAGCCTAGACTTATTCTTTGGATTCTACTCCTTCAAGAGTTCGACTTAGAAATCAAAGATAGGAAGGGGACAGAAAATCAGGTAGTTGATCATCTTTTGAGGTTGGAAAATCCAGATAAAGACAAGGCAGATAAGGTATTGATCAATGAGTTATTTTCGGATGAACAATTATTTGGGGTGAGTTCAGAATTTCCATGGTATGCATACTTTTCCAACTATGTGGTGAGCAAGATCCTTCCTCCAAACTTGACACGTCAGCAGAAGAAGAAATTCCTACATGATGTTAAGTGGTATATGTAGGATGAGCCGTATTTGTTCAGACAGTGTGCAGATAAGATGATTTGTCGATGCTTACCCCAAAGTAAAGTGAACAACATCTTGCACGCATGCCGCACATCCTTATATAGGGGCCACTATGGAAGTGAAAGAACAGCTGCAAAAGTTCTTCAGGTAGGATTCTACTGGCCCACTTTGTTCAAAAATGCACACTAGTTTATGAAAAGTTGGGATCAATGCCAAAGAGTGGGCAATATATCTAAAAGGAATGAAATGCATCTCAACTTGATCTTAGAAGTGGAAGTTTTCGATGTGTGGGGGATTGATTTTATGGGACCTTTTTCACCTTCATACAATAATCTGCATATCTTGCTGGCAGTAGACTACGTGTCTAAGTGGGTAGAAGTTGTAGCACTTCCAACAAATGATGCCAAAGTTGTCATAAAATTTTTACAGAAGAACATTTTTACTAGATTTGGCATGCCAAGAGCAATTATAAGTGATGAGGGAAGTCACTTATGCAATAAGTTCTTCATAGCTCTCTTGGCTAAATATGGGGTCAACCACAAAATTGCGACGACCTATCATCCCCAAACAAGTGGCCAAGTAAAAGTGTCGAATAGAGAGGTGAAAAGAATTTTAGAGAAAATAATGAATCCGAACAGAAAAGATTGGTCTCTGAAATTGGATGACGCTTTATGGGCTTATCTCACAACATATAAGACACCGATTGGTATGTCTCCGTATCAACTTGTCTATGGAAAAGAGTGTCACCTCCCAGTCTAACTTCAGCATAAAGCATACTGAGAAATACATAAGTTAAATTTTGATCTAATAGCTGTGGGGGAGAAAAGACTGCTACAACTTAACGAGTTAAATGAATTTCGTCTGCAAGCATATGAGAACTCCAAGTTGTATAAAGAAAAGGTCAAGAAGTGGCACGACCAAAAAATTTTGAATAGGAAGTTCGAACCGGGCCAAGCTGTGTTATTGTACAACTCTCGACTGAGGTTATTTCTCGGGACCCTCAAATCAAGATTGTCAGGAATAAGCATGTGAATGATATTCCTATTTATATATGATTTGATTATGATAAATATATATATGAATGAATATGTAAGTATGCTTGTATTAAGAAAAGTTGCAAAATCTTTTGATAGATAATAAGAACATATGTACAAGGACTTAGAATGAATTGATCAAATATGTTAGGTTGATCCTACATAAGTGATGAGTGAGTTTTATACACATGAATTGGATATATTCGGGCTTAATTTATTGTTGTTCTCAAGTTTTTTAGGGTGTTTTTATGTGTTTGTGTCTATTCATGCATGTTTTATATTGTTTTGTAGGAATTGGGACAAAAGTTACATGGATCGACGTTCGGGGTGGCTAGATGCACGTTTTCGGCTTGCCATTTACATAGCAGTCACTTCAGAGCCAATTTTACTATAGCTCCTGACCTTATTTCGAAAACCTTCAAGAACGAAAGTTGTAGATCTACTTCTCCTCTTTCCGGAACATCTTGAATCATCAAAATCGGAGTTCGTATGAAGAAGTTATGGCTATTTTCCCAAAGGACATCGGAGCAGAAAATGTTCTAGCGCCGGGGCGCCCATTTGTAGTTCATTTCCAGCGCCGGGGCGCTAGGGGGCAGAATCCCAGTGCCGTGCCCAGCGCCGGGGCGCTGGGGAAGTTAGTGGAAAGGCTTGGACACGTTTTGGAGCGAATTTTGACATCTTTTTGACTCCAAATTGGATTGGGTTTGTTCCTAACCTAAAAATTAGACTTGTAACCTATAAATAGATGATGGGAGGCATAAAATAAAGGGGGATTACATAGATTAAACACTCCATTAGATTAGAATCTAAACCCTAGTTCTTAATTAGCCATTAGAGATTGAAGCAACTTGGAGATCATTGAAGATCAAGAGCAGGAGCAAGAGGGGAGCATCAGATTTGCTGACAACAGATTCTATTCTCTTCTCTTATCATACTTTTATCTTTTAATGTCTATTCAATTGTGGATTCTTGGTTTCAATTCATTAATTATGAACTAACTCTTTTATTAAGATTTCAATTGAACCTTTTATGTCTATGAATTAGTTATTCGATTTATTCCAATTATTTAAGTCAAAGTGAATTGTTTATCTTGTCTTGAGCTTATTGATTAATTATCTGATCAGTAATTACCTTGTTACTCTAGAAGGAATCGAAAGAGAAATTCTAGGGTTAGAACTGGACATGATAACATGTGACTTAGTTATTTGCATGGTGAATAATTAGGTTTGTGAATAGAATGGAAATATCTATTTACCGCATGTAACACATAAGGAATTGGGATTGAAAAGAGTTTAATTCAATTATTTTGCATAGGAATATAGCAAGATTAATCTGGATTAAATAGAAGTCAATTGATCACTTGGAAAAGGACTTTGGCATTTGAGAATTCCTGTTAACAATTCAGTAGGCATAATAATTGGGATAATTGGATAATTGATTTATAGTTCATAATTGGGGATATTGAAGTCTTAATCTTTATTTATTTGAATTAATTTTAGAGTAATCTAGATTTAATTGATTAATTTAGTTTTCTTAATTAGAAAAATCACAATTTATGGTTGTTTAAATAAAATTGATTTGGTTAAGAGTTAGTACTTGGTAATTTTTATTAAATAATTCCTCGTGGGAACGATACTTTTCTTATCACTTTATTACTTGTTGACCGTGTATACTTGCACGTATTCATTGATTGCGAAATCGATCAACAAGTTTTTGGCACCGCTGCCGGGGAATTAATTTAATAATTATTTATCAATATTAATTTCAATCAAATTAGTCTTAATTTAAACATTTCTATTTTTATTTTTATTTTTAATTCTCTTCCTATATTTCTCTCTTTTTAGGTACCATGGATGACTTTGCGTATCAATGGCCATACACGAACATGACTCGACCAATGGAAACATGGAGTCCACCATCCACACAGCAAGTAGCAATGGTTTGTGATTATTGTGCTGGAAATTATATGAGTCATCAATGCTCCATCAGTTTCGAGCCGGTACAGTACGGTGGTGATTACCCCAATAATTATGTCTATCCCAACAACTATCATCAGGATTGGGGGTATCACCCGGATTTTTCATGGAGTAACAATCAAGCTCAAGCACCTAGACAACAAAACGCATCCGAATTTCAAAATCAGACTCAACAACAACCAGAAAGGAAACCAGGTTGGGAGGAAGCCTTGGAAAAATTCATTAGAGCTACTGACAAAAAAATCGAGGCACAAGACAAGATATTGAGTCAAGTAGATATGAATGTGAAAATCCAAGGTGTTTCATGGAGCCATACTAAACAAGATCAATTTTATGCTCCAAGTCCAACATACCCACCGAATTTCTCGTGTCCACCTCCTCTACAACAGGAAGAACATTCAAATTTTGAGGAAGCCTTGGAAAAATTCATTAGAGCTTCTGACAAAAGGAACGAGGAACAAGACAAAAAAATGAACCAAATAGAGCTGAATTTGCAAAGCCAAGGGGCATCGTTAAAGAATCTGGAAAATCAATTGGGGCAGATAACACATGCGTTGAACAACCGTTCTCAATACACTTGGCTCTATGGCATGGATTCCGAGACTGATGGAGAGCCCGAGCAAAATCTACAACTAGATGAGCCACAAGATGTTGAAAGAGAGGAAACAATTGGGAACCAAGAAAAGGAGATTGACGAAGATTTAACTTTGAGTACCAACGAAGATGAGCCAATTTTGATAGTGTCTCATGTGCCTCCTCCACCAAAGTTCAATAATACGGGCAGTTTTGCAAAACCATGCCCAATTGGCAGTCATGTCGTTGGCAAAGCTCTTTGTGACATAAGAGCCAGTACAGTTGTGGAGTCATGGTGGGATGAAAAGGAGAAGATAGAGGAAGACTCCATTATGTTTATTAAGCTTCAATGCCCCAATCTAATCATAGACATAATGGAGAAAACACCTAGTTGTTGGACGTTCTTAATAGGGAACCTATCTACAAAGAGCATGCTAGGTGACTTCAATTCAAGGGTTTTTGCGAATGGGAACCTCCCAAAAGAGACATTGCTTCTAATGGATGGAGGGTTCCTCAATTTTCGTAGGGGAATTGGATAGAGAATTGAAGAAGTCAGGCTGAGACTATAAAACAAGCGCTTATTGGGAGGCAACCCAAGTTTAATTTTTATTTTTAGTTTTTATTAAGTTTTATATTAGTAGTTTTGAATTTTCATTTATTTAGGATTTAATAAAAGTGCTTATATCATGGTTTTACAGGTTATTCAAGTCAAATTCAAGTGTGGTGTCCAATTTGTTCCATGTGCTTAGCCTATTCTCCAAACTTAGCGGATAAGGAGGAAGATTGCTATATTTTCAGGGAAGTCCTCTGCTTTAATTTTTTCTATTGTAGCCATTGAGGACAATGTCTAGTTTAAGTTTGGGGGCATTTTAGTGTCGTATTGCATATAGTTAGTTATTTACATTGTAGTTCGTTATATTTTCGGGTTATTTACATTTAGTTTTTGCATTCAGTTTTTTGTTTAAAAAAAAACTTTTAAAAATCGCAAAAATAGTAGTTAGTTTACTATGTTTGTTGCAGTTAGTTTATATTTGCATGATTCCAACTGTTAGATAGTAAAAGTCTATTTTGGCCAATGATGAGACTGGAGTTAAGTAGATAAGTATAGTATTGAATATTCAGGCTTTGATGTGATTTCTTGTTATGAATTGAATCTTTTCCTGTTTGAAACTGCTATAATTAAGGTTAGCGCGTTAATAACAGCTATGTTGGCTGATTAAGTTTAAATTGATACATAATGAATTTCTTAAGGATAATACTAATGTGAAGGAATGAAAGACATGAATAGACGGAGATGGCTAAATTTTGATAAAAACTTAAGTTTGGGGGGAAAATTTGGGATATATAAGCTTCGCTAAAAAAAAAAAGAAAAAAAAAATAAAAAGAAAAAAAAAATAAAAAAAAAATTACCGTGGCTAGTTTTGTTTCGGGGCCTTTGTTACTTGAGTAAGTACGCCCGAAGGGGTATCTTAAAACCTAGCGCCCTAAGGTCTTATATGGTCTGGGAGTCATTGGTCGAAAGCTCGCTAAGGGGTGACACTGTTAGCCTAATGGAATGAGACATTGCACAGTCATGGTTAAAAAAAAAGAAAGTAAAAAGTAAAAAAAAAACAATAAAACGGGAAAAGAGCAAAAAGCCCCCGTAATGAAAAGTAAAGCATAAGTATCCCAGATTGGACTCTTGAACTTGGTGGATGTGTAACTTTAGTTGGATCTAGCTTGTTCGTGAATTTTGTGAGTTTTCACTGTATGATGCCTTTAAAGAGACCTATTATGTGTTAAATTTAATTTTATATTAGTTAACATTGTTTTGGAGCACACACGCACTATATCAGTGATAACAGTCTAAGATTTGATGAGTGATTGGGAAATTACTGATTTGTTTTAATATGATGTATTATCATGTTTACTTGATTTCTCTAAGGCCGGTTGAATAGACTTGTTTCTGTCATTACTGTTGGATTCGTAGGCATATAGATTAGTTTCATTACATTGCATTGTATAACATTTTTGTGTTTTTGCTTGAGGACAAGCAAATGTTTAAGTTTGGGGGTATTTGATGAGTGAGTTTTATACACATGAATTAGATACATTCGGGCTTAATTTATTGTTGTTCTCAAGTATTTTAGGGTGTTTTTATGTGTTTGTGTCTATTCATGCATGTTTTATATTGTTTTGTAGGAATTGGGACAAAAGTTACATGGATCGACGTTCGGGGTGGCTAGATGCACGTTTTTGGCTTGCCATTTACACAGCAGTCACTTCAGAGCCAATTTTACTATAGCTCCTGACCTTATTTCGAAAAACTTCAAGAACGAAAGTTGTAGATCTACTTCTCCTCTTTCCGGAACATCTTGAATCATCAAAATCGGAGTTCGTATGAAGAAGTTATGGCTATTTTCCCAAAGGACGTCGGAGCAGAAAATGTCAAAAAATGTTCTAGCGCCGGGGCGCCCATTTGTAGTTCATTTCCAGCGCCGGGGCGCTAGGGGGCAGAATCCCAGCGCCGTGCCCAGCGCCGGGGCGCTGGGGAAGTTAGTGGAAAGGCTTGGACACGTTTTGGGGCGAATTTTGACATCTTTTTGACTCCAAATTGGATTGAGTTTGTTCCTAACCTAAAAATTAGACTTGTAACCTATAAATAGATGATGGGAGGCATAAAATAAAGGGGGATTACATAGATTAAACACTCCATTAGATTAGAATCTAAACCCTAGTTCTTAATTAGCCATTAGAGATTGAAGCAACTTGGAGATCATTGAAGATCAAGAGCAGGAGCAAGAGGGGAGCATCAGATTTGCTGACAACAGATTCTATTCTCTTCTCTTATCATACTTTTATCTTTTAATGTCTATTCAATTGTGGATTCTTGGTTTCAATTCATTAATTATGAACTAACTCTTTTATTAAGATTTCAATTGAACCTTTTATGTCTATGAATTAGTTATTCGATTTATTCCAATTATTTAAGTCAAAGTGAATTGTTTATCTTGTCTTGAGCTTATTGATTAATTATCTGATCAGTAATTACCTTGTTACTCTAGAAGGAATCGGAAGAGAAATTCTAGGGTTAGAACTGGGCATGATAACATGTGACTTAGTTATTTACATGGTGAATAATTAGGTTTGTGAATAGAATGGAAATATCTGTTTACCGCATGTAACACATAAGGAATTGGGATTGAAAATAGTTTAATTCAATTGTTTTGCATAGGAATATATCAAGATTAATCTGGATTAAATAGAAGTCAATTGATCACTTGGAAAAGGACTTTTGGCATTTGAGAATTCCTGTTAACAATTCAGTAGACATAATAATTGGGATAATTGGATAATTGATTTATAGTTCATAATTGGGGATATTGAACTCTTAATCTTTATTTATTTGAATTAATTTTAGAGTAATCTAGATTTAATTGATTAGTTTAGTTTTCTTAATTAGAAAAATCACAATTTATGGTTGTTTAAATAAAATTGATTTGGTTAAGAGTTAGTACTTGGTAATTTTTATTAAATAATTCCTCGTGGGAACGATACTTTTCTTATCACTTTATTACTTCTTGACCGTGTATACTTGCATGAATTCATTGATTGCGAAATCGATCAACAATAAGCAAAACAACTTTGTAAAGTCCTTGAAAAGAAATGATGTACAAGGACATAAATATAGAAAGATCAAGCTTGTTAGGTTGATCTTATAATGTAATAGATAGGCTTATCTGGTCGTCGAGCACTGCACCAGAAATCGTAGTCTGCCAGGAGAGTCAAAGAAAACACGAGAACTATCGAGGCAGAATCGTAGTCTGTAAGATAGTAGATCTCGGAGTTCGTAGACTGTCATAAGAGATAAGGAAGGATAGTAGTGTATCAAAAAGAACTTCCTCGGAGCCGTAGTCTGCTGAGGAAGTCATGTTCAAAATCGTAGAGACAACTTGTCTAAGAGCCGACCGTGCATCTGCCAAAGCCAAGTCAAGAATCGTAGACCACACTCGGAGTCGTAGAGTCTACTGATCAGATAAGAGGCAGAGATCGTAGTTGAGCCAGATCAGATGAAGACAGCAAGCTTAAGGACAGAGATTGTAGAGTGTCGACATCTGATCTCGGAGTCGTAGTGTCTGCAGAACCAAAGCTGAATCGTAGAGTACAGAACTAAGACTTCAACAGAGGTGCTCACAACTCTAAGATAAAATCGTAGAGTAAACATGATTCTCAACAAATGAGCACTCCCAGAATATCCAAAGAAAGAAGCCTCTGGTCTGAGCTGCAAAGATACATCCCACCTGAAGGAAACCAGAGAGCACTCAACGAATGGCATGCAAGCTAACAGAAGATCTAAGCACCAACCCAATCAACATCCAGATTGAGTTGTGAAGCCATTCAAGATGAAGTCTTCCATAAGTTGATCAGAAGAAGATTTCAGTCAAAGTAACTAACTTAGGAAAGTCAGCAAGTGCAGTAGCAGTCAAGTGAACAGAAGACAACGATTTTGGAAGTAACCAGGATCGTAGTGTTTGCCAAATAAAGCAGGAACTGATGAAGTGAACATGGAGATACTGGTCAGCTTATGAAGAACAAAGCTAAAGTGATTAAGCATTGGGTCAGTCTATTGATGATAAGTGAACGGGAGATCACAAGGAGAAAGCGAGCTGAACATGCCATAAATCTGATATGTCTTGCTATTCAGAAGAGACCAGAGCAAGGAGTCAAGCTATCAGTTCCTGAGATCAGTCGAGGAAAACAGAAGTGTTGAAGCATTGCACAAGAGAAGGAAAATGTGTTCTACATTGAAGATCCAATGAACACTCTTCAGGATCATAGTGTTGTCTCAACCTATCGATGAGCAACATTTAACAAGACACTATGATCAGGTCCAAGAAGATATGCATCAAAATCGTAGAGTTCGTTCATCGGAAGATTGAAGCATTGGCAATGGTTCAATCTGAAGATTGATATTCTAATATAGCTTATTGAGAGCATTGATTCAACATGACAATCTCTGATGTTCTAATCAAGAAATTAGAAGGTAAAAATAAAGTTGACTACCTGCCCAAGACATCAAAGTGACATCTCTGACGGGGTAGGTGAAACAGTAGACTACAATGTCAGAAAGATGAAAAAGGGGATGTCAAGTCACATCTACAGTCTACATCAAATAACTCGAGATCTGCGAAGCAATTCAAACTACTTTCAACGGCTATATTCCAATGGGAAGATTGGGAAGGAGTATATACCAGTCAGAGCTTCAAAGATCAAGAGGTTGTTGGAGTTACAGAATCGTTAAGTTGTTGGAATGCTATATTGTTGACTCTACGAGTTCCACCAGAGCTTAACATAACAAGTCTCAGTGACAGTGAGACTACGAAGGTGGAAGTGAAGCAGATTTGAAGGAGGACTCAAACAGACTAAAGCTTCACTCAACAAAGATGAGAATACCACTAAAGATGGCATCTAAGCTGAGAGCCGAGAAGGACAAGAAGATATCATTCAAAAAAGTGGTAGAGCAAAAAGAAGATTCAGAGAGCCATTCTACGAATCACCATGAACCAAAAGCTAAAACAGAACAAGTGCAGAACCATGTCTGAAAACCAGTCAAGAAGGGTTCAGGGAATGCTAAATGCCAGACGAAGTCTTCCAAAAGCTCAAACACTTAGCAAATCTAAATGGTGATGGTGCACAGCTGACATCAGATGAAGATGAGCATAACAGAATGATGATCATCTACACCAGAGAATATATGGTCCAAACTTAAAGCTGAATGCAGAGAGGATCACACCAAGCTTCTAAGTAATAAAGATGTTCAAGCTTCAAGATATCATAGCAGCAAGGCACCACCACCACCACCAACAACAACAAGAACAAGTAGCCAGGGCCTGAGGGGTCCTTGTCTGGAGGGACTAAATGAAGTTCCAAGCCTGCTGGGCTTGAAGAGTTCCTAGGGAACTAGAGGAGTTCCAAGCCTGCTGGGTTTGAAGAGTTCTTAGTGAACTAAAGTTCCAAGGCTGCTGGCCTTGAAGGAATCTTAGTGATTCAGGGTGCTGCCCTTCCTTAGTAGAAATCCTGCTAGTTAAAGCAGAAGAGTGGATTAGGAGCTTGAGTCTTTGAACCACTTAAAATCCCTTGTGTCATTTACTTTATGTCATTTACATTATGTACCTAACTGCTATAACTGCTATGTATGTATTAACTGCTTACAACTTAACTAACTCTAAGAACAATGTATGTATGATCATGAATATATCAATAAAGGGGATCTTTTACTTATTCCGCTGTTCTTGAAAAGATTCTTATGTTTGTCAATTGATAAATCATTAGCAATACAAAATAAACGAGAAAAGTATTTAAAAATAAAAAGGATCTATTCAACCCCCTCTTCTAGATCTATTGTGTGCCTACTGGGAACTAACAAAGATGGTCGAGGCCTTTTACCATCAAAATAGTCTATCCACATGGCGCCGTTAAATTGTACAGCCGGAATCCACTCAAAACTTTCAAAGTCAACGAACAGCGTTTAAAGCACTATTGGGGTAGTGACCTCGATCATCAAGCAACCTCAATCACTCTTGCCGATGCGCCATGAAACATGGAGTACTCAGGCTAAAAGACTTAAAAACAAGCGCTTATTGGAAGACAACCCAATTTTCATGTTATTGCAGTATTTAGTTTCAAATTTTTACAAATCAGTAGATTAGTTATTAATGTTAGTACTTAGTAGTTCAAATTTTTGTAATTCATAGGATAGTTAGTTAGTTAGCTCATTAGTTAATCAATGTGTGTTAATTACATTTTTCTTGCTCAATCTCCATGGGACTAACTTTAATTTTGGGTTTTATTGGATTTCAGGTATTGAGAATGAAGTTTATGTGCGTGCGGGACAAAAATCAGAACTTAAAATTTTTTTGGTAGGATGTCACACCCCGCCCTGACATGCCCAAATCACGCGTGACACACTCGTCCCGGCGGGGGTGCTCTTTGTTCTATCCTGCCCCGACGGGCTTCCAAGGAGCAAAATGACCTGCTGTTGATCGATTTCACAATCAAAATATACGTGCAAGTATACACGGTCAACAAATAATAAAGTGATAAGAAAAGTATCATTCCCACGAGGAATTATTTAATAAAAATTACCAAGTACTAACTCTTCACCAAATCAATTTTGTTTAAATAACCATAAATTGTGATTTTTCTAATTAAGAAAACTAAATTAATCAATTAAAACTAGATTACTCTAAAATTAATTCAAATAAATAAAGATTAAGACTTCAATATCCCCAATTATGAACTATAAATCAATTATCCCAATTATTATGTCTACTGAATTGTTAACAGGAATTCTCAAATGCCAAAAGTGCTTTTCCAAGTGAGAAATTGACTTCTATTTAATCCAGATTAATCTTGCTATATTCCTATGCAAAACAATTGAATTAAACTCCTTCAATTCCAATTCCTTATGTGTTACAAGCGGTGAACAGATATTTCTATTCAATTCATAAACCTAATTATTCACCATGCAAATAACTAAGTCACATGTTATCATGCCCAGTTCTAACCCTAGAATTCCTCTTCCAATTCCTTCTAGAGTAACAAGGTAATTACTGATCAAATAATTAAATAATAAGCACAAGACAAGATAAACAATTCACTTTGACATAAATAATTGGAATAAATCAAATAACTAATTTATAGACATAAAAAGTTCAATTGGAATCTTAATGAAAGAGTTAGTTCATAATTAATGAATAAAAACCAGGAATCCACAACTGAATAGACATTAAAAGATAAAAGTATGATAAGAGAAAAGAATAGAATCTGTTGTCAGCAAATCTGATGCTCCCCTCTTGCTCCTGCTCTTGATCTTCAATGATCTCCAAGTTGCTTCAATCTCCAAAACTAATAAGAACTAGGGTTAATGTCTAATCTAATGGAGTATATCTCTAATCTAATCTATATAATCTCCCCTTATTTTATGCCTTACATCATGTATTTATAGGTTACAAGTCCAATTTTTAGCTTAGGAACAAACCCAATCCAATTTGGAGTCAAAAAGGTGTCAAAATTCGCCCCAAAATGCGTCCAAGCCTGACCAGACTCTTCCCCAGCGCTGGGCACGGCACTGGGATTCTGCCCCCTAGTGCCCCGGCGCTGGAAATAGGCATGAAATGGGCGCCTCGGTGCTGGCCTCATTCTGGGAAATTTTTTGCTCCTACATTCTTTGGAAAAATGGCCATAACTTCTTCGTATGAACTCTGATTTTGATGATTCAAGATGTTCCGGAAAGAGGAGACGTAGATCTACAACTTTCATTATTTAAGTTTTTCGAAATAAGGTCAGGACCATTACTTAAATTAGCTCTGAAGTGACTGCTGTGTAAATGGCAAGCCGAAAACGTGAATCAAGCCACCCCAAACGTCGATCCAAGTAACTTTTGTCCTAATTCCTATAAAACAATGTAAAACATGCATGAATAGACATAAATACTTAAAAACATCCAAAAGATTTAGCTCAAATGCACTCAATTCATGGGTATAAAACTCACTCATCAAATACCTCCAAACTTATACCTTTGCTTGTCCTCAAGCAAAAACATAAAGAAACTAAAAATAAACAACCGAACTCAACTACATGAATGCATATACATGATCTACTTCCTAGTATACCTACGAACCCAGTAATAAATCAATATGATATATAGCAACAGGCCTCAAAGATACCAATGATACTCAAACAATTTATCCGATCAAATCAAAATCCATAACTCTAACCAGTTAGTCAATCCAAACCTGTCATCACCCATGTTGTGTGTGTGTGTGCTTTTTAACCATTCTAACCAACTACAGTTCAAGATAATCACATAACAAACTTCTTAGAAGGAAAATTTCAGTTCCAATTCAATTACTTTTGTGAACATGACAACTCCGGTTAAAACTAAGCAATTACCAAGTCTAAGGGTAAATACAGGATTTATTTATACTTTTATTCAATCACGAGGGCATTTTTGCTCTTTCTTGTGTTTTTTTTTTAATTTTTCTCATGGCTGTGTAATGTCTTAATCCCTTAGGCTTTTCAGTGCTACCTTAACGAGCTTTCGACCAACGACTCCCAAGCCATTAAGACCTTAGGGCGCTAGGTGTAAAGACAATCCCCTCGGGCTTATTTACTCAAATAACAAAGGCCACAAAACTAGACAAGTATGCCACGATGTTTATTCTTTTTTTTTCTTTTTCATCATCTCTTTTCTTTTCTTTTTTCCTCTTTTTTTTCTTCATTTTTTTCTTTTTGTTTTTCTTTTTGTAATATATATCCCATAGATTCCCCCAAACTCAAACTTTTGCGTCATTCCAACCTTTACTGCTAGTTCAATAATTTCCTTAAATTTTAACCAAGATTTTTCCTCAGAAACAAATTATGAAACCCTTGAACCAAGTGGTTAAAACAGTTAAACTTTAAGTGCTAACCAGTTACATAAGTTTAAGACATGCTCAGATTATCATCATGATTAAAATTAGAACTCATCATCAATTATCAACACTGTTCAAGTTAACAATTAATACCAATCTTGTCATAGGCCGAGCTAAGATGACACCAGCCTATCGCACAGATTCATGCAAAAAAAATAAAATGCAATTATACTACATGAACACATACTAATGCAACACATATATGAATATGCAAATAACTACCATGTACTATATGTAACCTAAAAAAAATACAATGCTAACACATAAAAAAAATGACCTACTATGCAGATAACTAACTATATGCAATACGACACTAAAATGCCCCCAAACTTAAACTAGACATTGTCCTCAATGACTAAAATAGAAAAAATTAAAGCAGAGGACTTTCCTGAAAATATAGCAATCTTCCTCCTTGTCCGCTAAGTTTGGAGAATAGGCTAGGCACATGGAATAAATTGGGCACCACACTTGAATTAGACTTGAATAACCTGTAAACCATGATAGAAGAAATTTTATTAAATCCTAAATAAATGCAAATTTAAAACTACTAATATAAAACCTAATAAAAACTAAAAATTAAAAATTAAACTTGGGTTGCCTCCCAATAAGCGCTTGTTTTATAGTCTCAGCCTGACTTCTTCAATTCTCTATCCAATTCCCCTACGAAAATTGAGGAACCCTCCATCCATCGGAAGCAATGTCTCTTTTGGGAGGTTCCCATTCTCAAAAACCCTTGAATTGAAGTCATCTAGCATGCTCTTTGTAGATAGGTTCCCAATTAAGAACGTCCAACAACTAGGTGTTTTCTCCATTATGTCTATGATTAAATTGGGGCATTGAAGCTTAATAAACATAATGGAGTCTTCCTCTGTCTTCTCCTTTTCATCCCACCATAACTCCACAACTGTACTAGCTCTTATGTCACAAAGAGCTTTGCTGACGACATGACTGCCAATTGGGCATGGTTTTTGCAAAATTTCCCGGATTCTTGAACTTTGGTGGAGAAGGTACATGGGACACTAATAAAATCGATTCATCTTTGTTGGTACTGAAAGTTAGATCTTCGCCGATCTCCTTTTCTTGGTCTCCAAGTCTTTCCTCTTTTTCAACATCTATATCATTTGGCACATCCGGTTGCAGATTTGGTTTGGGCTCACCATCAGTCTCAAAATTCATGTCATAGAGCCAAGGGTATTGAGGACAAATGTTTGAGGCATTGGTTAGTTGTTTTGTTTGGTTCTTAAAATTTTGACTCAATATCTTTTGATTACTCCTCCTCTCCTCACATGAAGCTAGGTACTTGGACAAAACTTCCTCCAAATTTGAATGTTCTTCCTGTTGTAGTGGAGGTGGACACGAGAAATCCGGTGGGTATGTTGGACTTGGAGCATAAAATTGATCTTGATGAGTATGGCTCCATGAAAAATTCAGGTGATACCCCCAATCCTGATAATAGTTGTTAGGATAGACATAATTATTGGGGTAATCACCACCATACTGTACCGGCTCGAAACTGATGACGCATTGATGACTCATATGATTTCCAACACAATAATCACAAGTAACCACCACACTTTGACGACGTTGAGCTTTAAAAGCTTCAACCATCCTCGAAAGTGTCTCTATCTGTGCTGACAATGCAGAAAGTTTCTCGAGTCTGTCAATCTCCTCTCCCCTTGGCTGAGTCATTCTTGCCATCCTTCGACTCCGTATGGCTGTGGAAACCTCCAACGTTTTCGAAGTTACCTCTATAGAAGATGTATTAAGTCCATCAATCCCTGTTTCCCTTGGTTGAGCCAAGAACGTGTATGGCCATTGATACTTAAACTCATCCATGGTACCTGAAAAGAGAGAAATATATGAAGAGAATTAAAAATAAAAATAAAAATGTTTAAATTAAGACTAATTTGATTGATATTAATATGGGTAAATAATTATTAAATTAATTCCCCGGCAACGGCGCCAAAAACTTGTTGATCGATTTCACAATCAAAATATACGTGCAAGTATACACGGTCAACAAGTAATAAAGTGATAAGAAAAGTATCGTTCCCACGAGGAATTATTTAATAAAAATTACCAAGTACTAACTCTTAACCAAATCAATTTTATTTAAACAACCATAAATTGTGATTTTTCTGATTAAGAAAACTAAATTAATCAATTAAAACTAGATTACTCTAAAATTAATTCAAATAAATAAAGATTAAGACTTCAATATCCATAATTATGAACTATAAATCAATTATCCAATTATCCCAATTATTATGTCTACTGAATTGTTAACATGAATTCTCAAATGCCAAAAGTGCTTTTCCAAGTGAGCAATTGACTTCTATTTAATCTAGATTAATCTTGCTATATTCCTATGCAAAACAATTGAATTAAACTCCTTCAATTCCAATTCCTTATGTGTTACATGCGGTGAACATATATTTCCATTCAATTCACAAACCTAATTATTCACCATGCAAATAACTAAGTCATATGTTATCATGCCCAGTTCTAACCCTAGAATTCCTCTTCCAATTCCTTCTAGAGTAACAAGGTAATTACTGATCAAATAATTAAACAATAAGCACAAGACAAGATAAACAATTCACTTTGACATAAATAATTAGAATAAATCAAATAACAAATTTATAGACATAAAAGGTTCAATCGAAATCTTAATGAAAGAGTTAGTTCATAATTAATGAATTAAAACCAAGAATCCACAACTGAATAGACATTAAAAGATAAAAGTATGATAAGAGAAAGTAATAGAATCTGTTATCAGCAAATCTGATGCTCCCCTCTTACTCCTGCTTTTGATCTTCAATGATCTCCAAGTTGCTTCAATCTCCAAAACTAATAAGAACTAGGGTTAATGTCTAATCTAATGGAGTGTATCTCTAATCTAATCTATGTAATCCCCCCTTATTTTATGCTTTACATCATGTATTTGTAGGTTACAAGTCCAATTTAGCTTAGGAACAAATCCAATCCAATTTGGAGTCAAAAAGGTGTCAAAATTCGCCCCAAAACGCGTCCAAGCCTGACCAGACTCTTCCCCAGCGCCCCAACACTGGGCACGGTGCTGGGATTATGTCCCCTAGCGCCCTGGCCCTGCAAATAGGCATGAAATGGGCACCCCGGCGTTGGGCTCATTCTGGGAAGTTTTCTACTCCGACGTCCTTTGGGAAAATGGCCATAACGTCTTCGTCCGAACTCCGATTTTAATGGTTCAAGATGTTACAGAAAGAAGAGACGTAGATCTACAAGTTTCATTCTTTAAGTTTTTCGAAATAAGGTCAGGAGCATTACTCAAATTAGCTCTGAAGTGACTGTTGTGTAAATGGCAAGCCGAAAACGCGAATCTAGCCACCCCAAACGTCGAGCCAAGTAACTTTTGTCCCAATTCCTATAAAACAACGTAAAACATGCATGAATAGACATAAAAACTTAAAAACATCCAAAAGATTTAGCTCAAATGCACTCAATTCATGAATATAAAACTCACTCATCACCTGCCCCAGCAGGGGGGTCCTCAGTCTTACCCTGCACCGACGGGGGTCACGAAATTCTATTTTTTTTAAAAACCTCTGCAGACGCGACTTCTACCCTTCTCTCTCACATAACTGAAATACATAACACTCCTGAACCCACGATTCCTTCCCAAAACTCCCATTACCCACCGAATTCGGCCCTTTATTGCACTCCTATACATACCCAACTACAATTTAACCAAATCCACACCAAATTTTAGGAATCTATCATAAAAATAAGGTTTTCACCATACAATTGCTCAACTCTCAAGACTAAGCTTTTGAAATCCAAATTTGTGGACAAATTGGAAGGGAATCACTACCTACTCATCACGAGCATCGAATTACACTGTAAGTAAGCATTCCTTTTAGGTTCAAATCATACTTGGTAGTTTGTGTTGAGTATTTGCAATATAGTTTGGTTCTATTGGGTCTCACACACGCCAACTATTCGAAGAAATGCCCAAGTGAGAAAGTTTGGGGGAGTTTGGCTTGAATTGATACAACATGGCATCGAAGACACTAGTAAAGCGTCAAAGGGGTGAAGGATCCTCACCACCCACATGGAGTTTTGATAGGCAAAAATTTGCCATTGCCACAGCGACAGACAGATTTGACTACCTAGCCCCAAAGGCACTGACATCTGAACGGGGATTGAGGCCATAATCATTTGATGGTCAGATGTGGCGATAGATTCATGAGCAAGGATGGGATTCATTTACTGACCAATCGGACCCAGCGGTGGTAACAGTAGTAAAGGAGTTTTATGCGAATGCGGAGGATAAGGCACCATCTGTAGCATTCGTTCGCGAAAAGAAAGTGTCGTTTAGTCCAGAAACGATAAATGAGTTTTACAATGTGAAGGCCCCAACCATATGCCAGTATGCACAATTACGCGACTGATTATGACCAAATTCTGACTGAAATTTCAAAGCCCGGTACGACATGGGTAAAAGGGAAGAAAAGAGGAACACTATTTATGAGCAAAGACTAAAGCTTATATGGAAAAATTTGGTATGCTTTTCTCTATGCAAAGTTGTTTCCATCCACGCATACAAGTGAGGTTACAAAATAGAAGGTGTTGATGCTTTATTCTATCGTGAAGGATTTTGACATCAATATTGGGGAGATCATCAGTTTCTCTATCTGGTGCTATCTACAAGGCCCATTTTCTAGGGGGTTACCTCACCCATCACTTATTTGTGGACTATGCCATCAGTCCAGTGTGAGATGGACGACAGATGAGCAAGTGTAATAGTCCCTACAATTGTTAGACTCGCGACTCATTGCACGATATTCGGTATGGCCAGGATGCGAGTCACATCCTCGTGGGCTAGGTTTTGTATTTCTAAATGCTCTAGAGGAGGAGGACGCTAAAGCAAGTTTAGAGGATGATGAATTCAAGGTTGATGAGATGTGTGAGGGTGAAGATATGGCTGCACTTGGTGCTTCTAGGCTGACCAAATACATGTTCAATACTCAATTTCGAAGCTTGCAACGCCACATAGATGCCAGAGACAAACTTGAAGATCGGAAGTTGAAAACGATAACAACGAGGCAGGACCACGCCTTTGCCACTCAAAATGCGTTTAATGCATCTTTGGCAGAGGCATTTGATCGTCCGAACCCTGCTACTATTGAACCATTCCAGTTCCCCAATCCACAGCCACTGCCTACATTTCCACCTTCAGATTCAAATGTTGAGGAAGTGTCACCTCCTGCCTAGCCAATTCAGGGAAGTCCTCTGTACATTATTTCAATATATTTAACAATGAGGACATTGTTTGACTTAAGTTTGGGGGTGTTTAGTTTTGTAATGTACATATGTAGTCTTGCATTGTCAGTGTAGTTTTGCATTGTTAGTTCATTTTAGTTTATGGTTGCATTGCATATTTAGTTTAATTTTGCATTGCATGTTAGTTGTTTATGTTAGTATAGTACAATTTTAGTTTTTTTGAATAGTTTGGTAAATAGTTCTTCATTTTGAGTTATCTTTAAAAAAAATAATTTGAAAAATGGAAAATCACAAAAATAGTAGTTAGTTAAATGTTTATTGTGTTGCATTTAGTTAGTTTTTGCATGATTCCAACTTATTAGATAGTTGAAGTTATCCTGACCAATGATGAGATTGGAATTGCGTAAATAAGAATTGGTATTGACAGCCAAGGCTTAGATGTAATTTCATATCTTGACCTAAATTTTTACATGTTTGAAACTGATATAATCCAGATAGCACAGTAAGATGACTATGTGTCTGACTTAGTTTAAATTTACACATAATTGACTTCTTAAGGGGAATTTAGATTTGATGAAAGTGAATTAGTGGTAAAGGCTAAGATTAGGCAGAAATCTAAGTTTGGGGGAAGTTATGGTTCTATTTGAAAAGAAGAAAAAAAAAGAGAAAATGAAAAGGAATTGAAAAATAAAAAAAAAGAGTATGGATAAACATCGTGGATAGTTTAGTTATGTGGCCTTTGTTACTTGAGTAAGTATGCTTGAGGGGATGTCTCTACACCCAGCGCTCTAAAGCCATCTGGTTTAGGAGTCGTTGGTCAAAAGCTTGTTAATGGGTAGCACTAAAAAGCCTAGAGGACTAGACATTGCACAGTCATGAGTAAAAATAAGTAAAATACGGGAAAAAGAGTGAAAACCCCCCGTAAGTGAATAAGAAAGCAAAAATATCCCACATTGACTTCTAAATTTGGTATCTGCTGAGTTTTAGCCTGATCTTTGCTTGTTTATGGGTTTCTTGACATGAACTATTTTTCTCCTTTAAAGAAGCATATAATGTGTCTTATTTGATTTACAGTCAGTTAATATGGTTGTTAAGCACACACGCACTATGTCAGTCATAATAGGGATTGATTTGGTGATTGATATGAGGTTATTGACATGTTTTGGAAAGATTTGTTGTTCATGTTTATTGTAATTTCTCCGAGGCAATTTGAATAGACATTGTACTGTCTGATAGCTGAATTTGTAGGAATGTAGTTAGTTGCATTGCATTGCATTTGTTATGCTTGAGGACAAACACTATCTAAGTTTGGGGGAATTTGATGAGTGGATTTTATACCTACGAATTGGGTACCTTTTCAGACTTAAATGGTTGCTAATCCTATGTTTTAGTATTATTTTAGGTGTTTATGTTGTGTTTGTGTGTAGGCTAATTATGTATTGGCTAAGGCGAGGTTTGGTTGGCAAGGCAGCAGGAAAGAGCAGGCAAAGTAGTAAAATTAGTGAAAGCACAGAGTCATAGCCTGCCGGGGTGGGTCTTCATAGAGTAAAATAGCTAGCCGGAGCGAGGGTACACGTCATCACCATACTTGATACCCCGCTGGGGCGGGGGTTACCAAGAGGTAAAAGCCTGCCGGGGCGGGGGTATGTGGCCAAGTTGGAAGTCTTCTGATGTGATTCTACTTCTGGTTTTGTGAAGCTTTTGGAATTTGTAAGCGATTGGGACAAGAAAGAGAGGTTATTCAGTTACAAAGAGGAGATTATTATCAATGTTATTCATCATTCAACATCACAACTAGAAAACCCTAGATTTTGAGAGATTTTGGAGGAATTGACGCAAGGAGCTAGGAGTAAGAAGATTTTAGAATAAATTTAAGAAAAGGGTGGTTCTATTTACTATTTTTATTCTCCAATTTCAGTTTTGTAATCAGGATGCTTAATTCTTTGATATTTTCAGTTTTTAATTCATTAGCTATGAACTAAATTCTCTTATTAAGCCTATGATGGATCTTTATGTGTAATGAGGATTGTCATGCTTCAAGTTTAATTTGATGTTGCAAATTTCAGTTCATCTATTAAGATTTGTGCGTAATCTATGAGTTGCTTGATCCCCAATTCTTTGTGAACTTTTATGAACTCGAGAGTTGAAGTATGGGTTTAGACTTAATAATAATAGTATGTGTTTGTGATTTTTGTGTTTTGATGGGATTCATAATTTATGTCTAGGATAGAGATATACCTATGCATCGCATGTAATCTTATGAGAACTTATGATTAAACCTCTTTTAATTGTAATTCACATAGAGATATAGTGAATTAGTTAATTAGAGTGTTTTGCTTAATTCTATCATCTGTGGATTTAAGTTGATATGGGTATAGTGCATCGAGAGATGGTTATATCTACTTTCGTGTTTTTGATTAATGAATTGGAATAGGTGATTTGAATTAAAAAGAAGTGTGACAATCTGAGTGAAGCATAAAGTAAAATTATAGGCTTAATTCTACAATATTTGATTAAAATTTGTTGTAATTAGTTGATTTACTTTTAGTTAGTAGTTTTTCGTTAATTTCATTATTAAATCATCAGTTTAATAAAATTGAGATAATACAAAATTGGTAATTGTTAGGATAAATTAAATTCAATATTTTTCTCTGTGGGAACAATACTTTACTTATCATTATATTACTTGTTGATCAACGCTTCCGCGCCAGATATGTTTCCCAGTTAACCAAGTTGGGTCTGACTAGGTTGGACCGGGTCAAACGGGTCGGAAATGAAATTTTTATTAATATAACAAATAATAACAATAATATTGAGGGAATATTTTTAATTAAAGATTTCATTAAACAATCAAAATAATGGTAAAAACTATTTTAATTATAGAGTATGTGAGGTATAAACAATTAAGATGACATTAAATAACATTATTAATTGTGGATAATGAAAGTAATATTAATAGTTAATAATTACTTTAATTATGAAATAACCATAATAAATAATTGAATAATTTTGAGAATCATTATGGAATAATGGGACATGAATAATTACAGTGATCCCTAACTATAAATTAAGCTAATAACCTAGATTGTTATGGGTAAATAAAGTATTATGGTAATTAAGAAATCTACCTAAAGTGTAATAAATAAAGTAAAAATACTTTATTTAAAACATGAATAAGTAAAATAAATTGCGAACCCTTAAATAAACAAGGGACATAATGAAAGATTATAGAATAAATATGAAAATTAGTAGTTTGAATAAGAATTGACTACTAATAAAGATAGTTGTTTTGTGGGTCTTACCTATATGAGGTTAGCGAATTAAATTTATATTTATGGGTTAATAGAGATTAACTGTTATGATAAAAATAGGTTATTCAAAGGATAAGAAGTCAAGGTCAGATATAATCAACGACTCAGGCAAGTACCTAAACTTGTACTCTTATTGATCGTATGAGTAGATAATTGTTAGTATGATCCTTGTGTTATATAAATTCGTGAAAATTATTATTCACACTCTAAAACTTGATTTAAATCACGATTATATTCCTTGAACCTTGTTGCAAATATTGAACTTATAAATTGTTCCTAAATGCATTGAGAAAGGTGTCTACGCCATTTGATTCGGTTAAACCAATATCATGTGTTAAAAAGCGATCCAACCCAATTGCTTTGGTGTGGACTCTTATAATCTGCTGAGTTGAACAACCCTCATATAAGGGGAAAATATTTTATATTGGGAAACCAACACACGCGTGAACAATATGCTTAAGTGTTATGCATGATGTAGGGTACCTTGGGCTGATCACATATTGTACTTATTTATATTGGGTTATCAGTGAAATACTGTTAATTCTAGTAGAAGTTCTATGTCCATAGTGACTACTCAGTGTTAAATATTCTTTAACTTGAAAATGTTGAAACCTTTAAATTCTTTTAACAACCTTTCAATCCATAATGACTCTTTATTTGATTCAAATGACAGATTTAGATCGATTGATATGTACCTTGTTTATAACATTCCTGCTTAAACTACTGAGCTATCCTTTATTGTTATACCCTTTGAGATTAGAACTTTATATATGTCTGTCTGTTCACGTTTATTGTTATATTAATTACTAGAAAAATTTGTTGCTTATTCTTGATTTTCTTAAACATTTCAGTTAAGGCAGAACAGGGAGGGACCTCAGGAAAGGACAAGGGCAAAGGCAAGGCTATGGAGTAGCTTTGTTCTTTTATGCTAGGATTTAATTCATATGTTCTATTAGGACTTAATTAATATTATGGATTAAGTTACATATTATGTTAGTAATAGTTTCGAGACTTGAGACGATAATATTTATGTTATATCAATGTAAACAATTCTATTATTCCACTGTATGTGTTATTAGTATGTAGTATAAGTTAGATCGTGGAGAACCAAATTCGATGTACATGTATCTAAATTTGGGTGCATCACAACTACCTTATGGTCTACAGGGTGATGAGCATATAAGACTTTATGCTCATACAAGTCTTCTATTTTGTTCTATTTTTAAGATTCACTTAGCGAGGTGTTTTAATGAAGTCTTTTTCTATTTTACTTTTAGGTTGTTACCAATGCCTAATTTCCATCAAAACCACCTTATGACTTAGGAATCCACCATGATTTCCACACATAGCTCTCCCACAATCAAACATGCATAATTATGTTACTCAACTTAAATGTACTAAATGCACAAATAGAGAACAACATTCTAAGGTTAGTGTAATTGTAACGACCCCAAAATGGGGACCAATTTAATCTAAAATTAGGACTAATTTAACCCTGACCTTGTGCATTAAACACTATCTTGATTAAACTTTACATCATACTTAGATGAAATAACAGCTGAAAATGTAGATAATTTAAAAAATTTATATTTTTCTTTCCTTTGCTTCGTTCCTTGAATCACAACCTTTACGATTATATATTTTCGGAATCATATGTATTTAATAATTTTTTTTATCAAAGTAGATATAAGTATGTACAACTCAATCCTTAATACGAACTCTTTTTTATATAGTATTATCATTATACAACTTTTAATTACAAAGCAATCACCACAACATAATTAGAACAAATATCTTTTATTGAATATTTTAAATATTTACATAGCTATCAATTATACACATCGAAAACCATCATCATGGTTTCAAAATAATTTCTAATTAAAGAAAGTACATTCTCTTACATGTCTTCTAATCCTTATTGTCATTATGGTAGTTAATATAACATTGTATCTTTAACCTGCAAAAAGTTTATTTTTACAAGATTGAGCTCGACAGCTCAGAAATCCAACAATCTATCATGCATCATGTAGTACGTAGTTTCATATCTGAATCATACATTTAACATTATCAACCTATCATCATTCACATATCACATGCTTTAAATAAATTGAGTTCCATAACTAAAATCATATTAGTCATATATTGACTTTAATTATACACGAAGCAATATAAAGCAAATCATGAATAACCATATACTTGTAAACTTAAGACATGTTAACACAGAAATAGACTGAGAAACTTGTCATGATCGTTGATTACAAAAATAGTTTAACAGCTTAATTAGATCACGTCATGGTCTTATCCTACAATTATTTTATCTAACGATTCTTTCTTTCTTTCCTCTTTAATCATGTTATTTTATGATTATTATAATTGGGTGTCCCTTAATCCTTTGGCTTTTCAAGATTCTTCTTTGAATCTTTGCGTATTCTTTATAGATTTTAATATCATTTAAACTTTGTTTGAGTTTTTCCTCTTCCTTTTAATCTAACTTGTTTACGATTATAACCTAGGGTATGTTTACCTAATGTTTATAACCCATAACTCTAATACCAACTATAACGCCCCCAAAATCGGGACTAACTTATTCCAAAATCTGGATTAACTTAATCCGGACCTTGTTCGTTAAATATTATCTAAATTCAGCTTTACATCATACTAGATGAAATAATAGCTGAAAATGTGGATAATTAAAAACTTTTCTTTCTTTCTTCTATTCCTTAAATCGCAACCTTTACAATTACATATTTCACAATCATGTTTATTCACCGAACAAGGCAAGTCTTTCAGTTCCTATGTGCTATATGAACTTGACATGATTGTATGTGATCATTATGGAAATATGAATTGAATCTACATGAGTATGTTGAATTATATATTATGCACTATGTATTGTGAAAATTAAAATAAGGCTATGACTGATTGAGATATGGAACTCAATCTTTATGTGTTATGTGAAGTATGAAAACTGTTGGATTTGCTGAGTTGTCAAGCTCATTCCTGCAAAACATAAATTTTGCAGGTAACAATCGCGATTAATCTCTAGCTGTTATTTCATCTAATATGATGTAAAGCTGAACTTAGATAGTATTTAACGCACACAATCGAGATTAATTTAGTCCTAATTTTGGAATAAGTTAGTCTCAATTTTGGGGGCGTTAACGAACTTTGTATGTTATCTTACATAACATTCTTTCATAACTTAACCAATGATCTCATAATCATATTGGTTGAACTTGTCTATTACAGACACTTCTATATAAAATTTCTTTTACTTAGTCCTTGGATAGGGACTTGATCTCGATCTCAATCCTTTCTATAAGTATCAACTTGTAAATAATATTCTTATACATGTATAACACCATATATACTTCTATATATCCAAGGTTCACAGTAATAATAACAAAGATTGTTCTTGGCAACAGAGGGGCACATTCTGGTAATTTTGACATCTTACTAGCACTCATTAGTGTAGCCTTTGTAACAACCCGAAAATTTGGACAATTCTATAAAATCTTAAAAGATTGAATAAAGGTTAAATAATAGACCTAGACAAAAAATGAGTGTACGGATTTGACGTTTCTGTAAAGGAATTTTAAGGATTTCAAAATTTTTGGATAAGAACTTGAATGATTTGGTAGACTATAAGTGATAGTCTGATAATGAGGTATATATGTAGTGTATGAGTCATAAGATTATATGTATGTGGTTCTAGTATTTTAATTATATACTAGTGACCTAATCTAGGAATTGTGGACCATGTCTCAATTTAATAATTTATTTTGTATGAATATGTGAGTAAGTGAGTTAAGAATTAAGTTATATAACCATATATATATATATATATATATATATATATATATATATATATATATATATATATTAGGTGTGATAAGTAAATAACTTAAGAGGTCATAATATGAGAGAATATTAGTATATAAATATATATACTAACATTAAAAAATTTATTTTATACATCTCAATTAATTAATTTTATAACCTAATTATAGCAAGTCTAATTGGGTTAACGAAATAAGTGTGTATGAGTAAGAAATTAACTTACTAATGTGTGTAAGGGAACCCTAATTAAATAATGGGGAATGAATAAAAAGTTAATAAGTATAGAACTAAGTTGATTTTTAGGCTCAAAGAATTAATTTGTAGCCCAAGTGTTTATTTAAGCATGAGATTTGTAGTTAATTAATTTAAGAACAATTAAATTATTGAGCTAGCCCAATATTTAATATAAAGGGCAAGTTTAGTGATGCCCCAATTTATTTGGTGGAGGAGCTCAAGCTAATTTTAATTAGTAGACAAAGGAATAAGAAAGTGCAAGCCCAAAAAAAAATAAAAAGGGAGCCCAAGCTTGGCCCAATTAAAGTCCACTTAAGGAGGGGCATTATGGTCATTAATTAAGCTAGCTAATAAAAATAAAATGGGTGAATGAAGAGGACATGTGGCCAAAATTGGTGGAGTGGGAAAAGGAGTGGTATGTAATGATGAGATAACTTTAGTAGGTGAACAACTTCATGAGTTGTCAACTTTTTATTTGGACAACACTTTAGATGTTGCTTGCAAGTTGCTTGCAAGTTACATATTGAATGATGAGAGAGAGAAAAGCAAAATATGGATGAATATGTTAGGTAATCTAATCACTTTAATTTTGCTAGCAAACTTGGTAATGCATGTGAGGTAATGATGATAACTTATTTTAGTTTATAAAGTAGTTCACCAACTATGCTAGGTGTCTTCTTATTTTTGGAGCCACCACATTTGGCTAAGCTTGTAAGCAACAACTAAATGATTGAGTGGAAAGAGAAGAGCTAGATATGTTGGGAGATTTTAATTAGATATTCAAGTTATATGCATACACATATCATATTTATTTTTTTGCCACAAGTTTACTTTTTTTTTTCTCTTTCATCATTTTCTAAATAACTTAAGAGCTAAAGGAGAGAGAAAATAGAAAGAGAGAGACCAAGGGGCTGCCGACTTTGTGAAGTAGAAGGGAGGAGATTTTCATGTCTCCAAGAATCATGAAGTTACTTTGTGAAGGAAGAAGAAGAAGAAAGACTTCAAAGGTATAAAACCAAACCTAAGTTATCATTTTTAAGTTATTTTGATGGAAGAAAGATCTAAAGTTTCAAAAATCAAAAATCTTAGATCTACATGATTTAGAGTATTTTATGTGTGGATCTATCCATTTTAAGTGTCAAAAGTTAGATCAAAAGCAAGAAAAGTGAAGCTAGGTTCACTACTAGAAAATCGACCTATAGCTACGGTCGCCGACCGTCGCTATAGGCCTAAAAGACCGTCGCTATAGGATTTAGCGACGGTCGCCGACCGTCGCCATAGAAGCCGTCGGTAAACGCTATAGCGACGGTCTTTATTCCTATAGCGACGGTCGGCGACCGTCGCTATAGACTTTTTAGATTTCAAAAAAAAATTAATTAATAATGCACATTTATTCAACAAACACGAGTACAATATAAAGTCAAACATAAAAAATATTATATACATCATTTAAAATCATTCACATTACAACTCAAGACTTAACAATTGCTTAATCAAATTTAGAGAAAATTTATTGTCACAAATTTAGCCTCATGGAGACTCCACTGGCTGTTACACGTTCTCTTCTGAGATTAATGCAGAGTTGGTTAGAATCTTCTGTCCAACAAATGAGAAAAAGAAGGCTGAAAGAAGGCTGCATCACAAATAGCATAAGATAAGAAGATACTGCAACTTTGACTGTCACAAAAGAAATCAACCAACTTCAATATAAAATATAAACCACTAAACATAAATGGTGTTTGAGTATGAAGATAATGGTGAAAACATTAGCAACTCTACAGGCATGGGCATTGAAAAGCTTTGAACAATTACACTTCTTTAAGAAGGAAAAAGACACCAAGGAAAAAGACACCAACTCTCCATATGAGTTTTCTGCAGAGTTATTGGAAAATGCCCACAAAATCAAGACAAAGATACAAAACCCCATCCTCAGCCTGGGGCAGAAAACATATAAATCAGCAAACTAATTAGCATAAAAAAGAAAGCTCAACAAACACATGGCCTAATTCTACTTCCAAATGCATTTACTAGTAGTATATCAGCTAATTTGACATGTATAGCATACCAAAGGAAAGAAATCAACAGAAACAGAGATAACAACAAAAGGCGTATCAAAAAATAATACAACTAAAGTTGAAAGATTTATGTTTAAAACATAAATAAAAATCATACTTAATTCTGGTGGTTCAATCATGCTTCAGTTAATATTATCCACAAAATCTTTCCAAACTAATCCGTCCCAATTTTCAAACACAAATCTTTCCAAACTAATCCGTCCCAATTTTCAGAACCCCAGTACCGGCAGACCTGAAAATAAAAGCACCCTAAAATTATGAACTAGTTTGCAGGCACAAATTTAAAGCACAAGTATAGTGATGAGATTAGATAGGGACAGAACCTTGCATATAAATGAATGTTGCTACTAGTACCATGTACTTTATCTCTCTTATGCAGTGGAATTCATTTAGAAGGAATCTAAAACAAATTGCATTTTGGTACACAATGAATGATGATAAAAATGCAATAATTTTTAGTTGGTCAAAAGTGCCAGCTTTATGTTAGTATGTGTTAGTATGTGTGCCAGCTTTATGTTAGTATGTGTGTTTGGGCTTATGACATTTGCAGGTAGCTCCCCATTCAAGTTGTTGTTTCCAAGAAATCTAACATGCATATTGTTCAAATATCACACAATAGAAGGTATAGGTTTAGATTTTAAAAGAATATATAACTATAAAAACTTATAGAAAGATACCCATGAAAAGTGATTATAATAATGCAAAACATAAGTAACTTACAAGTATTGCAATGACGGGAAGTCTTGGAATGATTCTGGTACTTGGCCTGTCAACTTGTTGAAGCTCAAGTCCCTTTCATGGTTATCAAATTAATACAGAAGCTGAATTAATGAGGATTAGTTGAAACATGATATATATATATATAATTAACCAAAAAAGTAAAAGGTCATGGTAATGGCATGAATAGACAATCAATAATATATTCTTACAAGATTTTCAAGTTAGAAAATGAGCTCAGTTGTTTTGAAAGTTGTTCAACCAAACCACAGTTTCTTAACAATCTACAAGAAATAAGAGGAGATTCAAAGATTAATGTTAATACATAGAAACCTAGAACAAGTACTTGTACGAATCCTTACAATATGGACAGACTTGTAAAGTTTCCCAAGAAGTCAAGAGAGGAATCGCCCTTGCTAAGATCACCAATTCTTCTATATAAACTAAAGACAAGGAAAATCAATGATTGAGAGAAACTACAGCTCTTAAATTATAAAATTGACTCGTATATATTTTGAAGTTTTAAGAAATTAAAGCATGCACATCCTTACAGGTCTTCCAGTTTGGTTAGATCACCATAACTGCGCGAAATTAGACCTTCAAGATTGTTTCCTTGCAGTATCCCGTTATAGATTAAAACTTGTTGGGGGAATCACTATAATTTACTAGGTAAATATTTAAAAAGGATTAAAAACCTCTTAATCCTAAAATATACAAATACATACAGGTTCTTGAGATTCGTGAGAGTTCCAATTCAAGAAGCTTTCCGGTAAAAAGATTATCAGATGCCCACCTGAAGCAAAAAATAAAAACTGTGTGTCAAATTACCTAACATAAAGAGGTCATCATTCATCAGCTATTTGAAGGAAAGTTGTAAGGAGGTACAAAGTGTGGAGGAGTTTCAAATTTGATACTTGTTGTGGAATTGGTTCACTCACTCCACTGCTATCGATATACCTGAACCCATCCATCACAAAATCATTATTATTCCTAATTTATGGTTAAAATTACTTGCTAAAAATTAGTGCAAAAGAGCATATAAATCAAAATCAAACAAACAGACTTGCAATAAATGATTGTACTTAAAGAGTACTTACAACTGCTCTAAGGCGGTTAACTTCCCGAGCTCGGTGGGTAAGGATCCATGGAAATTGTTTGAGCTAAAACTTCTATATAAATTCAAAGGACCAGGAATCAACAATATAATAATAATAATATGAAGCATAATCGAAGCACCTCTAGTCGCCTAATACTACCCAAGCACCTCTAGTCGCCGGCGTCAGTTCGACCGACTGAGATGGTGAGAGCGGAGATTCGCGACTGAGATGGTGAGAGAGGAGATTCGATCGACTCAGATGGTGAGACGGATCAACTAAGATGGTGAGATTCGATCGACTGTACTGAAAGGGTTAGAGATGAGACAATCGACTGAAAGGGTTAGAGATGAGACAAGCTCAGGATTTGTACGCGCCAAGCTAAAGACCCGGTAATGACCCATCCCAAAAAAAACTCCCTACACCTACGGTCAGATATTGACCGTCGCTAAATACTCCTATAGCGACGCTTCCGCTCCAACCGTCGCTATAGCCCGTCGTTATAGGGTAATTTTCTAGTAGTGGTTTTTAAAGTGTAGAAAATCCTAATTTTCTTAGCCTTGATTGTATTTTATTTTGTGTTTGATGATTTTTTGATGGAATAGATCATTCATCATGATAGATCCATGGGTGTATGAGGTATTATTAAGTATTATGATGAGTTATGTTGATATTATGTGAAAACATGAAAGTTTTCTTAGAACTCACTAAGAGTTAAAAATTAGATTTTTGTGAAAACGGAACATGAAATTCAAATGACCATATCTCCTAGTATATTTTGAATTTTTGAGTGTGGTCAAGTCCTAGAGTTAGATCTGTATGTTATCTAATATCTTCAAGTGAAATCACTGAAAAAGGAGTTGCAGATTTCCGTATGGACTATTTTTAGAAAAGGACGAAAAACTGCAAAATGGCAATTTAGCTTCTGCCCAAAACTTTAAAAGGGCTGTTTCGGCAACTTATTTATCGAGATAAAATCCGGCCTTTTGGGCGATGAAAATATATGGAATAAAGTAGGTTGTGTCCAAAAATGAGCTCATTCTGACTTAAATTGAGCAAGTTATGACCATTTCAATTTCTGTGATTTTTTGACAAAAATCGCTATAATCGGAGTTCTATAACTTCGATGGTCACGAAATTTAAACTGGAGGGTCACGTTAACATGTATAACATTATGCCAAGAGATGAGAATTTCTGGAGTTAAGCACGAGGTAGCTAATTTCTTAAGGAATTAACTAGTAATTGATTTTTGAAAAATACTTAAGGGAGTTGAAAAATTACGGAAAAATACTTTTTGTGTATGGAATACATGTGTATATGATTGGCCAAAAGATAGAAAAATAATAAGTTGATTTGTTATTTTCGTGCAAAAGAATAGTGAATTCAGGTTGCTGAAATTGAAGATTTTGAATTCAGGTTGCTGAAATTGAATTTAGTCTGCTAATATGATTTTGGTTTTCTGAAATAGTGATTTCAGGATGCTGAAATGTAATTCATTTTACTGAAATGATATTTCAGTTTACTGAAATGTTATCTCGCTTACTAAGATAACATCTAAAGGGGAAAACTTATAAAGTATAAGTTGTAAGATTATCAAAGTATAATGACAATATTAAGACTAAGGTGTGATGTCTAATACTTAACTTTGTGAGTAAAGATTAGACAAGTTAATATAAGGTGATGAGATTATAAGTAAATAAATGAATAGGGTGTTAAGATTATCTAATATTTGACTATATGATTAAGTGTTAGATAGTATTATGAAATAAAGTATGATATGCTAATTGAAAGATCAATCTTATACCTGATAGGTCTTTTCAATAAAGAGAATAAATTAAATTGCATAGCGGTAATCGACTATGCAGACAAGTTTCCTTAACTCAAACTCGAGTTATATTTCAAAACATATTAGTGAATAATTATTGTGGATTATTCACATCTATACTGATTATTGATTCGCACTTAGTGCATGTTACATATGTTCATCAGGTATGAAAGGTTGATCACCTTCATTACCATCTGCTCCAGTTGAATTATTCATATTCATTATTGACATTTATTCATGTCGTCCTGATCATTCAATTATGAAATTTGATTCCTGCTAGTTCACAATTATATTGTTGGACGTAGCTAGCCTTTTATTCATATTCTTTCAATCATGATATATCCTCAAATAAATTTAACTTGCTGGGCAAATTTGATGCTCACCCTTGCTATATCATGATAAAAATTTTCAGATTAAGATGAAAGCTTGAGTAAGGATAGAAGCAAAGACAAAGTGCAAGATTAATTTTTGATGCAGTTAGAACTATTAAATTTTCTGATACAAATGATATTGTAAACCCTTAAGATATTGAAGGTATGTATTAAGTTAAGGTTGTAGACCTTAGAATTTATGTTGTAAAAGTTTAATGTATAAACAATTTATGTTTATATCTTCCGCAATAATTATGGATTTAGTATACCAGATTCGTGGTAAAAAGGTACTCGGATTTGGGGATGCTACAGCCTTAGTGCTTACAGAACTCCCAATATCATTCAACACCCTCACTCAGATACATATCAGTATAAAGATATCTCTTCATATTGGTATTTCCTATTTATCTGAAATTCTAAATATTAATAACAGACTTGTACTTGGAACAGAGGAATCTTGAGATGAATTTGGTTTCTTCATCAATGCTAAATCTTTGTTCTTGTAGCACTCACAATATTATCCAATATCCTCATCCAGATTTATAGTTCTTTATCAACCTTGTATTAATGTTTTAACAATTCTAAGTCATATCAACTTTAAAGACATACCAACGTTCAATAATAATAACATGATATTATTGATATAATCTTTGGTTATATGGTTTGCTTGTTCGTATTACAACAATCATTATGACTTCATACAAATACAAGTACATAAAAAATAGGTTAACTTAATCTACGCTTCTTTACGTTTATGATCTGTGACACCCCCAAATCCGGGTTACCTGACCCCCAAGTTTGGTGTACACGATCCATAATATAATAACATCTAACTACCCATTCAAATATAAATAGGAATACATAACTCATTAACATATGTTGTTAATACATAAATCCCAGGTCCACTAACCTTAACATTACAGAAATACCCCTTAGATATACAAAAAGGGTTTACAATACAATACAACATAATAATAATAATATTGTTTATCATAACTAATTTATCACTATGCCTTTTCCTTTGTTCTTCTTCGCAGCACCTTCTGCAACTTCATCCCTAGCTGAAAAGTTTTATTTAGCAAGGGTGAGCAACAAGTTTGCCCCGCAATTTAAGACATACAATAAAGGTATAGAAATCAATATCAAGTCTTCTCACATTCTACGCAACAATAATCTGATAATGAAAGAGTACAACGCTTTCAAGGTTTTCTACGATATTCAAATGAATAATCAAGAATTAATTCTACGAAATAGCAAAGTGGAATGTTTTCCAGATTTATGCTGAGCGATCCATTGGATCTTGAACTTCTCTTCTAGAGTAACTATCAAAGTTATACTTTGATATACCCAGGTGTATCAGATAACCATAAAGATTAAATCATACCCCTCTGCAAGTATATAAAGTGATTGGCTTTAGTATACCCTATATTATGCATAATACTTACTCGCGCACAAAGGTCGAATATACGACCAATAAAATATTTTCTTTATATAAAAGGTTGTTCTTCTCAGTCTCAGAATCAAGATTTTGATTTAACAACAAAATATTGTGATTTCAAATTCTAGTTACTTGTCGATCTAGCTAAAATAATTGGCATCGATCTGTCAATAATAATTGAATTCTCTTCTCGAACCTATCAAGTCCTAACAAATGTTCGTCTAGCTAGAATGATTGGCTAAGACATTTCTCAATATAATTCGATAATAAACATGAATTAGCTGTACTGTCAATTCAATCTTCTACGGATATGAATATTCAACAACAGTTATTCTACAAATGTATATTTTCTGAATCAGTAATTCAATTTGAATTATAAAACATGCACTAACTATGAATAATCAATAATAAATCCCTGGACATGGTATAATTAGCAATAATTAACCACTATAATAATTGAGCAATATTAACTCAAGATTGAGTTAGGATACTTGCCTCTTCCGCTGATTACAGCTACACAATAAACTTATCTGCTTTTGAAAGACCTATAACCAATAATATCGGTCTCACAATTAGCACAATCTTTCATAACACGTAACACTGTAATTCATATTCAAACTTCTCCTAGGCACATTACCACATAGCCACATCAGTGTTTATAACTTATATAAAAACTTAACGAGTCTAACTATTTCGGTCTGGTTGGACTTCGGTCTATTCTCGGTATTCTGGTCACACTATCCGACAATTAACACAGTTATTTTCAATTAATTTTTGGTCTTTAAGCTTCAATATTATATTAGATAAGTCAAATATCATTTATAATATTTTTCAGAAGCTTTTAATAATTTATAAACAATTATTATAATTTATAATAATTTTTCAAACACTTAAATCATTTTTAAATGATTTAATTATTAAATAATCTTATCATTATTAATATTTATTAATATAAAAATATTAATAACATACTTGTCAAAATATTAGAGTTATTGTTAATAACTTAAAATATTTTTAAATAATCAATATTCTACTTAAATGATTTTTAAAATAATTAAAATTATTTTTAAATCATTACCATTAATATTTAAATATTAATAAAATTATCATCCAAATATTAAAAGTAATTAATTATCACTTAAAATATTTTTAATTTATTTTTCTCATTTTTAAATGAATTTTAAATCAATAAATTATTTTTAATTTATTTATTTAATATAATAATTAAATAAATCTAATATCATTAATATTAATTTATTAATGAGAATTCTCCAAAAATATTGAAAATTATATTTTATAATTCAAAATATTTTCTAACACTTTATTCTTATTTAAAATGATTTTTAAATCAATAAAATTATTTTTATCTTATTTATTTAATTTAATAATTAAATAAATTTAATATCATTAATATTAAATTATTAATGAAAATTCTCTAAAAATTTTAAAATTTATATTTTATAACTCAAAATATTTTTAAATACATTATTCTTATTTAAAATAATTTTTCATAATATTAATTCATTTTCCTCTAATTTATTTAATATACTAATTAAATAAATTAAATACCTTTAATATTTAAATAATTATAAATATTAAAGAAAAATATTTCAATCGGTCAAAAATTATTTTTCATAATTTAAAATAATTTTTAAAACTATTTTTAATAATTTTTATAATTTATTTCTATTTTTTAAATAATGTTCGAAAATTTAGAAAAATAAAAACTAATTAATCCATCGCTGTAGGCCTTTAGCGACAGTAACCGTCGCTATTGGTGTTCTTGAGCTCAAGAACACTGACAGCTTCGTGTTCAAGGTCCAACGTTTGACCACGTTTAATTCTCAGTATACTTAGTTTCCGGGCTAGCTTGAACATCCAACTTATAGTGTTTATGTAAGTCTACAAGTTACAATAATTATTCTGGTCATACTACAATAAATCATGAAGATCCAGCTCCTTAAACTTACTGTCAGGTCACATCTGGGTTTTCTGGGTAACCCAGAAACCCAGACAGTGTCGAGTTGACACTTTCATACCCAATTTAATCTATACTCTAATCATGATTTTGGTGGTTTAATAGTTCAAACTTGAAGTCCATATGACAAGGAACAATAATGTAACAACATATCAGACAAACAATAACACGATCACAAGTTCTTAACCGGTCAAAGTTTGTCAGAAAACGTGTTCTTCCCGTTTCTGGAAATTCCAGAATCTATAAGTCATGGCCTTATGTCCTAGTTTGACCACTTACCCTGATTAATCTGTTGATTATATAAACGATCTACAGCCATACATGAAAAGTACATATGTCAGGCTACAAGCTGGTTACAAAACCACCATAAAACAAAATCAAATCTGTCAGATCTGAGCCGTTCAAAAGGCTGTCAGACGCTGATCTTACACTTTCTGGGTTACCCAGAAAGTTCATGGTCATGCCCGGTCAACGGGTTTTGACCATGAATAACTACAAATCTAGACATCAAATGAGACTGATTCCACTTGCAGATTAAAGACCACATACCAGGCTACCGATTCAAAACACAAAACAACAAGAATCATAAACACACACGAATCTGTGGCTCCTGACATTAGCTTGTCAGACCACAACCCATGTTCTTGACAGTTTTGAAAATCATCACTTTTAAAGCACTTTGATGCTATGGATCCATGATGGATCAACATAGATCATCTAAAAGCATCATATAACACATGATTAAACACTTAAACACAAAATCTTTCTTAGCAACTTAGATCAAAATAGGTTTTAGGTTTATACCTTCTTGCTTCCGATCTTTGATCTATGCTTTCCTTAACTGTTTTTGGTGTTTTAGTAACTGATTATATGACTGAGAGACTCAAAGAATTCGGAGGTTTGAATAGAGGAAAAGTTGTTGAGAGCTTTGTGTACAAAATGAGCAAATATATGTATTTTCTCTCTCTTAGATCTCTTATAATTACATGGTACAATGAATGATCTGATGTTGCTGTCAATACTAGGCTGATTTGCTGAGATTTACAAGTTACAAAGTCAAACTAGTTGGTCACCTACTAAAGTCTTGGCAATTTTTACAAGTTAACTTACTAAAATATGTAAAAAGGGTATTTTGGTCTTTAGCATAATAATTTTAATGGCATACATGGAATTTGCCACACCCTTAGGGTTTAAAAACTTCAATTCTAAAATTTCCAATTAGGGTTTTAATTAGAAAAAAATAAAATTTCTAAATTATAATTAGGGTTTGTAAAATAGAAATTCAAAATAACTAAAATATAATTAGGATTTTCTAATCATATTTAAGTTTAATAAACACATTTAGCTTACCAATTAGGATTAGGGTTTCCTAATTAGGGTTTAAAAATTTCGGATATGAAATTAGGATTTTTCGGCTTTCGATTAAGGTTTTTAACAGTACAATTGGTTTTCTAAATCTGAGATTAGGATTTCTAATCTCTTATTAGGGTTTATTAATATTAAACCTTATCCGATCAATTATTGATCAAAACTTCCATACAGTACAAACACACACTCATTAATACAATTATTTTAATTATATTTTTTATCAAATTCCTATCCAAAAATTAGGGTTAGGGTTTCTAAAGTTGTTAAGCACAACTCTACTCTAATTTCTCAGTCAATACACAAATTGACTAATCCTCCAGACTCGTATCATAGATACACAGTACAATATTAACAGTCAATGTCGATATTAAATAAAAAAAAAATTATTCGTGAAATTTGGATTATTTAAAAATCTCGGGTTATCACATGCACCCCTCCTTAAAAGGATTCCGTCCTCGGAATCACCGCTTTCTTATTCTATATAATCTTTTAAAGTTGTATTATCAATTCATTTTTTTATCAACACAATATTAATTTGTGTTTCAAATTCTAACCTGTGACTTAGATCTATAAAAGAAAACTGTTCACAGAAATATCTAACTCAATTTACTCGCGTAATTAAATTTCTAAACGAAATCATTACCTGCTGCCACCTCCTGAGTAGCCACTGCATCCTGCGCCGTCATATTAAATGTATAGGCTGTTGGTCTCCCTAGCTGTGCAGGTCCTCGAATTGCCAAGATTCCACCCCTGGGTCCCTTGTCGACACTTTCTTTCTCAGCATTTCTCTTCGGACAGTTCCGAACCATATGATCAGTCGATCCGCACGCAAAGCAACCTTGTATCTTCTTCGGATTGGGACAATTGGGCGACATGTGTCCCTCTTGCCCACAGTTATAACAAACTCTCTTCTTCTTCAAACAAACTCCTGCATGATTTTTCCCACACGTTGCACAGGGCTCCCTCCCTTGCTTATTTCCTTCTGTCTTGCCACCTGATTGGGTATTCTCACTCCACTTCCTCTTATTCGGGTTACTTTCTCCACTGTTTCTTCCGTCATTTGTCTTCTTCTTCTTATCCTGATGAAATCGAAATATAGCTTCGCTCCCTTCTTCAGCAATTAACGCCTTTTCCAATAAAGCCGCGAACGTATTGATCTGCAATACTGCTACCTTATTGAATATCCCTGGTTTCAGTCCATTCTCGAATCTTCTCGCCTTTCTTGCTTCTGTATCCACCTGATGAGGTGCAAATCTTGCCAACTTGTTGAATTTGGCAGCATATTCAGATACTGACATGTTCTCTTGCTTAAGTTCTAAGAATTTGACTTCCATCCTGGATTGCATACTCGGTGAGAAGTAGTTCTCAAAGAACAGTTCCTTGAATCTTGTCCATGCTACTATGGTTATACCCGCTCTCGCTTGATTTGTCTCCCACCAGTAATTAGCTTCTCCCTTCATTAAATATGTCGCAAAAGCTGTCTTTTGCTCTTCCGCTACCCTGGCAATAACGAATGCTTTCTCCATCTCTTTTACCTAAGTTTGGGCTTCAATCGGATCTGTGGTCCCTTTGAATTCAGGCGGTCCTACCGCTTTAAAGTCTTTGAAGTTAGCCAATCTATCAGCTGGCTGATTCCTCGCCCTTCCTCTAACAGCTGGAGCTCTAGTTTCCATAGCTTGGGCTAGCATGTCTACGAAATTCTGCATTTGGTCAGCTTGACCTCCTTCATTATTCACTGACTGTTCTTCTTGTTGATTTCGATTTTGTCGTCTAGGCGGCATGATCTGATCGAAATAAAAATCTTATATTAATTCTCTTTCTTTACACAAATTCTTAACACAATAAGAATTCAACACATATTTCTCACATAATCGCATATTTATTCAAATAGCACATAGTACATTTAGTACTTAACACATTTACTATCCCTTTTTAAATCATTCAGGATTAACAACACAAATTTACACAAAAAGTTACAATTCTCCATTCACACATAATTATTACCAGTTCAGCAAACTTACCACACTTATGAGTTCAGTAACTTGCCACAATTATATGAGTGTATGAACTTGTCCTAGTCAGACCTTTAGCGTCCATTCGCTAAGGGATTCAAAACATTTCATATAATTATGAGTCATTAACTTACCATAAGTATGAGTTTTAAGAACACACAAATTAATCTTAATCTTGTATTCATATAGAAAATAAAGATTTCATTCATAAAACATATATATTTACATATGTTTAAACATCATTCTCGATATTACAACACTTAATATCAGAAACTTTTACCAAAAGATACTATCACATATATCTAAGTTGTCTACCGACCACTCCCTTCTCCAGTCTTCTCCTTGTTGGGACACTTGTTGAATCCGTGACCCGTTTTTCCACATGAGAAACACTTCCTCAAATTCCTCTTAGGACAATGTAGAGAAATATGTCCTTCCCGTTTACAGTTGAAACAGACATTCTTCCACATCATGCATTCTCCCGCGTGAGTCTTCCCACACTTGCTACAGGCTTGCTTTTTCTTCGAGTTATCCCTCTTTCTCTTTTTCTTGTCTTTCTACTACTTGATTGTTCCCTCAGACGATCCACCACCTTCAGTCTTCATCCTCTCTATCTGCGCCTTCAACTCATTCCGTTCTTCAGTCATTTCGTGTAACGCCCGCTCTGTCTTCCACAACTCCTCCAAGAGAAATACTTTACTTCGGAGTTCCTGAACTTCTGCAGATAGCTGATCTTGTTCCCCAACTTTGATCTTATTCTTTAACTCCACCTTAGCTTCTTCAGACTTCGCCTCCTCATCACTACTCAGATACATCTCGGGATAATCATCATGATCACTACCGAGATTAACTATGGGTTCATCTTTTCCTACTTCTTCCACTGATTCGCTCTGTGCTGGCACCTCAGCTACTGGCACTGGTATAACAGTCGCTGGCATCTCCGTACTCATCTTATCTTCTCCCGATATCCTACAATCAGTTTAAACAACTTGATTAGTACTTCACCAGTACAAACTTCTCACACTATGTGTCTACATATCTCACTATCTATACACTTCAGCAATCCCTCACTTAGTACTCTAAATGAGTATTCTATATCTCGCTCATGGTTATAATCCTAGGGTTTTCCCCACCCCACTTAAGGTTTATAACCTACAGCTCTGATACCAACCTGTGACACCCCCAAATCCGGGTTACCTGACCCTCGAGTTTGGTGTTCACGATCCACAATATTACAAGCACCACAATCCAAGTCCAAGCAGTGTTTGAACCAAGATAGGATAGCCCAAACTCGACACCCCCCACCTCGGCGGGGGTATAAGCTTATAAAATGCCCACCCCAGCGGGCTAGTCTCCTGTAAACTGGTGTTGAAGACCCCCCGCCCCGGCGGGGGTATGAAGCCAAAATGGTCCCGCCTCGGCGGGCTAGCCTTTTACAGACTGACTTTGGTTTTCTTCTTTACTTGCTAAAATAATGCTCCGAGTGCCTCCTTTTTCACTCATTTCCCACACCAACCTTCCTACACATAAAATAACAAGAAACAAGTAAAAATGAGCATAAACTTAAGTAATTAACAACAAATAAGCTTGAACTAGACATCAATTCATGGATATATAATCCACTTATCAAAATCCCCCAAACTTAAACCGTGCTAGTCCTCGAGCACATGCAATCAAACAAACTAACATGCTATGCAATGCAATGCAATGAGATGTAATGCATCTAATCTATATGTCTTTGAATCCAATAGCGTCATAAACTCAAAAGTATTCCACAGGCCTCAAGAAGATCAAACAAATATTTCAATACCTCTTATCGAAACCACTCAATAGTTTCTTATCACTCCTCGAATTTTAGACCGTCATCACTGATATAGTGTGTGTATGAAACATCCATGACAACTGATACAGACTCAACTTCAATACATAACCAACTTCTTAGAACGAATCGTACAGAGCGAACTCAAAAATTTCAAAAGCAGATGAGTTCTAACTAAAATTAAACAATTACCACTATCAAGGGTTCACATAGGGTACTTATACTTTATATATTTTTTCTTTTCACGGGGGCTTTTTGCTCTTTTCCTGTCTTTTATATATATATATATATATATATATATATATATATATATATATACTTACATGACTGTGCAATGCCTCATTCCATTAGGCTGACAGTGCTACCCCTTAGCGAGCTTTCAACCAACGACTCCTAAACCATAAAAGACCTTAGGGCGCTAGGTATTAAGACACCCCTACGGGCGCACTTGCTCAAGTAACAAAGGCCCCGAAACAAGACTAGTCACGACATATATATATATATATATATATATATATATATATATATATATTATAAAGCTTATGCTCAATTCTTCGTCTTCACTGCCTATCCTTGTCCTTTTCTCATTCATACTAGCATTAACCTTTAGAAACTCTTTATGTATCAATTTGAACTAATCAGTCAACACAGATGTTATTAACGTTCTAATTTATTTTTATTTTTGTATATCAATTTCAAACAAGCACAAGATCCGAGTCATAATTCAAAACTACATCATAGTTCTAATAATGGGTACTGTATTTTTTTACTTAACCCTAATCTCATCATTGGCCATAATAAAATGAACTACAACATTGCTGGACATATGCAAAATTAACACAATGGTTAACCTAAAAATTTATATATATATATATATATATATATATATATATATATATATTTTATTATTATTTTATTTGTTTTAACAAAATGCAGAATAACAAAAATAATTAAACTAATTATGCACCTAAGCTATTATGCAACTATATGATTACCTGAATGCAACATTACAAATCCTAAACTAACATGCAAAACTAAAGTGCAATAACAAATGCAAACCTAACTAATGACATTATGCATGCAACATGAAATGCAAAAGTAAAAACTAACTCCCCCAAACTTAATAACAACAATGTCCTCACTGTATGGATAATGCAATAAAATGTGTGAGGACTTCCCTGTAATCGCCTAAGTCTGGGGTGGTGGTGGTTGATCTTCTTCTTCAGAGTCACTTAGTGGGAACCGTGGCATTGGCATGGGCTGCTGGTATGGAAATTGAGCATTAGGATTGAAGTTTTGGAGCGTCGTGTTCAATGATGCGAATGATAGGTTCATTTCTTCAAACATGTGATCTTGCCTAGCTGCGAGTCGGCGCATCTCTCGGTGTGCTTCCTTGTTGTTCTCATCCACTTGGCGTTTAAATGCAAGAAACCGATGGCTAGATATGGCGTCATAATGTAGTGCCTCCTTTGCTTCGTGCTCTCCCATTGCCGCATCCTCTTGAAACTCGGCATCATCCGAGGTGTCTTCAGTGTCAGCTTCGTCCTCCGAAGCTGAGGGAAATACAAAACCTACTCCTTTTGGATGTGACTCACCTCCTTCCCACATCGAATACCGCGCGATCATTCTGGAATCTAGTAACTACAGCGGCATCTTAGTGGGTTCATCATCAGACCATCTAAGACCTGCTTGGCGATACAACCCATAAATGAGTGATGGGTGTGGTAAGCCACCCAAAAAATTTCCTCGTAAGCATTGACGAATGAAAAAATTAATTATGGCCCCGACGTCGATGATGAAATCTTGCATAATTGTGTATAACAGTAGTGCCTTTTCTTTGGTCACGTCTGATGTGTGTGTGTGGACGAAAATAGTTTGGCACACAAGAATGCGTACCATATCCTCCCATACCTGTTGAGATCCTTTCTATGAAAAATCGTGCCTCCTTTCTGACCCTTGATCCATGTTATACCCGACTTAGTCATGTCCTTCAGAATAGCCTCAAAATCCGGATCGTTGTCATGTAAGTGAGCATACTAACAATGTCTCGGCACTCATAACTGATAATAAGTGTTGATTGCATTGGCACTGAATGGAACCAATCTACTCCGTACGAACGCGTTGAAAGGGGCCTTGTCCTCGGTGTTTGCATAAAATTCCTTGACCACAATGACAACGACGGCTTTGGGTTCCTCCGTAAACTTGTTCCACCCTTTCTGATATATTTGTTACATCATCTCCCCATCTAAAGCATCTGGTGCCAACCCTCGCTCCGGTATAAGAGCTGTAGTTACCATGTAGTCGTAACGGTTGGTGGCGACGACACTTTTGAATTTTCGGCGATCAAAGGTCCATGTCTGTTGTGCGGGCCTTGAACTTTCTCCCCTTTTTCGTTTGGATGTAGGTTGAGACGCCATTAAATTTCGGATGCCTTAACACACTAATCTCTCCCTAATTTTCACTCACACAAACTGTCGAATACTTGGTATGCACTCTGTTCTGTCCCCCAAACTTGATTATGTGTGCTTCAACTATGGTGCTAGGAAGGGAGGAAATAGATGATATGGTGCTCAGTCTCATTTGTTGTAGACTGACCTTAATGAGACTCCTATTTCGCCACTTCCTGAATTTGAAATGAATGTAAGTGATGGACTTTAGTTGTGAGGGAGAGAATTTATAGGAATGGTGTGAGGGAGAGGTTTGTGGGTTGGAGTTATGGTTTGAAGTGGTAGGTATGTGTGTTCATGAAATGGGGAAATGAAGTGGAAGATGCTAGAACATGGGAGAGAATTGGGTGTAGTGGATGGAGGTTGGAAGTTTAATTTAGGACGAAGTAGTAGTATAATGAAGAAGTGGGTGAAGTGGGTTGAGCAAGAAGTAACTGCTGAGCACCTATTCAGTTCCAGGACCCCCGCCCCGGCGGGGGGTATAGAGCTTATTAAGCCCGCCCCGACAGGCATGCACACTATAATTAGATTTGGGAGACCCCCCACCTCGACGGGGGGTATAAGGCATTAGGGGCCCGCCCCGGCGGGCATGCACACTGCTAACTTGATATGGTTTGCTTCATTCTTCCTTTATATTCCCAACTATTATCAATTTAAGATCCTGCAAAGCTAGAAAACATAAATATGAGTAGAGATTGAGCATTTTAAGCATGGTAGATATATTATCAAGAACAATAAACTTTATTAACTACTTAATGTATCCTACTTAATCTAAACTATAATTTAACTAACATGACTAAAACATATGAAATAAAAAGATGATTGGGTTGCCTCCCAATAAGCGCTTAATTTTAAGTCGTTCAGCCTGACTACTCCCTATTTATGGTACGTCGGATAATGTGATTGCGATGACATCCATGTTAGATTTGCCACCCCAATAATGCTTCAGCCTTTGACCGTTAACTTTGAAAGTCTCCAATGGGTTTCTACTGTAGAGTTCAACGGCGCCATGTGAGAAAACTCTTTTGATTGTGAATGGTCCCGACCACCTTGACTTAAGCTTGCCTGGGAACAACCTTAATTATGAGTTGAACAGCAGTACTGATTGCCCCAGCTCGAACGTTCGGTGCATGATTTTCTGGTCGTGCCATTTCTTGGCCTTTTCTTTGTATAGTTTTGAGTTCTCGTAAGCTTACAGGCGGAATTCATCGAGTTCATTTAACTGAAGTAGTCTCTTTTCACCCACAGCTGCTTGATCGAAGTTCAGTTTCTGAATAGCCCAGTAGCCCTTGTGCTGTAACTCGACAGGTAGGTGACAAGCTTTCCCGTATAGTAATTGGTATGGTGACATACCAATCGGTGTTTTATACGCAGTTCGATAAGCCCATAGTGCATCATCCAACCTGAGAGACCAATCCTTTCGATTCGGATTCACTATCTTTTCCAAAATTCTCTTCACCTCCCTATTCGAAACCTCAGCTTGCCCACTGGTTTGGGGATGATACGCTGTAGCTACCTTATGGTTGACCCCATATTTTGCCAAGAGAGCTGTAAACGATCTGTTGCAGAAGTGACTACCTTCATCACTTATAAAAGCTCTTGGCGTGCTAAATCTCATAAAAATATTCTTCTGCAAAAATTTGAGAACCACTTTGGCATCGTTAGTCAGGACTGCTACGGCTTCCACCCACTTTGATACATAGTCCACTGCAAGCAAACTGTATTGATTAGTAAACGAGGAAGGGAATTGCCCCATGAAATCTATGCCCCATACATCAAAAATCTCAACTTCTAAAATAGTTTGAAGTGGCATTTCATTCCTTTTCGATATGTTGCCCACCCATTGACATCTATAACAGGTTTTAACAAATTGGTGGGCGTCTTTAAATAATGTAGGCCAATAAAACCAGGCTTAAAGCACTTTTGCCGATGTCCTCTCACTACCATAATGTCCCCCATACGTAGATGAGTAACATTCCTATAGTATGTTCTTCACTTCACTGTGGGGCACACACCTTCTAATCATTTTATCGGCACACTGTTTGAATAAGTAAGGCTCGTCCCACATATTCCACTTGACGTCATGAAGAAACTTCTTTTTCTGTTGTCTTGTAAGATCAGGAGGAAGAATGTTGCTCACTAGATAATTCGCGAAGTCCGCGTACCATGAAAATTCTGTATTTATCCCAAATAATTGCTCATCTGGGAATAACTCATTGATTACACACTTGTCCTCTTCCTTTTTACCCTGATTTTCCAGCCTTGACAAATGAACGACAACTTGATTATCCGTCCCCTTTCTATCCTTTATTTCTAAATCAAACTCTTGTAAAAGGAGAATCCATCTGATAAGGCGTGGCTTAGTATCTTTTTTCGAAATTAAGTACTGAATGGCCGAGTGATCTGTATAAACTACTACCTTTGTCCTGATCAAGTATGCCCAGAATTTATCAAACGCATACACCACTGCAAGTAATTCTTTTTCCGTAGTTGTGTAGTTCATTTGAGTCTCCGTGAGTGTCTTACTTGCATAATAGATAGCATGAAATACCTTCTCTCGGCGTTGACCCAAAACAGTCCCAACCGCATAGTTGCTCGCATCACACATTAACTCGAAGGGTATATTCCAATCCTACGTGACGATTACGGGATCTGTGGTCAATTTCTTCTTCAACAACTCGAATGTCGATTTACACTTCTCATCAAAATTAAAAATCGAATCCTTCTCTAAAAGACTGCACAAAGGTTTTGCAATTTTAGAGAAGTCCTTTATGAATCTCCTGTAGAACCCAACATGTCCCATAAAACTTCTAATTCCTTTAACTGAACTCAGTGGAGGAAGCTTTTCAATCGTTTCCAACTTCGCTTTACCAACCTCTAATCCTTGAGCCGAGACCTTGTGCCCTAAAATTATGCCTTCTTCAACCATGAAGTGGAACTTTTCCCAGTTAAGGATCAAATTTGTGTCTGTGCATCTTTATAAGACCATTACCAAATTCTCCAGACACGCATCAAAATCATCCCCATAGACAGAGAAGTTGTCCATGAAGACTTCCACATTCTTCTCCACCATGTCTGAGAAGATGGCCATCATACACCTCTGGAAGGTAGCGGGTGCATTACACAAGCCAAACGACATTCTCCTGAATGCGAATGTGTTGTATGGGCACGTGAAAGTAGTCTTCTCTTGATCTTCAGGAGCGATGACGATCTAATTATAACCCAAATATCCATCCAATAAGCAGTAGTACTTATGTCTCGCTAATCTGTCCAACATCTGATCAACAAAGGGCAAAGGGAAGTGATTTTTGTGGGTCGCCTTATTCAATTTCATGTAGTCCATGCAAACCCTCCAACTAGTCACTGTCCTTGTCGGAATTAGCTCATTGTCATCATTCTGAACCACGGTCATTCCTCCTTTTTTTGGCACACATTGCACCGGACTGACCCACTTACTTTCTAAAATCGGGTAAATGATACCTGCATCCAACCATTTCAGGATTTCTTTCTTGACCATTTCTTTCATGATTGGATTAAGCCGTCTCTGTTGCTCCACTGTTGGTCTTGCATCGTCTTCCATCAGAATTTTATGCATGCAAAAGGATTGACTGATTCCTTTGATATATGCAATTGTCCATCCTATAGCCGATTTGTGGTCCCTAAGCACTCTCAGCAATTTTTCTTCCTGCAATTCGTTAAGTTCTGTAGAAATAATAACAGCTAAAGAATTAGAATGGCCTAACTATGCATACCCGAGGTGTTTAGGGAGTGGCTTAAGTTCAAGAGTCGGTGGCTTTTCCAATGACGATTTTATCCTTTTTATGGCTTTTTCATCCGTGTGCAATGGTTCAAATGGTGCTCTAAATTTGCTAACTCATGGCAAGGAGTCTAGCATCTGCAAGTAGTCCAAAAACTCTGGATCATCTGATTCTTCATCTCCCAACAAAGTCGTTTCCAATGGATCGTTAACCAAACTCTTACCCATGTCTTCGCTGATTATCTGATCAATGATATCCATCCGGAAACAATCTTCTTCATCCGTAAGAAATTTTATGGCCTTGAAAACATTAAATTTTATTTCTTGATCTTGGACCCTCATCGTTAGTTCATCTTTTTGTACGTCGATGAGTGTCCTACCCGTAGCCAAAAAGGTCTCCCGAGGATGATTGGGATGTTCTTATCTTCCTCAAAATCCAGAATAATGAAATCCACGGGGAATATAAACTTGTCTACCTTAACCAATATGTCCTCCACAATTCCTCTCGGGTACGTGATCGACCTATCCACCAACTGTAATGAGATGTTTGTAGGCTTTGGAACTGGCAAACCCAATTCTGTATAAACTGATAATGGCATAAGGTTCACACTTGCCCCCAAATCACATATACACTTGTTGAATGACATGTTCCCAATCGTGCATGGAATGGTGAAACTCCCCGGATATTTCAACTTTGGAGGCAACTTTCGCTGTAAAACAGCACTACACTCCTCTGTTAATGCCACCGTTTCAAAGTCTTCCAACTTCTTTTTCCTGGACAAAATCCCTTTCATGAATTTTGTATAACTTGGCATCTGCTCTAAGGTTTCTGCGAACGGGATGTTAATATGAAGTTTCTTAAAAACTTCCAAAAATTTTGCAAACTGCTTGTCTAATTTCTGCTTTTGTACTCTTTGCTGAAAAGGTGGGAGAGGATAGACAACTGGTGTATTAACTGGTGTACTCTTTTCCAATTGCTTTTCTTCTCCCTGTTTGTTCTCAACCACTTTATTCTCATTGTCTGTCTCAACCTCCTTTGTAGGCAAATTTTCTAGTTTCTGACTCTCAAGTTGTCTTCCACTTCGCAACATGATTGCCTGACATTGCTCGTGATTACCTTTCAGATTTTTCTCTGTATCACTTGGTAATGTTCCTTGAAGCCTGTTATTCAATGCCAATGCTATCTGTCCCATCTAATTTTCTAAATTCTTGATGGCTATTTCTTGTGATTTCATTGCCATTGCTTGATTTTTCATGGCTACCTCGTTGCTTGTTATATACTTCGATAGCAACTCCTCTAAATTTGATGTCCTCTCTTAGCGTTGAACTAGTTGTTGATTCTAAAATCCTGGGGGATACGATGGTCATTGGAATTGCTGATTCTGATTATTGTTCCACGCCAAATTCCTATTCCCCTGATTATATGCATTCTGGTACATATTCTGGGGAATTCTGCTGTAGCTACTCAAAAAATGTACTGATTCTGGGTTGATTGCGCATTGATCCGTAGGATGTTCACCTGCACAAAATTCACAAATAACTGCAACTTGCTATGTCTGTACCCCTGACCAAACGTCAAACTTCTTAGAGAGTGCTGAAATTTGCGTTGTTATTGCTGTCACTCCATCTACCTCCCAGCGACTGTAGGTTGTGTCATTCTTATCGTGGGCCACTGATAGTTGTTAGCAGCCATTGTCTCTATTAACTGATATGCCTCCTCATAATTCTTTGCCATAAAAGCTCCCCCCGATGCTGCATCAATACTGGTCCTGAGATTCCCATGTAGTTCGTTGTAAAATGTGTTCATCTGCAACCACTTAGGCAATCCGTGATGTGGGCATTTTTTGAGCAATTCTTTATATCTCTCTCATACTTCGTACAATGACTCCCCATGTTGCTGATCAAACATGGTAATCTCATTTCTCATCTTTGCAGTCTTCGCTGGTGGGAAAAATTTTGCAAGAAATTTCTGAGCAAGGTCATCCCATGTAGTTATCGATCCAGGCGGTAGAGAATGTAACCAACTCTTCGCCTTATCCCACAAAGTGAATGGGAACAAGCGAAGTCTTACTGCGTCTTCTGACACCCCATTGTACTTGAAAGTGTCGCATATTTCCAGAAAGCTGATCAGATGCTCGTTAGGATCATCATTTGCCAGTCCCCCAAACTGAATCGAGTTCTGGATCATCTGAATAGTCCCAGGCTTAATCTCAAATGTATTCACAGCTATAGCAGGCCTAGTGATACTCGGCTGCAGCTCAGTCACCTTAGGTGTAGCAAAGTCCCTCAACGCTTTCTGGTCTTCGGCAGCCATTGCTTCTTCTTTCTCAGAATTTTCAAAGTCTTCCCTTGTTTCCTTAACCCACTTACTTAGCCTTTGAAAGCGTCTTTCAATGTCGTCCTCAAAAGGAAGCAAGTCTAGATTTTTGGATCGAGTTTGCATAAACCAACTTCAAAAACCTGAAATAAGACGAACAAAACAAAACAAAAATGTTTAAGTAAAACTGGACTAATTAAACTGATATTGCAAAATATTAAAATCTATACTAAAGTCCCCGGTAACGGTGCCAAAAACTGGTTGGATAAAATCGAATTACACACAACACACAAGTATACGTGGTCAACAAGTAATATAATAGTAAGTAGAGTATCGTTCCCTCAGAGACTGTAATAAGAATTTAAAACTCACAAGTACCAATTTCCTATTAATCCTAATTTTATTAAACTATTCAATTTCAAGTATTCAACTAAAATATTAAAAAGATTAAAATCACCAAACACTCAACAAACTCTAAAAACTGAATTTTCAAACAAATAATGGAGAATTAGGCTTCCAACTTCACTTTAAGCATCACTCTGATTATTACACCTTTATTTCAGTTTAATTCACTATCCCAATTTATTAATCAAGAACACGTATGTAGTACTAGCCACCTCTCGATGTACTAATACCACATTAACTTCAATCAATAATTATGATAGAATCAAATTAAACACTTTAATCAACTAACTCACTATATCTCTATGTGAATTACAATCAATGAAGGTTTAAGCTCAAGTTCCTTATCCGATTACATGAGATGTCAAGCATATCTCTACCCTAACATTCAACAAGATTCTGTTCATTCACATAAATCAAGAACACATGATATACTAACTAAGTCTAGACTCGTATTTTATCTCTCGAATTCATACAAGTCCACAAAGAATCGTTGATCAGGCAATTCATAAATTCAAGCTCAAATTAATATTGATAAACCGGATTATAGCTTATTAAACTGAAATCAAGGATTACATAACCATTGTTCCACTTAAAGATCCGTCTCAAGCCTAAAAAGAAATTAGTTCATCATAAATGAAATAATCACTGAATAAATTAAAGATAACATCTTCTCAATTACAGAAATAAAACTAAAGAAGAAGAATAACGCAGAACACCCTTCACTTTAGCCTTAATCTGCAACCGATATAAAATTCTTCAAAATATTCACTCCATTACTCAATCTCAAAATCTATTCTCAAAGTTCGTTAATTGCCTTTCATGATATCTCTCCCCATCTTCTGTTTTTGTTGCAGTTATATGTTTTACAACCACAATCTTAGCTCAATTCCATGCCAACTAGAGTCCTACTGCTATACAAGCACCACAATCCAAGTTCCAGCAGTGTTCGAACTAAGATAAGATAGCCCAAACTCGGCACCCCCCCGCCCCAGCAGGCTAGTCTCCTATAAACTGGTGTTGAAGAGCCCCCGTCCCGGCGGGGGTATAAAGCCAAAATGGGCCCACCGCGGCGGGCTAGCCTTCTGCAGACTGACTTTGGTTTTCTTCTTTACTTGCTAAAATAATGCTCCGAGTGCCTCCTTTTTCACTCATTTCCCACACCAACCTTCCTACACATAAAATAACAAGAAACAAGTAAAAATGAACATAAACTCAAGTAATTAACAACAAATAAGCTTGAACTAGACATCAATTCATGGATATACAATCCACTTATCAAGCAACAAGCCAACAACCAAAGTACCAAACCCATGAGCTTTAAATTAATCAACTTTTAGTATTTAGTAATCAACGAGTACTAAATTAAAGCAAATTCCAAGCGAATTTCTTTAGTATTTCTCAAAGACTCTATATTCTATTTTTAATTTCTTTAAATTTTATAATTTATTTTGTAATGTTTTTTGTTACTTGTTAGTGGTTTAATTGAGATTGTTTATTATTGGTGTTAATTACACTTGACTATTCGTAATGATAATATATATTAATCTATTTTTGATGTTGAATTAATTTTTAAATATTTACTGATTGTCAGGCATGAGCATACATAATTGGGTTACAACAACTAAATGTACAAAATTTGAATCTATTGATGAAAATGTCCAAGCAGAAGGGACTAGTGATGACCCTATCATTGTTGATATTCACCAAGAAATTCACCCGCAAAATGTTAACCCCCAAACCCAAGTACCAGAATCTTTTACCCAAAATATCTAATTTTTAATTGGTAATACTCTGTTCAACCCCCCTTCTAGATTATTATTGACCTTTCAATTGGTATCAGAGCGGTGCTCTTTAACTTGTTTATTGAGTGTATACAGGCATACCTAAGAGTAGATCCATGGCCTACAATGTGACGCCCCCAAAATTAGGTACACATCACCCATCTTGGGTCGTCAGATACATGGTACAGAATACAAATACAACTTACTAATACAACTGTCGTGTACAATACGACAAAACATAACTGTGAGTTTGAATACAATTATTGTCTACTAGAGACTATACAAACTTAAAAGGAGTCCTCATTACAATTATTGTCACACTATTTAACAGAATAGTGAGGACTACTAATACTATCATCTGGTTCATCACTCCGTTCCCCGACTCGTCCCAGCTATATTCTCATTTCCTGAAGAGAACAGTGAAAGAAAGGCTGAGCTCAACTAGCCCAGTAAGAAATATTATGACTAAGATAATGCAGAATAAATTATCATTAGCCTTCAACAGTGTTAAACTGATAAAATATAACGAACATCAAGTTTAACTGCAGCGGAACAAGCAATCCATTAAAAGAGTCAAGTAGAAAATAAAATCTACTATCTTTTATAATTTAAAAGGTTTTTCAACACTATTTTCGCTGGGACTCAGCTTAAAAAAATAATCCACATCATCGAATCACCCCTGCACTACGGCCAATGATATTCGTGTATTCATTAATGGTCATGATCATGCCAACAACTGTCCATCAATGCACTACGGGCCAATGAGGACTTTTACCATATCATTTGTAACATTACGATCATGATTATACCGAATAATCCCCAGTCATAATCATACCAAGTCCATCTATGCACTACAGGCCACAGATGACTTTCAACATTTTATAAACATGAGGATGATCACAATGATATAATAATTCAATAAAACAAGTTCAAGAATTAATCTATCAAAGAATTAACAACGTCCAAATTGTCAACATGATACTACTTTGTGGAGTAAAATTCAAGAATGCTTAGAAGAATATTTTCATGAAAAGATACTGGATGAAACGCAATTATCAAGAATATTCCACAAATTTCATGGAGTATAGAAGTTAAAACTTAACTAACTGAGTATAATAAAGAATGGAATAACAAAAGAAATCACCATGCATGCGATAGACCGCACAGACAGGTTATTCCAACAGAATAAAAAATAATGGAACCAGGTCCGGCGTAAAACGCACAGACAGGATATTCTAACAGAATAATAATAAAGACGGAACGAGGTCCGGTGTAAAACACACAGACATGATATTCCAACAGAATAATAATAAAGACGAAACCAGGTCCGGTGTAAAACACACAGACAGGATGTTCCAACAGAATATTAATAAAGACGGAACTAGGTCCGGTATAAAATACACAGACAGGATGTTTCAACAAAATAATAATAAAGACGGAACCAGGTCCGGTGTAAAACACACAGACAGGATGTTCCAACAGAATAATAGAAGAATGTCACCAAGTATAGGGTAGACCGCGTATAAAGGTTATTCCAACAGAATAATAAGAAATAGAATAACAACAGTTCTCTTCATGAATAAGAAAGAATAACACCCCTTACCGTTTTAAAGAAGAACTGAAATAAGGAAGTAGTTAAGTAGCAGAATACTTTTCTTCTCTCTCTCTATAGTTTCTCTCTCTAGAGTTCAGTGAATTCGTAAGAAATAATGAAGGAATGAGCTGCTATTTATAGAAAAATGGAATGCATTGTAACTAATCCATGAACGGTGCAGATTGATTACTTTAATCTGACGGTCCATATTTAAAGAAAAATCTTTTAAATAAAATATAATATATTCTATTTATAGAATAACTTTAATAAAGTATTCTGTTTTATATAAAAAGATGTTTCTGTTTTATTACGTTAATAATACGAATAAAACAAAACGTCATTATCGCTAAATAATTCATATTATTAACTGATAATAATTGAATCAAACTGAGTGACTTCTCACATAAGCATTAATAATCAATACCGTGTGCTACTATGCAACCACACGTATTCTGTACTTTTACTACCGAGTAGTTCAACAGTATTAATGGTAAAACTTCCGCTGTTATATTTAATAAAATATATTTGTCGTTTTCTCAATCCGACAATAATTCCGTTGTGGGGTCCACCAATGATTGTGCCGTTGTATGAATATTCTCTGTTAAAACGAATATTTCCCGACCAATCGAATATTATATAACAACTTGCGTACTTTGAAAAATTTATAAATATTACCCACAACTATAACATTTTATCAAATTAACTCCATAATATTCAAAAATGATATTTATAGAAAATTTATCTTTATTTATAAAAGTTGGGGTCTTACAACCTCCCATTCTTATGAAATTTCGCCCTCGAAATTAGGGTACGTACCTGGTATGTCGAAGAGGTAAGGATACCTTGATTTCATTTCAGATTCTAACTCCCAAGTCATTTCCTCAACATCGTGGTTTCTCCACAAAACTTTGACTTGAGGTATAACCTTGGAGCGTAGAATATGTTCCTTCTTATCCAAGATTTGAACAGGAATTTCTTCATACGTCAAATCTTCTGCTATTTCGTCCGGTTCTAACTTAATAATGTGGTTCGGGTCTTCCACATATTTATGTAACATGGATATGTGAAAAACGTTATGAACACGAGACATACTTGGCTGTAAAGCGAGTCTATAAGCCACAGTTCCTACTCGATCGAGGATTAAAAATGGACCGATGAATCGAGAATTGAGTTTTTCTCTCTTTCCAAATCTCGTAACTCCTTTCCATGGAGCAACACGTAAGAAGACATGATCTCCTATATCAAATTTCACGTCCTTTCGATGAAGATCAGCATAACTCTTTTGTCGATCTTGTGAGGTTTTTATACGTTGTCGGATCATTTGAATCTTTTCTGTAGTCATATGTACCAACTCTGGTCCCAACAACGTTGCTTCACCCACCTCATCCCAGCATACTGGAGAACGACACTTTCTTCCATACAACGCTTCGAATGGAGCCATGCCAATACTTACTTGATAACTGTTGTTGTAGGAAAACTCCACCAATGATAAGAACTTGTCCTAACTTCCCTTGAAGTCAAGGACACAGAGTCTTAATAAATCTTCCAGAGTTTGAATAGTCCTCTTTGATTGTCCGTCCGTCTGAGGATGATATGCCGAACTAAATCGCAAATCCATGCCCATAACTTTTTTTAAACTAACCCAAAATCGTGAAGTGAATCTTTGGTCTCGATCAGAAACTATGGATACTGGAATACAATGTAGTTTTACAATCTTGTTTATGTATATACGAGCAAGACGTTCAAGTGTATAAGTTTCTCGTATCGATAAGAAATGAGCAGACTTGGTCAATCTATCAACAATGACCCAAATCGCATCTATACCTTGAGAAACCTTAGGAAGACCAGTAACGAAATCCATGGTAATGTGCTCCCACTTCCATTCTGGAATTTTAAGTGGTTGCAATGGATCTTTTGGTACTTGATGTTCCGCTTTGACTCGTTGACAAGTTAGACACCTTGAGATAAACAGCGCTATCTCTCTCTTCATATTGCTCCACCAAAATGTATGACGAAGATCATGATACATTTTGATACTTCCAGGATGGATTGCAAACGGTGTGTTATTTGCCTCCATCATGATTTCATACATTAAATCAGGGTTGTTAGGAACACAAAGTCTGGAGTTGACTCGAAGTATTCCTTCTACATCGATTCTTGCTTCCATCATAGCACCTTCTTGCACTTTCTTGCACTTTCTTCCTCATACGCATCAGCTCCAGGTCTATAGCTTGAGCAGCTTAAACTTTATCGATTAAAGTTGGTTCTACTCGTATATTCGCCATCATCACATGGGTCCCTGGAGTCTTTAACTCTATCTCCATCCTTTGCAAGTCACACAAAATGGGCCTTTGTGTTGACAATATCGCACTCGTCCTTGCATATGATATTCTACTCAATGCGTCAGCTACCACGTTCGCTTTTCCAGGATGGTATTGAATGGTATGATCATAATCTTTCAACAGTTCAAGCCAACGTCGTTGTCGCATGTTGAGTTCCTTTTGAGTGAAGAAATATTTGAGGCTTTTATGATCCGTAAAGATCTCCACCTTCTCCCCATACAAGTAATGCCTCCAAATTTTAAGTGCAAAGACAACAGCTGCCAACTCTAGATCATGAGTAAGATAATTCCTCTCATATTCCTTGAGTTTTCTTGACGCATAGGCTATGCCTTTTCCATGTTGCATGAGAACGCATCCCAACCCTTTGCTCGAAGCATCACTGTAGATGACAAATCCCTCTGAGCTAGATGGTATTGTTAGAACAGGTGCTGAAATGAGTCTCCTCTTGAGTTCTTGAAAACTCTTCTCACATTCTTCGCTCCAACCGAACTTTGTATCTTTTTGAGTCAGCTGAGTTAATGGAGTAGCGATTCGAGAAAATCCTTCCACGAATCTCTGATAATAACCAGCTAAACCAAGAAAGCTACATACTTCGGTCACTGATTTAGGTTGCTCCCAGCTTTGAATAGCGTCAATCTTTGCCGGGTCAACCGATATTCCACGACTTGATACTACGTACCCAAGGAATGTTACCTCCTCCAGCCAGAACTCGCATTTCTTCAACTTGGCATAAAGCTTGTATTCACAAAGCTTTTGGAGTAGCAGCCTCAAGTGTTGCTCATGATCTTCACGGCTTTTGGAATAAATAAGGATGTCATCAATAAAGACGACCACAAAGTGATCCAAATATTCTTTTAATACCCGGTTCATCATATCCATGAAGGCAGCAGGAGCATTAGTCAATCCAAAGGACATGACTAGGAATTCATAATGCCCGTACCGAGTTCTGAAAGCCGTCTTTGGAATATCCTCAGTTCTAACCTTCAGCTGATGATATCCATAACGAAAATCGATCTTTGAAAAGAATTGTGCTCCTTGCAACTGGTTAAACAGGTCATCAATACGTGGCAATGGGTACCTGTTTTTGATGGTGACATGATTCAACTCCCGATAATCAATACAAAGTCACATACTTCCATCTTTCTTCTTCACGAATAGCACAGGAGCACCCCAAGGAGAAGTACTAGGACGAATAAAGCTACTGTCTAACAATTCCTGCAGTTGGATCTTTAACTCCTGAAGTTCAATAGGAGCCATTCGATATGGGGCTTTGGAAATGGGTTTTGTACCGGGTTCAAGGTCGATACAAAATTCAATTTCAAGCTCTGGGGGTAGGCCAGGAAGTTCTTCAGGGAATACGTCAGGGAATTTATTAACAGTAGAAATATCATTCAAAACTGACGTATTTTTGTTTAGATCCGTGACATGAGCTAAGAAAGCTTGACATCCATTTTTCAATAAACAAATAGCTTTATGGCTTGAGATGACAGCGATTGATTTTAATGGTTTGGTTGTTTGAATTCGCATAATAGGTCGATTAGGAATATGAAAGCCAACAACCTTACGAAAATAATCAATTTTTGCATGATGAGTAGTTAACCAATCAATCCCAAGAATCACGTCAAATGCAAGTATTTTTAATGAAATAAGATCGACAGGTAATGTGTGGGTACCAACTTGAACCAAACAAGACTTATAAACCGTAGATGTAATGAAGGTTTCTCCCAATGGAGTTTCAACAGATAAGTCAAAGTCTAATTTCTCCAGAGTCAAATTTAATAGATAAGCGCAAGTAGGAGAAATAAAAGAATGGGTAGAACCGGTATCAAATAAAATATAGACTTCGTTAGAGTATATGATAAGCTTACCCGTGATGACCTCATTCGGGTTCCTTGCTTTCTGAGAGGTCACAACAAATGCTCTCCCTTGTACTACCGATTTTGACTTTTCTGGGACGGCCTTTGGTGTCTCCATCTTGGCTAAACTTATTTTTGGTAAACGACAAAATCGAGATAAATGACCTTCTCTTCCACAATTATAACATGCTTTAGACGGCATCGCGCAGTTTGGACTGATGTGCCCCTCCCCTCCGCATTTGAAACATATGTGTTGATTGATTTCGCAATCAATGAATACGTGCAAGTATACACGGTCAACAAGTAATAAAGTGAAAGTAGAGTATCGTTCCCACGAGGAATTATTTAATAAAAATCACCAAGTACTAATTCTTAACCAAATCAATTTTATTTAAACAACCAATAATTGTGATTTCTAGATTTAAGAAAACTAAATTAAACAAAACAAAAAGATTATTCTAAAAGAAAGCAAATAAACAACTAATAATTGATGGAATTCAGATAAATAAGAATTAAGACTCCAATATCCCCAATTATAAATTATAAATCAATTATTCAACTATCCCAATTATTATATCTACTGAATTGTTAATAGAAATTCTCAATTGCCAAAAGTCCTCTCTCGAGTGATCAATTGCCTTCTATTTAACCCAGATTAATTTTGCTATATCTCTATGCAAAACAATTGAATTAAATTCGCTACAAACCCAATTCCTCTTATGTTACATGCGGTAAATAGATATTCTCATTCTATTCACAAACCTAATTATTCACTGTGCAAATAACTAAGTCACATGTCACCAAGTCCAGTTCTAACCCTAGAATCCCTTTCCCAATTCCTTCTAGAGTAACAAGGTAATTATTGATCAGATAATTAATCAATAAGCTCAAAGCAAGATGAACAATTCACTTCAACATAAATAATTAGAATAAATCAAATAATTAATTTATAGCCATAAAAAGTTCAATTGAAATCTTAATAAAAGAGTTAGTTCATAATTAATTAATTAAAACCAAGAATCCACAATTGAATAGACATTAAAAGATAAAAGTATGATAAGAGAAGATAATAGAATCTGTTGTCAGTAAATCTGATACTCCCCTCTTGCTCTTGCTCTTGATCTTCAATGATCTCCAAGTTGCTTCAATCTCCAAAACTAATAAGAACTAGGGTTAATGTCTAATCTAATGGAGTGTTTAATCTAGTCTACTCTATGTAACCCCCCTCTATTTTATGCTTTACATCATGTATTTATAGGTTACAAGTCTAATTTTTAGGTTAGGAGCAAACCCAATCCTATTTGGAGTCAAAAAGGTGTCAAATTTTGCCCAAAACGCGTCCAGGCCATCACCAAGCCCTTCCCCAGCGCCCCAGCGCTGGGCACGACGCTGGTATTCTGCCTTATAGTGCCCCGGCGCTGTAAATTACCTTGAAATTAGCGCCCCGGCGCTGCCACTTTTTCTAACATTTTCAGCTCCGACGTCCTTTGGAAAAATGGCCATAACTTCTTCGTCCGAACTCCGATTTTGATGATTCAAGATGATCCGGAAAGAGGAGAAGTAGATCTACAACTTTCATTCTTTAAGTTTTTCGAAATAAGGTCCGTAGAAATACTCAAATTAGCTCTGAAGTGACTGCTGTGTAAATGGCAAGCCGAAAACGCGAATCTAGCCACCCCGAACGTCGATCCACGTAACTTTTATCCCAATTCCTACAAAACAACATAAAACATGCATGAATAGACATAAACACTTAAAAACATCCAAAATATTAAGTTCAAACGTACTCAATTATGAGTATAAAACTCACTCATCAAATACCCCCAAACTTAAACCTTTGCTTGCCCTCAAGCAAAAACACAAAAGAACTAGAAATAAACAACGTAAATTAACTACATGAATGCATATGCATGATCTACTTCCTAATATGCCTACGAACCCAGTAATAAATCAGTATGATATATAGCAACAGGCCTCAAAGATACCATTGGTACTCAAATAATATATCCAATCAGATCAAAATCCATAACTCTAACTAATTAGTCAATCCAAACCTGTCATCACCCATGTTGTGTGTGTGTGCTTGTTAACCATTCTAACCAACCACAATTCAAGATAATCACATAACAAACTTCTTAGAAGGAAAATTTCAGTTCCAATTCAATTACTTTTGTGAACATGACAACTCCGATTAAAACTAAGCAATTACCAAGTCTAAGGGTAAATACAAGATTTATTTATACTTTTATTCAACCACGAGGGCATTTTGCTCTTTCTCGTGTTTTTTTTTTCATTTTTTTTCTCATGGCTGTGCAATGTCTTATTCCCTTAGGCTTTTCAGTGCTACCTTAACGAGCTTTCGACCAACGACTCCCAAGTCATTAAGACCTTAGGGCGCTAGGTGTAAAGACAATCCCCTCGGGCTTACTTACTCAAGTAACAAAGGCCACAAAACTAGACAAGCATGCCACGGTGTTTATTCATTTTTTTTCTTTTTTTCTAGATTTTCTATTTTTTTTTCTTTTCATCATTTTTTCTCTTTTTTTTCTCTTTTTGTAATATATATATCCCATAGATTCCCCCAAACTCAAGCTTTTACGTCATTCTAACCTTTACCGTCAGTTCACTAATTTCCTTAAATTTTAACCAAGATTTTTCCTCAGAAACAAATTATGAAACCCTTGAACCAAGTAGATTAAAACAGTTAAACTTTAAGTGCTAACCGGTTACATAAGTTTCAGACAGGCTCAGATTGTCATCATGATTAAAATTAGAACTCATCATCAATTATCAACATTGTTCAAGTTAACAATTAATACCAATCTTCTCATAGACCGAGCTAAGACCACACCAACTAATCGCATAGATTCATGCAAAAATAAATAAATAAAAAAAATAAAAAAAAATAAAAAAAAATACAATTAAACTACATGAACACATACTAATGCAACACATATATGAATATGCAAATAACTACCATGTACTATACGCAACCTAAAAAAAACACAATGCTAACACAAAAAAAAATGAACTACTATGCAGATAACTAACTATATGCAATACGACACTAAAATGCCCCCAAACTTAAACTAGACATTGTCCTCAATGACTAAATTAGAAAAAATTAAAGTAGATGACTTCCCTGAAAATATAGCAATCTTTCTCATTATCCACTAAGTTTGGAGAATATGCTAGGCACATGGAACAAATTGGGCACCACTTGAATTTGACTTGACTAACCTGTAAATCATGATAGAAACACTTTTATTAAATCCTAAATAAATACAAATTCAAAACTACTAATATAAAACTTAATAAAAACTAAAAATAAAAATTAAACTTGGGTTGCCTCCCAATAAGCGCTTGTTTTATAGTCTCAGCCTGACTTCTTCAATTCTCTATCCAATTCCTCTTCGAAAGTTGAGGAACCCTCCATCCATCGGAAATAATGTAACTTTTGGTAGGTTCCCATTTACGATAGTCATTGTATTAAAATCACCTAGCATGCTTTGTTTAGATAAGATCACATTAAAGAACGTCCAACTTCTAGGTGTTTTTTCCATTGTGTCTGCGAATAGATTCTGGCGTTGAGGCTTGTCAGACACAACAATCTCTTCTTCTATCTTCTCCAACTCATTGAACCATGGCTTCGAAGTTGTACTCTCTTTTACGTCACAATGAGTATTGCCGACGACATGACTACCTAGCGGACATGGTTTTGCAAATCTAACTGGATTCTTGAACTTTGGTGGAGAAGGTACATGGGACACTATCAAAATTGGCTCATCTTCGTTGATACTCAAAGTTAAATATTTTTCGATCTCTTTTTGTTGGTCTCCAAGTCTTTCCACTCTTTCAACATCTATATCATTTGGCACATCCGATTGCAGATTTGGTTCGGGCTCATCATCAGTCTCGTCATCCATGTCATAGAGCCAAGTGTATTGAGGACGGTTGTTTAACGCATGTGCTATCTGCCCCAATTGATTTTTCAGATTCTTGATCGACGCCCTTTGGCTTTGCAAACTCAGCTCTATTTGATTAAATCTTTTGTCTTGTTCCTCGTTCTTTTTTTCAGAAGCTTTAATAAATTTTTCAAAGGCTTCCTCCCAATTTGAATGTTCTTCCTGTTGTAGTGGAGGTGGACACGAGAAATCCGGTGGGTATGTTGGACTTGGAGCATAAAATTGATCTTGATTGTTACTCCATAAAAAATTCGGGTGATACCCCCAATCCTGATGATAGTTGTTGGGATAGACATAACTATTGGGGTAATCACCACTATACTGTACTGGCTCAAAACTGATGGCGCATTGATGACTCATATGATTTCCAGCACAATAATCACAAGTAACCGCCACACTTTGACGACGTTGAGCTTCAAAAGCTTCAAGCATCCTCGAAAGTGTCTCCATCTGTGCTGACAATGCAGAAAGTTTCTTGAGTCTGTCAATCTCCACTCCCCATGGTTGAGTCATGTTCGTGTATGACCATTGATACGCAAAGTCATCCATGGTACCTAAAAAGATAGAAATATTGGAAGAGAATGAGAAATAAAAATAAAAATAAAAATGTTTAAATTAAGACTAATTTGATTGAAATTAATATTGATAAAAAATATTAAACTAATTCCCCGGCAACGGCGCCAAAAACTTGTTGATTGATTTCGCAATCAATGAATACGTGCAAGTATACACGGTCAACAAGTAATAAAGTGAAAGTAGAGTATCGTTCCCACGAAGAATTATTTAATAAAAATCACCAAGTACTAATTCTTAACCAAATCAATTTTATTTAAACAACCAATAATTGTGATTTCTAGATTTAAGAAAACTAAATTAAACAAAACAAAAAGATTATTCTAAAAGAAAGCAAATAAACAACTAATAATTGATGGAATTCAGATAAATAAGAATTAAGACTCCAATATCCCCAATTATGAATTATAAATCAATTATTCAACTATCCCAATTATTATATCTACTGAATTGTTAACAGAAATTCTCAAATGCCAAAAGTCCTCTCTCGAGTGATCAATTGCCTTCTATTTAACCCAGATTAATTTTGCTATATCTCTATGCAAAACAATTGAATTAAATTCGCTACAAACCCAATTCCTCTTATGTTACATGCGGTAAATAGATATTCTCATTCTATTCACAAACCTAATTATTCACTGTGCAAATAACTAAGTCACATGTCACCAAGCCCAGTTCTAACCCTAGAAATCCTTTCCCAATTCCTTCTAGAGTAACAAGGTAATTATTGATCAGATAATTAATCAATAAGCTCAAAGCAAGATGAACAATTCACTTCAACATAAATAATTGGAATAAATCAAATAACTAATTTATAGCCATAAAAAGTTCAATTGAAATCTTAATAAAAGAGTTAGTTCATAATTAATTAATTAAAACCAAGAATCCACAATTGAATAGACATTAAAAGATAAAAGTATGATAAGAGAAGATAATAGAATCTGTTATCAGCAAATCTGATACTCCCCTCTTACTCTTGCTCTTGATCTTCAATGATCTCCAAGTTGCTTCAATCTCCAAAACTAATAAGAACTAGGGTTAATGTCTAATCTAATGGAGTGTTTAATCTAGTCTACTCTATGTAATCCCCCTCTATTTTATGCCTTACATCATGTATTTATGGGTTACAAGTCTAATTTTTAGGTTAGGAGCAAACCTAATCCTATTTGGAGTCAAAAAGGTGTCAAATTTCGCCCAAAACACGTCCAGGCCATCACCAAGCCCTTCCCCAGCGCCCCAGCGCTGGGCACGACGCTGGTATTCTGCCTTATAGCGCCCCGGCGCTGTAAATTACCTTGAAATTAGCGCCCTGGCGCTGTCACTTTTTCTAACATTTTCTGCTCCGACGTCCTTTGGAAAAATGGCCATAACTTCTTCGTCCGAACTCCGATTTTGATGATTCAAGATGATCCGGAAAGAGGAGAAGTAGATCTACAACTTTTATTCTTTAAGTTTTTCGAAATAAGGTCCGTAGAAATACTCAAATTGGCTCTGAAGTGACTACTGTGTAAATGGCAAGCCGAAAACGCGAATCTAGCCACCCCGAACGTCGATCCACGTAACTTTTGTCCCAATTCCTACAAAACAACATAAAACATGCATGAATAGACATAAACACTTAAAAACATCCAAAATATTAAGTTCAAACGTACTCAATTATGAGTATAAAACTCACTCATCAATATGATAGGTGGTCGTTCTCCTTCCTTAACAACGGGTGCTGGTGTTGACGTCTTTCCATCATTGTTGAATCTCCTCTTCTTGAAATGACCATTCTCACATCTTAGCCAGGGATCATATCCATAAGCTCTGATACCAACTGTGACGCCCCCAAAATTTGGTACACATCACCCTTCTTGGGTCGTCAGATACATGGTATAGAATACAAATACAACTTACTAATACAACTGTCGTGTACAATACGACAAAACATAGCTGTGAGTTTGAATACAATTATTGTCTACTAGAGACTATACAAACTTAAAAGGAGTCCTCATTACAATTATTGTCACACTATTTAACAGAATAGTGAGGACTACTAATACTATCATCTGGTTCATCACTACGTTTCCCGACTCGTCCCAGCTATATTCTCATTTCCTGAAGAGAACAGTGAAAGAAAGGCTGAGCTCAACTAGCCCAGTAAGAAATATTATGACTATGATAATGCAGAATAAATTATCATTAGCCTTCAACAGTGTTAAACTGATAAAATATAACGAACATCAAGTTTAACTGCAATGGAACAAGCAATCCATTAAAAGAGTCAAGTAGAAAATAAAATCTATTATCTTTTATGATTTAAAACACTGTTTTCGCTGGGACCCAGCTTAAAAAAATAATCCACATCATCGAATCACCCTTGCACTACGGCCAAGGATATTCGTGTATTCATTAATGGTCATGATCATGTCGACAACTGTCCATCAGTGCACTACGGGCCAATGAAAACTTTTATCATATCATTTGTAACATTACGGTCATGATTATACCGAATAATCCCTAGTCATAATCATACCAAGTCCATCTATGCACTACAGGCCACAGATGACTTTCAATATTTTATAAACATGAGGATGATGACAATGATATAAGAATTCAATAAAACAAGTTCAAGAATTAATTTATCAAAGAATTAACAACGTCCAAATTGCCAACATGATACCGCTTTGTGGAGTAAAATTCAAGAATGCTTAGAAGAATATTTTCATGAAAAGATACTGGATGAAACGCAATTATCAAGGATATTTGACAAATTTCATGGAGTATAGAAGTTAAAACTTAATTAACTGAGTATAATAAAGAATGGAATAACAAAAGAAATCACCATGCATGCGATAGACCGCACAGACAGGTTATTCCAACATAATAAAAAATAATGGAACCAGGTCCGGCGTAAAACGCACAGACAGGATATTCCAATAGAATAATAATAAAGACGGAACCAGGTCCGGTGTAAAACACCCAGACATGATATTTTAACAGAATAATAATAAAGACGAAACTAGGTCCAGTGTAAAACACACAGACAGGATGTTCCAACAGAATAATAATAAAGACGGAACCAGGTCCGGTGTAAAACACACAGACAGGATGTTCCAACAGAATAATAGAAGAATGTCACCAAGTATAGGGTAGACCGCGTATACAGGTTATTCCAACAGAATAATAAGAAATGGAATAACAACAGTTCTATTCATGAATAAGAAAGAATAACACCCCTTACCGTTTTAAAGAAGAGCTGAAATAAGGAAGTAGTTAAGTAGCAGAATACTCTTCTTCTCTCTCTCTATAGTTTCTCTATATAGTTTCTCTCTCTAGAGTTCAGTGAATTCGTAAGAAATAATGAAGGAATGAGCTGCTATTTATAGAAAAATGGAATGCATAGTAACTAATCCATGAACGGTGCAGATTGATTACTTTAATCTGACGGTCCATATTTAAAGAAAAATCTTTTAAATAAAATATAATATATTCTATTTATAGAATAACTTTAATAAAGTATTCTGTTTTATATAAAAAGATGTTTCTATTTTATTACGTTAATAATACGAATAAAACAAAACGTCATTATCGCTAAATAATTCATATTATTAACTGACAATAATTGAATCAAACTGAGTGACTTCTCACATAAGCATTAATAATCAATACCGTGTGCTACTATGCAACCACACGTATTACTGTACTTTTACTACCGAGTAGTTCAACAGTATTAATGATAAAACTTTCGCCGTTATTTTTAATAAAATATTTTTGTCGTTTTCTCAATCCGACAATAATTCCGTTGTGGGGTCCACCAATGATTGTGCCGTTGTACGAATATTCCCTGACCAATCGAATATTATATAACAACTTGCGTACTTTGCAAAATTTATAAATATTACCCACAACTATAACATTATATCAAATTAACTCTATAATATTTAAAAATGATATTTATAGAAAATTCATCTTTATTTATAAAAGTTGGGGTCTTACATACAATGCTACTAGTTGCGGGGAAGGATTGTCTATGTCTAGACCTCCACTATTTGATGGTACCAATTTTTTCACCTGGAAAAACAGATTCAAAATCTATGTCAAATCCCAAGGAATCAAAATTTGGTGTGCCATTGAACGAGGTGTACAAATTCCAACCAAAATTGAAGAAGAAAAGACTGTCGAGAAAGATATATATGAATTCACCACTGAAAAAGAAGAGATCATGAATATTGCATCCCGAGCGAAACAAGTGCTAACCAGTTCTTTGATTGAAAAAGAATACAAAAGACTTAGTAACTGTAAAAATGCAAAAGAAATTTGGGAAAAATTGATTGTAACCTATGAAGGTACCAATCACATCAAAGAAACCAGAAAAGATGCTCTAATTCAAGAGTATGAAAGTTTCAAGCTTAAAGAAGGAGAAAAGATCATTGATATGGAAACTCGATTTTCCAGAATCATTGATGAGCTAGAGCAATTGGGAAAAACATACACTACAAATGAGAAAAATAGAAGAATTCTCAAATCCCTTCCATCCATTTGGAAAATGAAGGTTACAGCAATAAAAGAAATGCAAGATCTAACCACATATCCTATGGATAATTTCATTGGAAATCTTCGTGCCCATGAAGTCGATATATTCGTTAAAAAAGCTGGATCAGACACAGATCTCAAAAAGAAAGGAATCACTTTCAAAGCTCTTTTGGTGGATCAAGAAAGTGACGATGAAGAATTAAATGAAGAACTCATCAGCCTAGACAACAATGAAGTTGCTCTACTGTCCAGACAACTAAGGAGAGTAATTCAAAGCAAGGCAAGAAAATATGGCAAAGGCTTCATGAAAACAAACAACAACTTCAACAACTTCAAAGGCAAATAATTTTTCATACCAAAGACACAAGGAGGAAATTTCAAAGCAATCAACAACTTTAGAAGTACCAAACCAAATGGAAATTCAAACACATATTTTGAATGTAAGCAGCCTGGACACTTCAAAAAAGATTGTCCAAAACTAGCCAACAACAAAGTTCTTGTAGTTGAAGAAGGATGGGATCTAAGTGACGAGGAAGAAACTGTCGAACAAACCGAAGAAATTGCCAATCTCTGCTTAATGGCAGACAATGACTCATCACCAAGATCTGAGGTAAATTCTGAACACCAATTGCCTAGCATCTCATTTTCTTCATACACACTAGAAAATATAAATGAAGAACACTATGAACTACAAGAAGCTTATAGTCATTTATATGGAAGTAATGAACTGTTAAAAGAAGAGTTAGAAAGATTAAGAAAAATAAATACAAGTCTTGAAATTGAAAATGCTAATTTAATTATCACCAACGAAAGTTTATATGAAATAAACTTAGAAAATAAAGAAGTAGAACAACTTAAGAAATTTAATAAAAACCTTGAAATATAAAATTCCTCACTTATTATCTCAATTAAAAATCTTGAAATTGAAAATTTAACACTTGTTGTAATCAATGAAGATAATCAAGTACAAGATCAAGCTGTAATTGAAGAAATTAAAAATAAAAATTCAAGTTTAAAGTCAGAAATAGAAAATCATAATTACATAATTGAAAACTTAACCAAAGAACGTGAATATTTAAATAATATAATTTATAAATTTACAAAAGGAAAGAAAAATCTTGATGTCATGTTAAATCAACAAAAATGTAGCTTTAATAAAGAAGGCTTAGGATATGCTGGTGAAACAAGTGAATCAAAAGATAAAGGATTATATCACGTTAAAATTAAAGAAAAAGAAAGTCATATATCTCTCTTCACAAAAATGTTCCTATTGTAACAGAAATGGTCATTCTTTTTATATGTGTAATGCTAGAAATGGAAACTATAAACGAAAAATGATTTGGGTTCCCAAAGGAACATATACTGCACCAACCATCACAAGAAGATAATTTTACAAACAATATTATCATACTTCTCACAATCCAGTTACTCATAGAATGCTTTTCTCTACTAAAATTGATTATCTTATGCCGAGTTTTGTAAAAGAAACTTCAAATGCTCCTTATACAAAATGGAAAACTCACCCTAAGGACCCTTCAATTTAAAGGGTACCAACTTGTGAAATTAGTACATATATTGCAAGTATGTCTTGCAGCTGATATGAATAAAAGCAAATGGTATCTTGATAGTGGATGCTCTAGACATATGACTGGAGACAAATCCAAATTAAGAAATATGTAAGCTACAGACTTTGGTGAGGTAACTTTCATTGATAACAATAAAGGTAAAATTATTAGAGTTGGATGTGTTGGTAATGAACACATAACCATTTCCAATGTTCAGTTAGTTACTGGACTCAGGTATAATCTTCTATCTATCAGTCAAATATGTGATAGTGGTTTTAAAATATCCTTTAGTACATATAACTGCTCTATTTTTGATCAAACTAGTAATTTGATCTTAGTTTATCCTAGATATCAAAATGTGTATACCTGTGACTTAGATGCATACTCTCATTTAGATAACATTTGTCTTATATCTGCAAATAAGGATCCTTGGCTATGGCATCGCAGACTAGAACACATCAATATGAAACTCATAAATAACATTTCCTCTAAAGATCATATTCGTGGTTTTTCTAAATTAAATTTTTTTAAAGACCACATCTGTGAAGCTTGCGAAATAGGAAAATAAATTCATGCATCACATAAACCTAAATTTAGTGTGTCAACCTCTCGACCCTTAGAATTGTTACACATGGACCTTGTTGGACCAATCCCTAAACACAGCATGGGTGGTGCTATATACATTCTAGTTTTGGTTGATGATTATTCACGATTTACATGGTTTGATTTTCTAAAATTTAAAAATGAGGCTATTAATTCTTTTTCTACTCTGTGTAAAAAGATTCAAAATCAACAGGGGAGTTCTATTGTTAATATTCGATCTGATTACGGAAAAGAATTTGACAATTCTGATTTCATTATGTTCTGTGATGAGAACGGTATAAGTCATAACTTCTCTGCTCCTTATACACCTCAGTAAAATGGTGTAGTTGAAAGGAAAAATCGTTCTTTACAAGAAATGGCTAATACCATGTTAAATGAATACCGTCTTCCAAAGTAATTCGGGGCTGAAGCAGTGGTAACATCATGTTACATATTAAATAGAGTTTTATTAAGACCTGTTTTGCTCAAAACTCCCTATGAGCTCTACTATAAAAGAATTCCAAAAATAAACTATTTTCGTGTTTTTGGGAGCAAATGTTTTATTCTAAACACCAAAGGACACTTATTGAAATTTAATCCTAAATCTGATGAAGGAATATTTTTTGGATACTCTCTTAATAGTAAAGCATACAGAGTTTTCAACAAAAGAAGTCTAGTTGTGGAAGAATCAATGAATGTGAATTTTGATGAAACTCAACCTCCAAAATATAAAGAACTGACTGATAATGATGTTGTCATTGAATATATTCTTAGAAATATGGAAGAACCAAAGCTAGATAATGTATCTCCACCTATTGTTGAGAATCACCTTGAAAATCTAAACCCTCAGTTGAATGATTTGCCCAAAGAGTCTCATGTTATTAAAAATCATCTTATAGAAAATGTTATTGGTAATATTGAAAAGGGGGTTATCACTAGATCCCAAGCACATAATCTAGTTGGTCATTTGTAATTCCTGTCTCAAATTGAACCTAAATTGATAAAAGATGTCTTATTAGATGAAGACTGGATAATGGCTATGCAAGACGAACTTGAACAATTCACTAGAAACAAAGTATGGGAATTAGTCCCACAACCTGAGGATGTTTCAATCATTGAAACTCGATGGGTATTTTGTAATAAACTTGATGAAAATGGAACTGTTATTCATAATAAAGCAAGATTAGTTGCACAAGGATATAATCAAATGGAAGGAATTGACTATGATGAAACATATGCTTCTGTTGCTAGAATTAAATCTATTCGTATGTTATTAGCATTTGCATGCCATAAGAATTTTAAACTGTTTCAAATGGATGTGAAATCTGCATTCTTAAATGGTGGTATAGAAGAGGAAGTTTATGTTAAACAATCTCCTGAATTTGAAGATTTTAGTCATCCTGAATATGTTTATAAATTACATAAAGCTCTATATGGTTTAAAACAGGCTCCTAGAGCTTAGTATGAAAGGTTGAGTAAATTTTTGTTGAAAAATGGCTTTAAACGAGGAACTGTTGATACTACCTTATTTACTAAAACTAAAAATGATGATATATTGGTAATTCAAATATATGTTGATGATATTATTTTTGGTTCTACTGACATTATTCTGTGCAATGATTTTTCTGAAAGTATGAGTAAATAATTTGAAATGAGTATGATGGGAGAATTAAACTTCTTCCCCGGACTGCAGATCAAACAAGGAGAAAAAGGTATTCATATATCTCAGTCTAAATACTGTAAAGAAATGATCAAAAAATTTGGCTTAGAATCAGTAAAAACTCTTAACACTCCTATGCTAACGACGGATAAATTAATTATTGACGAAAATGGAAAATCTGTTGACTCAAAGAAATATAGAGGAATGATCGGAAGTCTATTATATATAACTGCTAGTAGACCTGACATCATGTTTAGTGTTTGTAAATGTGCCAGGTTTCAAGCTGATCCTAAAGAATTTCACTTGACCGCAGTGAAAAGGATTTTTCGATATCTTAAAGGATCCACTGAATTGGGTCTATGGTATCCTAAGGATCAACCATTTAACGTAGTATGATTTTCAGACTTTGACTATGCAGGTCATCACGTCGATCAAAAAAGTACCAGTGGTACCTGCCAATTCCTAGGAGGATGTTTGGTTTCTTGGTTTTCTAAGAAACAGAACTCGATATCTATTTCAACTACCAAAGCGGAATACGTTGTAGCCGCACGATGTTGTGCTCAAATACTATGGATGAAACAGACCCTTGCTGATTATAACTTAAAATTTGACTGTGTTTCAATTTTATGTGATAATACTAGTACAATAAATCTCAGCAAAAATACAGTCTTGCATGCTAGGTCAAAACATATAGACATTAGGCATCACTTTTTTATGTGATCATGTTAATAACGGAAATATTAAGCTAGAACATATTGACACTAAATTAAATATAGCTGATATATTTACTAAACCACTAAGTTCGGAAAGATTTTGCAAATTAAGAATTGAGTTAGGTATGATAGATATTTCTTCTTAATTGTTTTATTTTTATTTTGTTTTGTTTAAACAAATTTCCACTTAATTATTTTTATTAATAGACTATATATATATATATATATATATATATATATATATATATATATATATATATATAATTATTTTTAATAATTTTTTAAACTAAGTTATAAATATAAATATTTTTATTTAAATGGTTATTTTATCATTATTAAAGGAAAGTATATTACATATTTATATATATTTTCAAGGATTAAATCTACACCATCAATCTTTATGCATATCCAAGGGTCAAAATTAACCAATCCGCGTCTCTTTCATCAAACCAATCATACTCCACCATCAAGAAGCACACGGATTATGAATCAGAATCGTTTGATCAACACTAAGCATTGATCTCAGCCATTGGATCATGTTCTAAAAAGAAACACATCTCAGATTCATTTATAGCCGTTGATCTTGATCTGCGCAAACCTCTCCACCGTTAGATTTACCTGGTAAGACAAACTATATATATACAATTTTTATTTTTTTAATTCATTTTCAATCTTTCTTTCTCTCTCTTCTCAACTCTCACCTCCGATTCTCTCTCACCTCTCAGTTCACCGGTTCACTCTTCTCTCATTCTCTCCGGCTTCTCCTTCGTTGTCTCTCATCTCTGTCTCCGATCTTCTGTTCTTTTATCTTCTCTGATCATGACTCTCAAACTTTTTACTAAATATCGTGTTTATAGTCTTAAAATTTTTAGGGTTTTACTAATTTTTTTTGGATCTGAGAACACTTGTTCTAAGATTTCCGAACATTTGTATGTGTTCTTCGAAAATACAAAGATCTTCAGCCTTAATAAAATACTCAAAATTGTTTTTTTTTAAAACAAATCTTTGAGTTTTCTGATCTGTGAAACATCCGAAGATCAACTATCTGCAAGTTTTTTTAAGGATTAGGGTTCGTCAGTTTAACCCAACTACAAAAAGCTCAAAAGACATTTTTGTTTTACTTCCCCAAGCCATCAAATTTCTAGGGCTTCGGTCAAAGAACAATCTCTTTTTAAATCGTTCTGTTTAATTGTTTTTAATCATGTCTGAGTTATTTTTCAAATTCTTTTGGCCTTAACCACAAATTCATTTTTAGGATTCTCTTTAAATCTTCTAATGATCAAACCATTCATAAAATATGTCTGTCTCTAGTCTGTCTCAAAAATTTCTGGTTAGGGTTTCTCTGAAATCTTCTTACAAGTCATTTTCATCTACTTCATCAGATCCCCTGAAGTCTATGCTATGTTCTGTCTGCATATTTTAGTTGCTTTTGTAAATTGCTTCACTTAAAAAAAGGGGGTATTTTCTAAAAATTTTTTATTAAAAAAACCCAATTTTTTTAAAAAACCTTAATTTTTTTTTTCAACAAAAAAAACATTTGTTTGTCTCTCCCAAATTTTTTTACTTTTTTTAATGTTGTCCATATTTTTTTCTATATATATATATATATATATATATATATATACTATCTGTAACAATCCAGATTTTTAATAATAATATTTAAATATTTATTGAATTATATAACTATTTAATAGATGTGTTTATCGTTGAATAAATATTTGTTTAATTGATTTGATGTGATTTGATTATTTATTTGTTTAATAAATAATTAATGAGTTAAGGAAAATAATTATTTTGAAATAGTAATCTAATTTAATTTAATAATTAAGTTAGAGAGTTTTTAATGATTAAATAAATTATTATATTATGCAATGAATTGTTATTAGAATTAATTAAATTAAGTATGAAAACTTAATTAATTAGAAGTGTGACAAATAACTATATTATAAATGGTTATTAAAATAAATTAAAGTAGTTTTAATTTATTTTGCCAAACAAGGCTTAGATATATTAAGTCTTTAATTTTAAAGCGTTTTGCCAAACAAAGCCCTATGACTTTTAAAATTTTAAATTTGATTTATTAGTAATATAAATTAAATTAAATTAAATAAAAATAATATATAATAATTATGGTAACCGCTGTTTTAATAAGGCCATTAGTGGCGTCGGTTTTAAAACATTTGAAAAGATACGTTAGTTTATTTTAGTTACGTCTAATCGATTTGGCAAAAGCCTAAGAAAAGAATAGAAGAAAGGTTTGTGAGAGGCTTGAGAGAGAGTTTGAGAGAGAAAAAAGCAAGAGAAAGTTTTAAGTTCTTCAAGTTATTCTAAGTGGTTAACAAGAATTGTCTGAGCAAATTGAAGGTATGTTATATAACCCTTAACATATATGCTACAACATAATTTTTTCATGAGTTTCACTGTGTAAAAAATTCTTTATAAATTCTCTGTGAGGTTAAAATTCTTTTGAATTGTTGTATAAACTGAATAATTGCACTTGTAGGTAATTGTAATGCTAGAGTTTATGTTTAGATAAGGGATTGTACGCTAGTCTCGTTTAAAAAAGAAGAAATTGTTTGCTGTTTATAGATGTTCAAAAATGACTGATAAAAATACCAAATATTAATATAATGTAATTGTCAGTAATAATTTGGTGGTGAATTAATGGTGAAATTGAACACTGAATATATTAACTTGGTAAGAAACGATGAGATTATAGTTGGAATGGACTAAATTGATGAATAATAGGAATGTCAGTGTTAAACTGTGTAAACAAACGTCGGTTATGGAGTTTGGTTTTTAAAATAATGCTTTCAATGATTTAAGATTTCTAGAATCATGGTTTAGTCGTTGGTAATTTGTATATACATGTTGGGTAATGTGTATATGTGTAATTAGCTTAGGTTATACATGTTAATTAGTGTTAGAAATCAAGTTATTTACAGAAATTTAGTTGTTCTGTTCTTCGTGGGATGCGATTCTGCAAGTTTCGGCGCCCCAGCGCCAAAAATGGAGCCCCAACGCCAGAAATTCGCGACGTGGCGCTGAAATTCGCGCCCCAGTGCCAATAACGTGCCCCAGCGCCACTAGTTAGCTTAGTCCTCACACCCCGGCGCCGGATTTGTAGTCCGACTCGGAGAGTTTTGCCCTCCTGTAGTAAAATGGCCATAACTTTCTCATACAAACTCCGATTGAGTTGATTCAAGATGATCCGGAACGAGAACGAGTAGACCTACAACTTTCGTTCCAAAAATTTTTCAATTTGAGGTCTGTAACAGTAGTCAAAATGGTCATTTTTAGGACTGTTATGTTTTCGGAGGCAATCAGAGGGCGTCGGGCATGCACATATATATGTGTAGTGCTCCTGACCATAAAAGATGATGTCCTAAGTTATAAAACATGAATATTAGTAATTATAATGATGCTTAACATTAATACATGAAATATTAGATGAGTTATAGAAGCATAGTAAGCATACACAAGAGAGACAAATCGGGCGTGTGACGAATGAACGTCGAAACGCCGTGCCAAGTGTTAATGAACTTAAAAAGTGTTTCAATTCAATTGAAATAGATATTATAAGATATGGAATGAGTTTAATATAAAACTAATAAGTAGTCCTAGCAAGACTTAAGCACTTGAATGAACTACGAATATGAAATACAGTGAGATATAAGTAGAAAAGTTAACACAATCTAATTGAACATTGTGTGCTAATTAATAGGAAAGATTATGAGATGTGGAGTAGAGTTTACATTACAATTACTATGTGTTGTTATGTGACTAATAGTTGATGTGTGTGAATATATAATTATGTAGGGCACGTGAAGTGCAGATAACTGTAAGCTGTTAAACTGTTATTGGTAAACAACGATCAAGGCAAGTCTTTCGGTTCCTATTTTCTACGTGGATTTGATGAACTATTTTAAATTACATGATATGTTATGCATGCTGAAATCATGAAATGTTAAAGTCAATATATGACTGCATTGTTTTGGCTAAGTAATGATGATTGAGTAAAGAACTCAATCTTTATATTTGTTATGTGAATTAAAAGCATGTATGCCATGTTACTTTAACGAGATGTATGTCGAGCATGTTATTATGTGCTTTGTGATGCATGAAAACTGTTAGACTTTGCTGGGCTGTCGAGCTCACTCTTGCAAATAACCACTTTTGCAGGTCAAGATTTTAAGGTAAAGATACGTGCTATGTGAGTTATAGAGATGTATATTCACGAAGATTACTTATGTTTTATGAGAAATGTATTTCATATTTTGAACGTAAAATGTTGTTGAAATGTAAGTTGAGCTATCCAATGTATATGGATATTTAGTTATGATGTAAGACTTTGTATAGTCATTTTGGTGTAACGATTCATGATATAAGATTGAATCAAATAGATGTAATGTAATGGTTGCGATTCAGGGCAAGAAAGAAGGAAATGTATAAAAGTTTGAAATATTCTGCAATTTTATTAAGTTTAACATCGAATAATGATGTATTATTTAGAGGTTGAATGTATGGTTAACGACCGAAGTCGGGATTTAAATTGTATTGATTTTGGGGTCGTTACAGTTGGTATCAAAGCTATAGGTTATAAACCTTAGGTAGGAGTACCGTAGGCTATAACCCTAGAGAAGAGAGGTGAAGATAATGAAAGAATAAGCTTAAATAGAGTTTGAACAATAAGAAGTAATTTAAGCAATTTATAAAGAGGGGATTTAAACTTGCGTGAAAGGATTCAAAGAAGAATCTCGCAGAGTTATCAGAAATATGAATGTGGGGTTACCCAATTCCAATAATAGGGATGTAAGGTGATAATAAATAGACAATGTCTATAAAAAGAGAATGATAAAGAAGTTAAGAAAAGAGAGTTATATCTAAGTATGGTGCAATTATGCTCTTTAGTAGTTGATGTATGGTATCTGGGCTAAACGATTCCTTCATAGAGCGGAGGTATATACGAACTAGCAACTCGAAACCTAGTTTATTGGTTGTTTATGGGAAATCACTCAGCGTACCATATTGAAACTGTTAGAGACTTGAGGTGTACCAAGTGTAGAAATAGATACGTATGATGAAAGTGTAGAACTCGAATGAAATTTTGAGCGATGTAACTGAAGTTAGGAATTCTTAAAGTAAGAATTGTTATATAAACAAGAAGATTCAAAGAAGAATCTTGAAGAGATATAAAGATAAGAAATGGGAGTTTCCTAACTCCAAAAGCCAAGATAACGTATAATGTCATAAATGATGAAAAAGAGAAAGAATGAGGATCGTAAAACAAAACGATCACGAGTTAAGAAAAGAATTTTAAGGGAGATGATTATATAATAAGGTTACGACGTGGTCTATTTAAGTGATCTGAAAGATGGTATGTAATGTTTGAATAATTATAGCTTAATGCTATGAAGATATTGTACTATGATATAGTACGAGATAAACTCGCGAGGAGTTAGAGATAATGTGATACGAGGAATTCGTACCGAGCAAAGAGCAAGTCAATAGTAAGATAGAGTTAGGTGGGATTTCAATTGAGAACTCAGGTGGTGGCTGAGTTGTACAAACCTTTGTATGGGTGAGGGTTTTGTGCTTGTACTCAATTTATCACATTGATAATCATTGGAATGTTTGTGTCGCGCTATTTGCTATATGCCTGTTGAGAAGGTAATTCTTTTCTCATGTGTATAACAAATAGGTAGAATATAGTTAGAGAATATTATAAGGTTAAGTGCGAGTTCTTAAAACTCATACATATGGTAGGTTCGTGACTCATAATTATATGGTATATTTTTGAACCCCTCAGCGAATGGACGCCTATGGTCTGACTAGGATAAGTTCTTAAACTCATATGATTGTGGCAAGTTCCTGAACTCACAACGTGTGGTAAGTTGACGAACTGGGTATAGATAAGTGTAAATAGAGTATTGAGGATGATAGGAATAGATAAACCTATTAAGCAATGAATCATTATAGAAAGTGGAGTTGATGGAGGAAGCATAGGTATTCTAAATCTACTAGCTATGCTAGACTTTCGAAATTTATTGACTTCGTGCTGATGTTTACACTTTTATTTTCTTGAAAAACATTGGATCAAATGATGGAACCAATGAGTTTTAACAACAATACTGTTATTCGTATGTCTATGCTAATTGCTTCGGCTAGACAAAAATGATTTGCAATATATCAAAATGTATTTTATATCATTAATGCATCATGTTACCTAGTTCAAAGATGATAAAAACGATAGAGTCATCAATGCAGTATTACCTAGTGTTGGATGTGATCTATGGATCGTCAGCCCACTATGGTATGATGTAGTATGATAAAATCACCAAATGACGGAATCCTCAACTGACTGTAAATACAGTGCGGTATCAAGACATCATAAAAAGATTTTTAAAATTTCTTTAAGATATGAGAATACATATGTATGTATGTATATGTATATTTTGATTGATGTTCGAATTGTTGTAGAGGTCTATGCTATTTGATTCAGCTAGACAGATATTGAAAGATGTTCATGAAATGCATGCGTTTCTTGAGAAGTTATGCCAAACCAAAATTTTTTTGGTGCGGATTCAGATGTTGAAAAGCTGAGATGAACAACCCTTTTATAGGGGATTACGCGGAGGCGTTGAGATGTTTGTGCACAATACATTGTACGAAGGGCTGATCACCCTAAGTACGAGGAGTCCTTATAGTCTTATGACTGTTAAAGTTTAAGTTGAAAGATTACTTATAACTATGGACATATGCATAGCGTTTAAATATTTGTGCACAATACATCGTACGAAGGGCTTAACACCCTAAGTACGGGGGTCCTTATAGTCTTATGACTGTTAAAGTTGAAGTTGAAAGATTACTTGCAACTGTGGACATAGTTCGTGGTCTTATGACCCTCAGCATGATTTGGAATCTTTTAAATTCTTGAGTTATTCAAACTACTTCCCAATTATTGAACATTTGTGGAAGATTCTTGTTATTCTGCAAGATGGAAGTGAAAAAGGAAAATATTCCTTAGAAAGAAGTAAGTCGTAGAATGCAACACTGGATGATGAGTATGTTGAATAAGTGAGAAAAGAGATTTTGAAGTGAGAAGGATATGAATTATCAAAGAATAATGTGAAACTTTTAATAAAAAAGTTAATAATTATATAATGATCTTTGTGGAAAGAAAGTGGTTATAGAAACCAATGAATGAATGAAGTAGTGACGTAAAATATACTTTGATAGAATGAATGAATAAAAATTAATAAATAAAATTTCGAGGAAGAAATTCTTAGAAGAAAGGGTGAATATAATATCCCGAGTGTTTATGATAGCGATCCTTAGAAAAGGAAATGAATGGGTTAAGATATATAATATTCAGAATATAATTGAGTTCAAGTGAAAGTTATGAAATGCAACCTAGAATTTATTAAAGTAATGAATATAGTAGAAAATATAAAATCTATATTTAGATAAAATAATGAAAGATTACTCTGAGTTATTTGTTTAATTTGTGTCTTTGATTCTGGGGACAGAATCTTTGTAAGTAGGGAAGATTGTAACGAATGAGTGGTTTGAGTTGTGATTCTGAGGACAGAATCCTTGTAAGGAGGTAATGATGTAACAATCCAGATTTTTAATTATAATATTTAAATATTTATTGAATTATATAACTATTTAATAGATGTGTTTATCGTTGAATAAGTATTTGTTTAATTGATTTGATGTGATTTGATTATTTATTTGTTTAATAAATAATTAATGAGTTAAGGAAAGTAATTATTTTGAAATAGTAATATAATTTAATTTAATAATTAAGTTAGAGAGTTTATAATGATTAAATAAATTATTATATTATGCAATGAATTGTTATTAGAATTAATTAAATTAAGTATGAAAACTTAATTAATTAGAAGTGTGACAAATAACTATATTATAAATGGTTATTAAAATAAATTAAAGTAGTTTTAATTTATTTTGTCAAACAAGGCTTAAATATATTAAGTCTTTAATTTTAAAGCGTTTTGCCAAACAAAGCCCTATGACTTTTGGATTTTTAAATTTGATTTATTAGTAATATAAATTAAATTAAATAATATATAAATAATATATAATAATTATGGTAACCGCTGTTTTAATAAGGCCATTAGGGGCGTCGGTTTTAAAACATTTGAAAAAATACGTTAGTTTATTTTAGTTACGTCTAATTGATTTGGCTAAAGCCTAAGAAAAGAATAGAAGAAAGGTTTGTCAGAGGCTTGAGAGAGAGTTTGAGAGAGAGAAAAACAAGAGAAAGTTTTGAGTTCTTCAAGTTATTCTCAGTGGTTAACAAGAATTGTCTGAGTAAATTGAAGGTATGTTATATAACCCTTAATATATATGCTACGACATAATTTTTTCATGAGTTTCACTGTGTAAAAAATTCTTTACAAATTCTCTGTGAAGTTAAAATTCTTTTGAATTGTTGTATAAACTGAATAATTGCACTTGTAGGTAATTGTAATGCTAGAGTTTATGTTTAGATAAGGGATTGTACGCTAGTCTCGTTTAAAAAGGGAGAAATTGTTTGCAGTTTATAGATGTTCAAAAATGACTGGTAAAAATACCAAATATTAATATAATGTGAGTGTCTGTAATAATTTGGTGGTGAATTAATGGTGAAATTGAACACTGAATATATTAACTTGGTAAGAAACGATGAGATTATAGTTGGAATGGACTAAATTGATGAATAATAGGAATGTCAGTGTTAAACTGTGTAAACAAATGTCGGTTATGGAGTTTGGTTTTTAAAATAATGCTTTCAATGATTTAAGATTTCTAGAATCATGGTTTAGTCGTTGGTAATTAGTATATACATGTTGGGTAATGTGTATATGTGTAATTAGCTTAGGTTATACATGTTAATTACTGTTATAAATCAAGTTATTGACAAAAATTTAGTTGTTATGTTCTTCGTGGGATGCGATTCTGCAAGTTTCGGCGCCCCAGCGCCAAAAATAGCGCCCCAATGCCAAAAATGGCACCCCAGCGCCAAAAATGGAGCCCCAACGCCAGAAATTCACGTCGTGGCGCTGAAATTCGCGCCCCAGCACCAATTTCGTGCCCCAGCGCCACTAGTAAGCTTAGTCCTCGCGCCCCAGCGCCGGATTTGTAGTCTGACTCGAACAGTTTTGACCTCCTGTAGTAAAATGACCATAATTTTCTCTTACGAACTCCGATTGAGTTGATTCAAGATGATCCGGAACGAGGACGAGTAGACCTACAACTTTCGTTCCAAAAGTTTTTCAATTTGAGGTCTGTAACAGTAGTCAAAATGGTCATCTTTAGGACTGTTATGTTTTCAGGGGCAATCGGAGGGCGTCGGGCATGCACATATGTATGTGTAGTGCTCCTGACCATAAAATATGATGTCTTAAGTTATAAAACATGAATATTAGTAATTATAATGATGCTTAACATTAATGCATGATGTATTAGATGAGTTATAGAAGCATAGTAAGCATACACAAGAAAGGTAAATCGGGCGTGTGACGAATGAACGTCGAAACGCCGTGCCAAGTGTTAATGAACTTAAAAAGTGTTTCAATTCAATTGAAATAGATATTATAAGATATGGAATGAGTTTAATATAAAACTAATAAGTAGTCCTAGCAAGACTTAAGCACTTGAATGAACTACGAATATGAAATACAGTGAGATATAAGTAGAAAAGTTAACACAATCTAATTGAACATTGTGTGCTAATTAATAGGAAAGATTATGAGATGTGGAGTAGAGTTTACATTACAATTACTATGTGTTGTTATGTGACTAATAGTTGATGTGTGTGAATATATAATTATGTAGGGCACGTGAAGTGCAGATAACTGTAAGCTGTTAAACTGTTATTGGTAAACAACGATCAAGGCAAGTCTTTCGGTTCCTATTTTCTACGTGGATTTGATGAACTATTTTAAATTACATGATATGTTATGCATGTTGAAATCATGAAATGTTAAAGTCAATATATGACTGCATTGTTTTGGCTAAGTAATGATGATTGAGTAAAGAACTCAATCTTTATATTTGTTATGTGAATTAAAAGCATGTATGCCATGTTACTTTAACGAGATGTATGTCGAGCATGTTATTATGTGCTTTGTGATGCATGAAAACTGTTAGACTTTGCTGGGATGTCGAGCTCACTCTTGCAAATAACCACTTTTGCAGGTCAAGATTTTAAGGTAAAGATACGTGCTATGTGAGTTATAGAGATCTATATTCACGAAGATTACTTATATTTTATGAGAAATGTATTTTATATTTTGAGCGTAACATGTTGTTGAAATGTAAGTTGAGCTATCCAATGTATATGGATATTTAGTTATGATGTAAGACTTTGTATAGTCATTTTGTTGTAACGATTCATGATATAAGATTGAATCAAAGAGATGTAATGTAATGGTTGCGATTCAGGACAAAAAAGAAGGAAATGTATAAAAGTTTTAAATATTCCGTAATTTTATTAAGTTTAACATCGAATAATGATGTATTATTTAGAGGTTGAATGTATGGTTAACGACCGAAGTCGGGATTTAAATTGTATAGATTTTGGGGTCGTTACACTATCTATATACATATATATTGCTATTACTATACACCTTTGCTGAACTCACTATTTTTCTTGAGAAATCTGTACAACGAAGAGCTTGTCATACTGCAATTGAAATATTATAGCTACCAACTCAGGTATAAACTCTCTATCTCTCTGTATATTCTTACCTGTGTGGATACTGATGTCCACTAGATTTACTTTTATCTGTCTTATATATTGTGTGGATACTGAGGTTCATTGGATTAATTACTTTTCTACTATCTGCTCTTTCTTAAGATTTGCTCTAAATGTAAAATCTTTCAAATTACCTGCCTCCTTGAAAAACTATTTTCTGAAATGATAGTTTCTTGCCGTGTTTATCAAAATGGTTTTAAATAATATATCCTTTAGGCTTTGGTAATCATTCTTAAGTTTGACTGAAATCTTTTGTTCTCTGTGTTCTTCATATGACATGTGGATATTTTTTTACTGCTCCCTCTACCTTCTTAAATGACAGATTTTAAACAGTGTTTATCTTACTGTTTAACTTAAATATTTTTACTGTTCTTTAGTTTTACTTTCTCCCACCTCAGTTTATTAAATGCTTCCTTTACTTGATTACTTGGAGTGTATATTACCTACCGTACATCATCCCTTTTCTCTCTACCTATATATATAAGCTCTTTCAAAAATGTTGCGTCTCTATATAACTTCTCTCTTCAGCTTAATATTTTCCCCTACATTTCCTGCATCTATACTTATCATGTCTAACTTATTTTCTTCTAAAAGAAAAACTCTTCCTCTCAATTCGGAGTTGCAATTCTCCAATGATGTCCCACATCTTACTATTCCCTCTGCCCAGTTAAAATATCGGTCTATGAGACATAACTTGTGTCCGAGAAATGTCATCACATTTCACAGCTTTCCAAAACTGTTTGATATTTTCACAAATATTGGGTGGGAATGTTTGGTTTCCTTCTATGATAAATCAATTTATCCTAGTCTTGTAGCAGAATTTTACGCTCATATGGAGTTTTCACATGACTCCTCTAGTTTATTAAAGACCATTACCACTTGCATCCAAGGACAAACTTACATCATAAATGAATTATTTCTTATTCATGCCCTTCAGTTGCATCCTTCCACTCTTGAATTGCCTAGGATTAATTCATATCTTCATCCATCTGGAATATTTGTAGAAGAATGCATGTTATTCAAGTTTAATGTGTCTGTGGTCACTGATCAAATGGTACCAGCTCTTTTATTTGACTATCCATGCAAAGTTGGTCTGGAATTTCTAACTGTTGAGTGCCAGTTTTTAGGCAAAATATTAAGAAATAATGTTATGCCTGTACGAGATGATCGAAAAATGTTACCCTTTGATCTGGAAATTATCAAAAGTCTGTTAAATGAATGCATGCCCTACAATCTGGCTTACTTCTTGTTGTCTTTGTTTGAATATTGTTTTCAAAATAATTGCCTTGGTTTTGGTCTACTTCTCACACATATCTTCCATTATTTGAATATTCCTTTGTCCAATCATCAGTCTCAACTAGTCCCTACCAGCAACATCGTATCTCACCTAAATATGTCCCCCTTGATTATGAAACTCTTGAAGCCAACATCAACATGTCTACAAAAATCGACTCCCTCAATAGTATGAATCAACTTTTGTTGCACAATCAATTATGTTGGAAAAATTAGAAGATGTTCAATTCTCTTTACACACGATTAAATTTGTAGTATGCTTGCTCTTGGAGAACAATAATCTGTTGATGGACCCCTTCAATGTCAATACAACTACTGACATCACTGCTCCTATTGCCCCACTAGTTGATCCTGAAGGAAACATTTCTGATCTGTCTCATTTCTCTCCTCTCGATCTCGAGGAAATATGACTTTGTAACCAATTTGACTAACTATTTGCATAACCTTGTCTAAACTAACTATTCGGATACCTGTAACCCTTAAACCCTTACCCATCTCTTACTACACTAACTACCACTGCTACTACTACTACTAATACTACTTACTTGTTTTATATATTTTTGGTTAACTAACTCTTTTTGCAGGTTTTCTAACATATTTCCTGCAGGATTAATTTTTTTTCTTTTACCCCGTCACTTTTTATGATGACAAAGGGGAGAAGAAAAATATGGATATAAACTGCTATGAACTGCTATGAATGGATTATTATGAACTGCCATGAATGGATTATACAAACTGCTTTGAATGGATTATATAAACTATTATAATCTGCCATGAAATTGAATATATACTGTTATAAAGGGTTCATAGTTTAAGGGAGAATTTTCTTAAAAACTAAAAATATTTTTTATAATTGTCATTATCAAAAAGGGGGAGATTGATAGGTATATTTATATTTTATATTTTGATGATAACAATTATGTTTTAAATAAATATGTAATTATTTATTTATTTTATTATTTTCTAATTTTAACTTGAATTAATTTTTATTGACCTTGATAAATTATATGTCAAGTGTTAAATAAATTAATTCATATAATATTTAAGGCAAGAAAACCATATTTCTTTTCTAAACTAAAGTTGGGCAATATATATATATATATATATATATATATATATATATATATATATATATATATATTGAAAAGATATAATATATATATCAGTGTGTATGCAATTCATGTGTGTGCGCTTAAATAATCTTATACATATATATTAAGTGTTAGGAGCATGAGCTGGCAATTTTTGAATTACCAAAAATCGTGCCATTCTTTTTGGGACTAAGACGCGTGAGTGGCTGACATTAAAATTTTTGTATGAAAATCGAGCAGTCAATGTGCATAATAAATACAAAGTTGATGATGTGTAGCCTGGGCGAAAATTAATCTACTACTGCGTAAAGAATTGCTTTAATCCGGGCCATTCATGTGACGCCCCCAAAATTAGGTATACATCACCCATCTTGGGTCGTCAGATACATGGTACATAATTCAAATACAACTTAATATTACAACTGTCGTGTTCAATATGACAAAACATAAACTGTGAGTTTGAATAAAAATATTGTCTACTAGAGAGTATCCATACTCAAAATGAGTCCTCATTACATTTATTAACACACTATTACATAGAATAGTGAGGACTACTAATTAATACTATCATTCGGACCATCACTCCGTTCCCCGACTTGCCCCAGCTACGTTCTTATTTCCTGAAGAGAACAGTGAAAAAAAGGGTGAGCTCAACTAGCCCAGTAAGAAATATTATGACTAAGATAATGCAGAATAAATTATCATTAGCCTTCAACAATGTTAAACTGATAAAATATAATAGACATCAAGTTTAACTGCAGCGGAACAAGCAATCCATTAAAAGAGTCAAGTAAAAAATAAATTATACTATCTTTTATGATTTAAAAGGTTTTTCAACACTGTTATCGCTGGGACTCAGTTTAATAAAATAATCCACATCATCGAATCACCCCTGCACTACGGCCAAGGATATTCGTGTATTTATTAATGGTCATGATCATGCCAACAACTGTCCATCAATGCACTACGGGCCAATGAGGACTTTTACTACATCATTTATAACATTACGGTCATGATTATACCGAATAATCCCTGGTCATAATCATACCAAGTCCATCTATGCACTACAGGCCACAGATGACTTTTAACAGTTTATAAACATTAGGATGATGGCAATGATATACGAATTCAATAAAACAAGTTCAAGAATTAATTTATCCAAGAATTAACAACGTCCAAATTGTCAACATGATACTGCTTTGTGGAGTAAAATTCAAGAATGCTTAGAAGAATATTTTCATGAAAAGATACTGGATGAAACACAATTATCAAGGATATTCCAAAATTTCATGGAGTATAGAAGTCAAAACTTAACCAACTGAGTACAATAAAGAATGGAATAACAAAAGAAATCACCATGCATGCGATAGACCGCACAGACAGGTTATTCCAACAGAATAATAAATAATGGAACCAGGTCCGGCGTAAACGCACAGACAGGATATCCCGACAGAATAATAAATAATGGAACCAGGTCCGACGTAAACGCACACACAGGATATTCCGACAGAATAATAAATAATAGAACTAGGTCCGGTGTAAAACACACAGACAGGATGTTCTAACAGAATAATAACAAGACGAAACCAGGTCCAGTGTAAAATACACAGACAGGATGTTCCAACAGAATAATAATAAAAACGGAACCAGGTCCGGTGTAAAACACACAGACAGGATGTTCCGACAGAATAATAAATAATGGAACTAGGTCCGGTGTAAAACACACAGACAGGATGTTCCAACAGAATAATAACAAGACGGAACAAGGTCCGGTGTAAAACACACATATAACATGTTCCAACAGAATAATAATAAAAACGGAACCAGGTCCGGTGTAAAATACACAGACAGGATGTTCCAACCGAATAATAGAAGAATATCACCAAGTATAGGGTAGACCGCATATACAGGTTATTCCAACAGAATAATAAGAAATGGAATAACAACAGTTCTCTTCATGAATAAGAAAGAATAACACCCCTTACCGTTTTAAAGAAGAGCTGAAATAAGGAAGTAGTTAAGTAGCATAATACTATTCTTCTCTCTCTCTATAGTTTCTCTCTTTAGAGTTCAGTGAATTCGTAAGAAATAATGAAGAAATGAGCTGCTATTTATAGAAAAATAGAATGCATAGTAACTAATCCATGAACGATCCAGATTGATTACTTTAATCTGACGGTCCATATTTAAAGAAAAATCTTTTAAATAAAATATAATATATTCTATTTATAGAATAACTTTAATAAAGTATTCTGTTTTATATAAAAAGATGTTTCTGTTTTATTACGTTAATAATACGAATAAAACAAAACGTCATTATCGCTAAATAATTCATATTATTAACTGAAAATAATTGAATCAAACTGAGTGACTTCTCACATAAACATTAATAATCAATACCGTGTGCTACTATGCAACCACATGTATTACTGTACTTTTACTACCGAGTAGTTCAACAGTAACAATGGTAAAACTTCCGCCGTTATTTTTAATAAAATATTTTTGTCGTTTTCTCAATCCGACAATAATTCTGTTGTGGGGTCCACCAATGATTGTGTCGTTGTACGAATATTCCCTGTTAAAATGAATATTCCCCGACCAATCGAATATTATATAACAACTTGCGTACTTTGTAAAATTTATAAATATTACCCACAACTATAACATTATATCAAATTAACTCCATAATATTCAAAAATGATATTTATAGAAAATTCATCTTTATTTATAAAAGTTGGGATCTTACAACATCCCCTTCTTATGAAATTTCGCCCTCGAAATTAGGGTACGTACCTGGTATGTCGAAGAGGTAAGGATACCTTGATTTCATTTCAGATTCTAACTCCCAAGTCATTTCCTCAACATCGTGGTTTCTCCACAAAACTTTGACTTGAGGTATAACCTTGGAGCGTAGAATATGTTCCTTCTTATCCAAGATTTGAACAGGAACTTCTTCATACGTCAAATCCTCCGCTATTTCGTCCGGTTCTAACTCAATAATGTGGTTCAGGTCTTCCACATATTTGCGTAACATGGATATGTGAAAAACGTTATAAACACGAGACATACTTGGCGGTAAAGCGAGTCTATAAGCCACAGTTCCTACTTGATCGAGGATTAAAAATGGACCGATGAATCGAGGATTGAGCTTTCCTCTCTTTCCAAATCTCGTAACTCCTTTCCATGGAGCAACACGTAAGAACACATGATCTCCTACATCAAATTCCACGTCCTTTCAATGAAGATCAGCATAACTCTTTTGTCGATCTTGTGAGGTTTTTATACGTTGTCGGATCGTTTGAATCTTTTCTGTAGTCATACGTACCAACTCCGGTCCCAACAACGTTGCTTCACCCACCTCATCCCAGCATACTGGAGAACGACATTTTCTTCCATATAATGCTTCGAATGGAGCCATGCCAATACTTGCTTGATAACTGTTGTTGTAGGAAAACTCCACCAATGGTAAGAACTTGTCCCAACTTCCCTTGAAGTCAAAGACACAGAGTCTTAATAGATCTTCAAGAGTTTGAATAGTCCTCTCTGATTGTCCGTCCGTCTGAGGATGATATGCTGAACTAAATTGTAAATCCGTGCCCATAACTTTTTGTAAACTAACCCAAAATCGTGAAGTGAATCTTGGGTCTCGGTCAGAAACTATAAATACTGGCATACCATGCAGTCTTACAATCTCGTTTATGTACATACGAGCAAGACGTTCAAGTGTATAAGTTTCTCGTATCGGTAAGAAATGAGAAGACTTGGTCAATCTATCAACAATGACCCAAATCGCATCAATACCTTGAGAAACCCTAGGAAGATCGGTAACGAAATCCATGGTAATGTGCTCCCACTTCCATTCTGGAATTTCAAGTGGTTGCAATGGACCTTTTGGTACTTGATGCTCCGCTTTGACTCGTTGACAAGTTTGACACCTTGAGATAAACAACGCTATCTCTCTCTTTATATTGCTCTACCAAAATGTATGACGAAGATCATGATACATTTTGGTACTTCCAGGATGGATTGAAAACGGTGTGTTGTGCGCCTCCATCATGATTTCATACTTTAAATCAGGGTTGTTAGGAACACAAAGTCTGGAGTTGACTCGAAGTATTCCTTCTTCATCGATTCTTGCTTCCGGCATAGCACCTTCTTGCACTTTCTTCCTTATACGCATCAGCTCCAGGTCTGTAGCTTGAGCAGCTTTAACTTTATCGATTAAAGTCGGTTCTACTCGTATATTCGCCATCATCACATGGGTCCCTGGAGTCTTTAACTCTATCTCCATCCTTTGCAAATCACACAAAATGGGCCTTTGTGTTCACAATATCGCACTCGTACTTGCATATGATCTTCTACTCAATGCGTCAGCTACCACGTTCGCTTTTCCAGGATGGTATTGAATGGTATGGTCATAATCTTTCAACAGTTCAAGCCAACGTCGTTGTCGCATGTTGAGTTCCTTTTGAGTGAAGAAATATTTGAGGCTTTTATGATCCGTAAAGATCTCCACCTTCTCCCCATACAAGTAATGCCTCCAAATTTTAAGTGCAAAGACAACAGCTGCCAACTCTAGATCATGAGTAGGATAATTCCTCTCATATTCCTTGAGTTGTCTTGATGTATAGGCTATGACTTTTCTATGTTGCATGAGAACGCATCCCAACCTTTGCTCGAAGCATCACTGTAGATGACAATCCCTCCGAGCCAGATGATATTGTTAGAACAGGTGCTGAAATGAGTCTCCTCTTGAGTTCTTGAAAACTCTTCTCACATTCTTTGCTCCAACCGAACTTTGTATCTTTCCAAGTCAGCTGAGTTAATGGAGTAGCGATACGATAAAATCCTTCCACGAATCTCCGATAATAACCAGCTAAACCAAGAAAGCAACGTACTTCGGTCACTGATTTAGGTTGCTCCCAGCTTTGAATAGCTTCAATCTTTGTCGGGTCAACCGATATTCCATGACTTGATACTACGTGCCCAAGGAATGCTACCTCCTCCAGCCAGAACTCGCATTTCTTTAACTTGGCATAAAGCTTATATTCACGAAGCTTTTGGAGTACCAGCCTCAAGTGTTGCTCATGATCTTCACAACTTTTGGAATAAATAAGGATGTCATCAATAAAGAAGACCACAAAGTGATCCAAATATTTCTTGAATACCCGGTTCATCATATCCATGAAGGCAGCAGGAGCATTAGGTAATCCAAAGGACATGACTAGGAATTCATAATGCCCGTACCTAGTTCTAAAAGCCGTCTTTAGAATATCCTCAGTTCTAACCTTCAGCTGATGATATCCAGAACGAAGATCGATCTTTGAAAAGAATTGTGCTCCTTACAACTGGTCAAACAGGTCATCAATACGTGGCAATGGGTACCTGTTTTTGATGGTGACATGATTCAACTCCCGATAATCAATACAAAGTCGCATACTTCCATCTTTCTTCTTAACGAATAGAACAGGAGCACCCCAAGGAGAAGTACTAGGACGAATAAAGCCAATGTCTAACAATTCCTGCAGTTGGATCTTTAACTCCTGAAGTTCAATAGGAGCCATTCGATATGGGGCTATGGAAATGGGTTTTGTACCGGGTTCAAGGTCGATAAAAAATTCAATTTCACGCTCTGGGGGTAGGCCAGGAAGTTCTTCAGGGAATACGTCAGGGAATTTATTAACAATAGAAATATCATTCAAAACTGACATATTTTTGTTTAGATCCGTGACATGAGCTAAGAAAGCTTGACATCCATTTTTCAATAAACGAATAGCTTTATGGCTTGAGATGACAGCGATTGATTTTAATGGTTTGGTTGCTTGAATTCGCATAATAGGTCGATTAGGAATATGAAAGCTAACAACCTTACGAAAACAATCAATTTTTGCATGATGAGCAGTTAACCAATCAATCCCTAGAATCACGTCAAATGCAAGTATTTTTAATGAAATAAGATCGACAGGTAATGTGTGGATACCAACTTGAACCAAACAAGACTTATAAATCGTGGATGTAATGAAGGTTTCTCCCAATGGAATTTCAATAGATAAGTCAAAGTCTAATTTCTCCGGAATCAAATTTAATCGATGAGCACAAGTAGGAGAAATAAAAGAATGGGTAGTACCGGTATCAAATAAAGTATAGACTTCGTTAGAGTTTATGATAAGCTTACCCGTGATGACCTCATTCGGGTTCCTTGCTTTCTGGGAGGTCACAACAAACGCTCTCCCTTGCACTACTGGTTTTGACTTTTCTGGGACGGCCTTTGGTGTCTCCATCTTGGCTGAACTTGTTTTTGGTAAACGATAAAATCGAGCTAAATGACCTTCTCTTCCACAATTATAACATGCTTTAGACGGCATCGCGCAGTTTGGACTGATGTGCCCCTCCCCTCCGCATTTGAAACATATGATAGGTGGTCGTTCTCCTTCCTTAACAACGGGTGCTGGTGCTGACGTCTTTCCATCATTGTTGAATCTCATCTTCTTGAAATGACCATTCTTATTGTTTTGGCCCTGATTACCACCGAAGTGGTTACCATTTCTGGCCTGTTGATTCCCTCCACGCTTGTTGTCATCGCTTCGATGACTGCTCTCACTGGTATTATCATTTTGTTGACTGCTCTCTTTTGGTTGCGTTGACTCGTTATCGCGCTCCACTAACTGAGCCCTATTTACAACATTTGAATACAAACACAGTTTATGAGAAATAAGATATTGACGTATCTCAGGTTTCAAACCTCACAAAAACATTCGCGTCATTCGCTCTTCATTATCCACCAAGTGGGACGCAAACCGGGACAACTCAGAAAATTTAGCCTCATACTGCGACACGGTCATATTATTCTGCTCCAATTTGATGAACTCCACCTCCTTCATGTGACGAACATATTCAAGAAGAGCACGAAGGACTAGGAGTTGAATTTGTACCTGAGGAAGCTCGAATCTTCAAGGGTATAAATTCGATTCTTCATCTCTTTCGTTTAATTAATAATTGTGCATAAAGGATGATCTGAGTATATAGTTTGTAAAATTTTAAAATCTATTTTTACCATGCTTTCGTTACTTTGATTGTGTATACTTATATTACAAACCTAACAATAATAACAACAGGTCCAATAATCAGAAGAAGAACTTTAACAACGAGGGTTCGGGAGGAGGCTGACCGTCCTTCTTGAACCGTGGAGTTAACAAAGTCTATACTTCTCTCAACACGAACTGTGCTGTAATATTGGAGGAAATGAAGGATAAGCCCTATTTTAAGCCTTGCCTTAACAACACTCGTCCAAAAAGAGGAAATCATAACAGATACTGTAATTATCATTAGACATCCGGACACTCTACAAAAGGCTGCAGGGATTTGTAGGACCTAATTGAGAAGAATGTTCAGAGTGGGGAATTAGTTCAGTACGTCACGGGCCGAGAGTGTTTAGTAAGAGGACAAAATAATATCAGTCAGGAACAAAACCCTCAGCCACAACCGGAACAATTGCAGACAATTCGACGAGTGGTTGATGTGATAATAGGTGGTTCGATCGGGAAGGTGATCGGGAGGAAAAAGCGTGGGGTGATGGATTCTATACTCACAGAGTCCGAAAAGCCTGCTAGGAGGGACCAACAATACCTTGGCATGGTCATCTTTTTTTCTGATGAGGATTACCCATCGGGACTTATTGAACCGCATGATGGAGCACTGGTGATCACTGCACATGTTGGTTCAGTGGACATGAAGAGGATCATAATTGATAACAGTTCATCGGTCGATATATTGTACGCATATGCGTACCAAAAGATGGATTTGGAGGGAAGGAAGATGGAGATTGGGCAAGAGCCCCCTCTATACAGATTCAACAATGACCCAGTTCGAGTAGCAAGTGTCATCGGATTGCCAGTCATCTTCGGGACAACTCATCATTAAGTGAAAATAATCTGTAGATTTTTCGTGGTACATTTGGATTCGTCGTATAAATCCATACTTGGGAGACCAACACCGATGGTTCTACAGGTGATTACCTCTATACCCCATTTTAAAATAAAGTTCCCCACACCAAACGGCGTCTATGAAGTCATTGGGGATCTTGACTTAGCAAGAAGATGTTATTAGAATGCTTTAGTCTCTTCGGGAGTATGGGACAGCAAGTAAAGGGATCAAACTAAGGAGGTTCAAGGTTGAAGTGTTGAGGTTAGGAACTTACCTGCTTTGAGTAATGAATGGTGCAAAAGTCAAAGACACTTGGCATGCTAGGAGGCTTAGGGAAAATTATCAAGTTGTTTTATTTTATGACTGTAAATTTTTCAAGTAATTAATGAGAATAAGCATTCAATTTTGCCAAAAGATAGTTTTTGTCCATAGTTGATGGATTAAGGTTGGATAACGTTATAAGGTTGGATTGAAGCTTCCTACAGGGGGTCGGGAAGACTATTATGATATGAGGAAGGATAACATCTTCAAGACGGATCAACATCCTCTCAAATGGATAACATCCTTCGAGATGGATCAACGTCCTTCTGCACAGATAACATCCTTCGGGACCGACCAACGTCCTCTATAACAGATAACATCCTTCGAGAAGGATCAACATCTTTTGAATGAATAATATCCTTCAGGACGAATCAACATTCTCTCGAATGGATAACATCCTTCGGGATGGATCAACATCCTCTCGAACTGATAACATCCTTCGGGACGGATTAATGTCCTCTCAAATGGATAACATCCTTCGTGACAGATCAACGTCCTCTCGAACAGATAACATCCTTCGCGACGGATCATCGTCCTCTTGAATGGATAACATCCTTCGTGACAAATCAACATCCTCCCGAACTGATAACATCCTTCAGGACGGATCAACGTCCTCTTGAACGGATAACATCCTTCGAGATGAATCAACATCCTCCCGAACGGATAACATCCTTTGGGACGGATCAATGTCCTCCCGAACGGATTACATCCTTCGAGACGGATCAACGTCCTCCCAAACGGATAACATCCTTCGGGAAGGATCAACGTCCTCCCGAATGGATAACATCCTTCGGGAAGGATCAATGTCCTCCCGAATGGATAACATCCTTCGGGACAGATCAACATCCTCCCAAATGGATATCACCCTTCGAGAAGGATCAACATCCTCTCGAACGGATAACATCCTTTGGGACAGATCAACGTCCTCTCGAATGGACGAACAATCCTTCGGGATGAACCGACATCCTCCCAAACAGATTACATTCTTTGAGATAGACCATCGTCCTCTCGAATGGATAACATCCTTCGGGATGGATCAGAGTCCTCCCGAATGGATAAAATCCTTCGGGATGGGCCAGAATCCTCTCAAATGGATAACATCCTTTGGGATGGATCAGCGTCCTCCTGAATGTATAACATCCTTTGGGGGTAAACCAGCGTCCTCCCAAACGGACGAACCTCTATCGGTTTTCATGACTAATTGACCTACTATCTTATTTTAAGTTCCTTATAAACAAGAGAGTAGAAAGCAATGTTAGGGTGTGAATATTTATGCCCAGATGATACGGTGGGCGATAGTCCACGTGGAGGAATTTTACCCTGCGTAGGAATCTTTTTTGGCAGCTGAATATTTTAAAGAATCAAAGATTCCTAATTACATTTGATTTCCAACTCCTAAGGAAAGAGTCAAGATATATTCCGATTTCCTTTCCTTAAAAAGATTGACTATAATCCCATTAAGGTATCTTACTCATTATCAAGTACAATATTATTTTACAGCACTAGAGTATTAAGCCTCTATTGTTAAACCTTATTCAATCTGTACTTATTCTCACACCGGAGCTATTACAGGCGGACCAAGCCATCAAGCTGTTGGTGTGACCACATTTCTGTGCAGGATTTGACGCGTTTTGGTGATTAGAGCACGTGGATGAATCTTGACATTAACAACAAGTATATTAAATTATAAGACCACCCACATTGGTGTCTTTATTTTTTTTCCTTTGTACTTAACTGAATGTATAATCCATGATATAAGGGTATGGGATTGGTTGATATGACTTGATGGATGATGGGAGACATGGGCGCATGGGCTTGCTTTTGTAGTTTTGACCATTGAATGCATGGAAAAGTTAACAATTACCTCCCCAAAATATTTCCCCTTAAACTGTGAGTTTTCTTTTCCTGGGAACTAAAATTTCGTGCCCTCGTTTTTTCTTCTCCATTGTTGTCTCTTTCAAGTCCATCAAATACCCCTCATAACAAACTCCCGAGTCTGAAACCTCATTTATTTGTCGCCGTTAATGCGGAGGAAGTTGTCAATCCATATTCCCGTTGAATAAACAGATGATTGAAAAAAGAAGCACTAAGCAGGCCCTCCTTCTAGCGCCAATGGTAAATCCAAGATTTGTCTACGCCCCTCAATCACCAAAGCGCGTCAAATCCTGCATAGAAACGAAGTCACACCAAAAGTTTGATGGCTTGGGCCGCCAGCGGATAACTCCAGTATGAGAATAATTATAGGCTAAATAATGTTTAACAATGGAGACTTAATGTTCTAGTGATGTAAAATAAAGTTGTACCTGATAATGAGGGTGTAGCCGTGTATTTATAGTGATCACACCAACTTGTCCAAGCCCTTCCCCGTATAGGAATATTATTTCTCATTAGGTAAGATACATTAATGGGATTATAGTCAATCTTTTTAAGGAAAGAAAATCGGATTGTATCCTGACTCTTTCCTTAGGAGTTGGAAATCAAATGTAATTAGGAATTTTTGATTTCTTAAAATACTTAGCTGCAAAAACAGATTTCTATACAGGGTAAAATTCTTCCACGTTGACTATGACCCACTGTATCATCCAAGCCTAAATATTCACACCCCAAGAAGAAGAAAGAATGGGAAGTAGAGGTAAGAAGAAGAGATTGACAAAGGATTATTCATAAGTCCACGAAGATGAAATTCAATCCCTAGCAAATTTTGCAATCATTTATTTGTTATATTCACAATTATCTGCCATGAAAAGCCACAATAAGATTATATTATACAAATGTTAATTAAGAGTATCATGGACTTTGTAATAAAATCAAAACCACATTGACACGTGGCAAATGGAACTGATCAAGCGGCTAAAGATATTGAAGTAGTTTAGGTATTTATACCCACTGCTGACAGTTATGGAGTGCAAATTATCAGGAATTGGAAGCATTATAAATAATCATGCCAACATTAGAGAACAAGGCACAAATTTTTCATCAACAAACAACAAAACAAAATTCTTTTCAAATATCTATCTTAGGAGCAGAATTAAACACATGCCGAGCTCATCACCATGGTGTTTTGTAATGTAGGAATTAATAGCCCAATTACTATCTTTGTAAATAATTTTTATTCTCGTGTTACTAGAATTGTCGTAGTTATAAATAATTATTAGTCATGTGTTACTAAAAATTGTACTTATGTAACTCAGTATAATTGTATCAATCGTTTTGCGTTCCAAGAAGTTCTTGAATCTAAGACATAAAACACATAATTATTTGGGCTTTAATAAACAGTTTATTTATCTAATTGCTTATTGTCTAAACAATTTTTCAATAATAACATTGAACTAATAATTGATTTTATTGTCCACATGTTGAATTGGCATACCAAGTGGGACCAATAATTAAAAACGATGTGAATAATGGTGCATCATGGCGCTGATAATAACAACCCAGAAGGAGAGGAAGTTCAATCTCAGAACCAAATAACCAAGTAAGTGATCCTCGTGATAGTGGTATGTTTGATTTACGATTTTTTTTTAATCCAAACATATCATTATAACCCAGAACCCTTTCCCTTCTCTTACCCTTCCTTCTATTCATTAGGTTCTATTTTGCGGCTTCTCCTAGCATGAAACTATAAGATCAACCAAATTACACCAACTCAAGATCAATCCAAGCACTAAACCAGATTGATTCTTGTAAACGGGAGAGCAAACATCCAGTTCCACGCAACTTTCTTCAAACAGGGATGCAATTCTATAAGAAATGTCTATTTAATGAATTTTTATTAAACCTCAACTTTTCTCGCGATTTTCTTTAAATAGGGATGCAATTTGGCTGCATTAGGCCGATTTTCAAACAAACGAGTCCGGTCTGGTTCATGTGAACCCAGTGCTGACCTTAAGGCTAGTCGAGTGGGTTCTAATTCTGAGTCGGCCCAATTCAAGTTATTTTTTTGGATTAATTACATATCTTAGTACATTTTTAAAAATAATTACAATAATGGTGCATAGATAAAATAATTACAAAAGTAATACAATTTCGAATATTTATTTACAATATTAGTGCAATTAGAATTTCTTAATTTAAGGGATTAGTATTAATCGGCTGACATAGCAAATCAGTATCCCACTTAAAATATTGTTCCCGTAATTTTTGAAACGCGTGATAACAGCCATTTGTTTGGGATTTTTCAGTTAGAAACCCTTGTTCTTCATACTGAAACCCTTATTTCTTTCTTTCTTATGTTAGTGCTTTCTTCTTCTCCATTGATCGTTACTGGGGATTTGTTATTCATTTTCGCGCTCATTGTTGGTTCAGTTGTTCGTTATTCACGGTATCTGTAATACCCGGTAAAATAATAAATAAATAAATAACATTTAAATTTATATTTAAAATATATTAATTGGACTTTGTTATTTTTTGAGTCAATCTAATCATTTAATTTATGTAGGCTAATAAATATTAATAAGTGATGGATAAAATAAATTGATAAAATTGGGCCTTGAAACTAAGTGGGTCAATTTTATAATTGTGTAATTTTAAAATTCTATTAAAATTAGGAGAGTTAGTAAAACAAAATAAATAAATAATAATAATAAATAAATAAAACCTAATTTAACTCGCATATTCTTTATACTAATTGGGGAAAAGATAAGCAATAGCAAGAGTCGGCTGTGGCTTTCACTTTAATTGGTATCGGAGGAAAAGAAAAAGGGGCAGAGCAATCAACCAAGGTAATTCTTTGTTCATATATTATGTATATATAGTGATTAAAAAAGTGAATTCCCATATAGTGATTTAAAAGTGATTCCAGTTTCAGATGATGGCATATATATATATATATATATATATATATATATATATATATATATATAAACTTATAACGGAATTAGTGAATCAAATTGAAAGTTATGTATATTTGTTTAAACTAATTAATCTTGTTGATAATATTATAAATGTGAGAACCCAGAATTTCACATAATTCAAATTTTTCGAATAATTTTTTTTAGAAAAAGAATAAAGAAAGTATTTGAATCATATAAGTTTATATGATAATTAAGCTAGATAGTTAATTTATTAACTAAGTAGTATAGTTAATCATTCTCAAGGAAGAGTAATGAAAGTTATGTAAGAAATTAACATAGATTGAATGTTAGCCTTGATTATTAAATTAAAAGGATTTACAATCCTTAAGTAATTGATGATTAATATGAGTATGTATGTGTTTATAATTTATTAAGTCAATTTGGGCTAATAAGTTAATAAACTAGGAAAAATATGTTAGGACATATGTGAGTTATGTGATGCCCCCAAAATAGGTATACATTATTGGCGTGAGTTGTCAATTAAGAGAAATTGTAGGAGTAATCTTAGCTACTAATTTTGTAACCAGATTCTTAGCCTAAGATTATGTATAGTCTAGAATAGTTTTATGGTAGGTTGTTTTCCTTTGTACATCTATATATAGGGTGTTGGTATTCATTCAATATAGATGAAAAAGTAGAGAGAAAAAAAAATTATATACTCTGTCCACAATATTTCTGGTGCCTCTGTTCATTATGGTATCAGAGCAGTGAGTTAAAAGTGATCGGGAACTATGGAGTCATCTGATATGGTGACGCATCATGGTGAGAACAAATCTACGGTGACCATTCCTGACGACTTAGCGACCCGAATGACACAGATCTTGACCCAAAGTCAGACTCAAATCCAAACATCAAACAATGACTCTTCTGCAGCACAGATTGGCATTAAGTTGGACGGCACCAACTATGCCTTATGGTCCTAGGTTATGGAGATGTTTATCTCTGGCAAAGATAAATTGGGATATATAAATGGAGACGTTCCAGAACCAAAATCGACAGACCCAGGGTTCAGGAAGTGGAGAATTGAGAATGCAATTGTGCAGGGATGGTTGATCAATTCCATGGATTCAACGTTGATAGGTAATTTCATTCGTTTCCCAACTGCAAAAATGGTATGGAATTCGATTGCTATAACCTTTTTTGATGGAACTGATATATCTCAAGTGTATGAGTTGAAAAGACGTGTGACCAAAATGAGACAAGCTGGAGGATCCTTTGAAACATATTACAATGGTCTTCAAGGCCTATGGAGAGAAATCGATTTTCGACGTCCCAATCCAATGAAGTGTCAAGAGGATATAGAGACGTATAACTCGATTCAACAGGAGGATAGAGTGTATATGTTTCTCGACGGGTTGGATGATCATCTTGACAAGATTCGGGCTGATGTACTTCAAATTCGACCATTTCCTACAATTGAACAAGCCTATGCATATGTTCGAAGGGAGGATGTAAGACAAACTGTTATCAGGGCAGACATGGAGTCTACACAAGCTGCTGCCATGCTCTCGAGAGGAACCAAGATGGAACTTCAGCGTCCACTGACGCTTCAAATAGCCAAAACTGGAACTTCCTCTGTGAGAGGAGGAAAGATGAATACAACTTCAAAGGCCAAATCACAAATGGAAGGAGAATGTACAAATTGTGGGAACATGAAGCATACTCGGGAAACTTGTTTTAAGCTACATGGGTATCCAGATTGGTGGAAAGAACTCAAGGCACGGAAACAACCTGATGTTGATAGCGAGTTGGGACGGGCTGCCTTGGTAAATGCAGAACCTCAATTATCCTTGATTCCACAAGTGGAACCATCGAGTGATTCAACCACTTACAACGATCAAGGTAACTGTGGCTATGCATTACTTAGAACTAATCAGGATAATTGCAATGGCTGGATTATTGATTCAGGAGCAACTGACCACATGACTTTCGATCCAAATGACTTTGTTGAGATTACCCAACCAAAACGGAGTAGGGTCGCTAATGCTAATGGGGTCACATACCCTGTTACAGGAGCCAGAACCGTTGCTCACTCACCCTCCTTCTCTCTATCTAATACACTATTGGTTTCATCTCTTTAAAATAAGTTGATATCTATAGGACAAGCTACTGAAGAGTTAAATTGTGTTGCTTTAATTTATCCTACATTTTGTCTGTTTCAGGATATTCTCACAAAGGAGATCGTTGGGCGTGGTACTAAAAGAGAGGGGTTGTACTACATGGATGATTTTAGTCATGGTAAAGCGAGTAATATGCAACACTCAACTGGTATCAAGGAGAGAAAGATTTGGCTATGGCATCGGCGACTAGGACACCCGTCTTTTAGTTATATGAAGTATCTATTTCTTGATTTATTCTCCAATTTAAAAGACCCAATTTTTACGTGTGAAACTTGCATTTTAGCTAAAAGCCATCGTGTACCTTTTCCAATAAGCTTAAATAAAAGTTATATCCCTTTTGCCTTAATTCATTCGGATGTTTGGGGACCATCTCCTGTTACTACTATTTCTGGAATTCGTTGGTTTGTAACTTTTGTTGATGATTGTACACGAATGACTTGGTTATATTTGATGAAACATAAAGATGATGCGTTTGATATATTTAGAACATTTTATACTATGATTCAGACACAATTTTCATCTAATGCTCAAATCCTTCGTAGTGACAATGGTGGAGAATATATTAATCGGGAATTCCAAGTTTATTTTCAGAATAATGGGCTCCTTCATGAAACCTCTTGTACCCAAACACCACAACAGAACGGAATTGTTGAATGAAAGAACATGCATATCTTAGAAACTGCTCGTGCATTATTGATTGGCGCACATGTACCAAACAGATATTGGGATAATGCTGTAGTCACTGCAGTACATCTTCTGAATCGTATGCCGTCAAAGGTGTTGGAATTTAAGACTCCATTGGAGGTTCTCTCTAAGTATGTATCTCTTCCCTCTATTTTGGTGATTCCTCCTCGAGTCTTCGGATGCGTAGCTTTTGTCCATCTCCATAAAAACCAGCGCACTAAGCTTGATCCCTGTGCAGTTCGTTGTGTTTTTTTGGGCTATGGAACACAAAAAAAAGGATATCGATGTTACCATCCTACTACTGGGCGTACATATGTTACTATGGATGTTACCTTTGTGGAGTCTGAAAGTTTTTTTGCACCGGCATCCAATTCTTCCTTTCAGGGGGAGATATCGGTCGAAAGGCAGAATTGGTGGGATTGTGATGAGTCTGAGGACATTCTTGGACAAACTGAAACTGGGCAACCTGGTTATTTGGTGTTGTCGGTGAGCGGACAAAATGACGAAAATGATGTGGTGGGTAGTGAGGAGAATAGAACTGACAACTCAGATACTGAGCAAGAGACTGTGGAAGAGGCCGGGCAAGTAGTGGGAACGGACATTGAAACTGTACAAACCCCTCATCCTTTAGTACCGAATGACCCAGCTCCTGAGAATACTCCCGAGGTAAGTTCTCATACCACTTCTTCTTCCATTGATAACTCGAATATGTCTCTTGGATATCACTTACCTTTCAGATATAATCATGGAAATCCCCGAATCGGTACTCACCGGACTTTAAGGAAAGAAAATCGAAATATCCCATTGCAAATTATGTATCAACTGGGAGATTATCAAAACCTCTTAGAGCATTCATACATAACTTGTTGTCCACACATGTTCCCACTAATGTACAAGATGCCTTGGCAGATCCAAAGTGGACCCAATCGATAGAAGAAGAGATGGAAGCGCTACAAAAAAATAGAACATGGAAGCTTGTTCCACTGCCAGATGGAAAGAAACCAGTTGGGTATAAATGGGTCTTCTCCATTAAACATAAAGCAGATGGGTCTATTGAAAGATATAAGGCAAGACTTGTGGCGAAGGGATATACACAAACATACGGCATAGATTATCAAGAAACTTTTTCACCTGTGGCGAAACTGAATACTGTCAGGGTTTTGTTGTCTTTTTCGGCAAACCTAGAATGGCCATTGCATCAGTTTGATGTAAAAAACGCCTTTCTTCACGACGACCTTGAAGAGGAGATTTATATGGATATTCCACCAGGGTACATGGCTTCCTCAAAGACAAGGGTGGTGTGTAAGTTGCAACGATCTCTATATGGCCTAAAACAATCACCTCGTGTATGGTTTGGACGGTTTAGCTTGGCCATGAAAAAGTATGGTTTTTATCAAAGTAACTCAGATCATACTCTTTTCTTGAAACGACGACAAGGGAAGGTAACTGCATTAATAATTTATGTGGATGGCATGATTATCACAGGGGATGACTCGGAAGAGATCGCTAGACTGTAAAAGAGATTGGCAGCCGAGTTTGAAATGAAGAATCTTGGGGGCCTTAAGTATTTCTTAGGGATTGAAGTAGCCAGATCAAGGAAAGGTATATTTCTTTCTCAAAGGAAATATGTGCTAGATTTATTACCTGAGGTGGGATTGCTAGATTGTAAACCAGTAGATACTCCAATTATTCAGAATCACAAACTTGGAGAGTATCCATATCAGGTGCCGACTAATAAAGAGAGGTATCAAAGATTAGTGGGCAAATTAATCTACTTATCCCATACCCGTCCGGGTATAGCTTATGCAGTGAGCATAGTCAGTCAGTTTATGCATTCACCTAGTGAAGAACATATGAATGTTGTGGTTCGGATTCTTCGTTACTTAAGAAAGGACTTTTATTCACAAAGAACAATCATCTGAACATTGAAGGTTACACAGATTCAGACTGGCCAAGAAGTGTCTCTGACAGGAAGTCTACAGCAGGCTACTTCACCTTTGTAGGAGGCAATCTCGTCACGTGGAGGAGCAAGAAGCAAAAAGTGGTGGCATTATCTAGTGCTGAAGCAGAGTTTAGAGGAATGGCCAAAGGACTATGTGAACTCCTTTATCTTAAGAGGTTATTAACAGAGATTGGCTTCGCTCCGAAGTCCGAAATAAATTTGCATTGTGACAATAAGGCAGCCATAGATATTTCTCATAACCTAGTGCAACATGATCGGACTAAACATATTGAGGTAGATCGACATTTCATCAAACAAAATCTTGAAGCTAAGATAATTCGATTTTCGTTTGTTAAATCTGAAGACCAACTGGCAGATATTCTTATGAAGGCAGTGTCTAGCAGGATTTTCTATAACTCACTTGACAAGTTGGGCATCGATGATATCTTTGCACCAACTTGAGGGGGAGTGTTGGCGTGAGTTGTCAATTAAGAGAAATTGTAGGAGTAATCTTAGCTACTGATTTTGTAACCAGATTCTTAGCCTAAGATTATGTATAGTCTAGAATAGTTTTATGGTAAGTTGTTTTCCTTTGTACATCTATATATAGGGTGTTGGTATTCATTCAATATAGATGAAAAAGTAGAGAGAAAAAAAAATTATATACTCTGTCCACAATATTTCTGGTGCCTCTGTTCATTATACATCACCCATTCTGAGTCGCCAAATACATGGTACATAAACAAATACGACTTCATTATAATAATTGTCGTGCAAAATACGACAACACAAATACTGTGAGTTTAAATACAAATATTGTCTTCTAGACAATATCCACACTCAAATAAGTCCTCATTACAATTATTGAAACACTATTTTATAAAATAATGAGGACTGCTAACACAACTGACTGGAAATATCACTCCACACCCCGACTAGTTCCCGCTATATTCTCGTCTTCTGAGAAAAATAGAACAAAAAAGAAAAGGGTGAGCTCAACTAGCCCAGTAAAGAATATTATGACTAAGATAATAAACAACAACTTATCATTAGTCTTCAACAGGAGAAAATCTGATAAAATATAATAGACAACAAGTTTTAGATCAACAACTGCAGCGGAAACAACAAACCATTAGAAGAGTCAAGTAGATAATGAATTCTACTATCTTCTAAGATTTAAAAGTCCATCAACGATATTTTATCCCTGTAACATCAATCAATAACCATCTTTAATCAAATATTCATCTTTGCACTACAGGCCAAAGATATTCATTTGTATCACGAGTCGGTCATGTTCATCTCAACACCTGTTCATCTTTGCACTACGGCCAAAGATATTCATCAGTTAATCATTCATCTTTGCACTACAGGCCAAAGATATTCAGTAATATCATCATTTAGGACTGAGGATGATGAAAAATATTTAAAAGAAAACGAACCCAGTGAGACAGAAGGACAAATATTAGGGATTCGTATTACAGTTTATCCAAGTGCAATAATACTCCATAACAACTAATTATGAAGTAGAATTCAAAAATAAAGATCAAAACATGGATACAATCAAAGATAGTAACCATAATAGACATCTTGGACAAATTTTTTTTTCGGTGAATAGTGCCGTATTCGTGAATAGTATCATATACGTGAATAGTGCCGTATACGTGAATAGTAACTCCGACACAAGAAGTTCCAAATTTGATAAAAAGTTCATATCAATATTTCAGCATAATGATATTGAAGAAAATAATATCATTTAAGAATAAAATAATATCCCTTACCTCAAACGAACAGTACTTCTGATCAGAATATCGTATATGAGGCTGAATAAAACTTGTGCTGAATAGCAACTCTTAAAGTATGAAAATACTCACAAAATACGCTCGAGAATATAGAGAGACAAAGAGAGAAGACTTATGAATTCTGGTGTGATTTTCAATTCTAACTTAGCCCTCTATTTATAGGAAAATGTTAGCACGCCGAAGCAGACTTGACCTGCAACCTGATGTCTTTACCTGCTGCTATTCCCACCCCCTACATTTGAATAAAAATTTCAGCACATTTCTCACCAACCAAAAGTGGGGCCCACCAATTCTAGAATTTTCCACCAAAATGATAAATTCTGAAACTTCAACAATTTTTGAACCAGTCATCTCTTAAAATTCAAAACAAATCATACATTCATTTTTAACGGTTCAAAATTTGTGGACATATACCCAACTTATATATGTATAACATATCCAAAAATCACAACGATCCAACGGTCGGATTAAAAATTATAACTCATGCAATATAACTCAAAAACACTGGTTTGATTTTTAATACCTCCATTCCGAAAAAAATACTGATAAAACAACTCAGCATGAATTCCTTCATTTATAACCACAAAAATATATCCCTCATTTATATCCACAAAAAAAAATATTTTCTTATCATATAAATCAATAATTAATTATTCACAAATAATATCACAGAATCACACTTTTGACAACCAGGCCGTTCCAGGAAAGAGGGGACTTTTCAATAAGGATTTCTCCTTATTGGCGCGCAATTAGATGACCAAACCTCTCCTTAGACAGAACTTTCTAGACATTGCCAATAATGTTATCTAATAATATTATTCAAATAATATGAATTATTGATCTGATAATGAAAAATACTGTGCAACGACAATTATTGAAACAACAATAATATAAATATCAACGTAGCAATTATTGAATCAATAAAATAAAATATTGAACAGTAATTACGGTAACAATTATTGAGTAGTGCCTTCTTACGTAAGGATCAATAATTGGTGCAATACCGTGTGCTACTGTATTTTAACCGCCGAGTATTCCAACAGTATTAACGGTAACAACTATGTCGTTATTTATAAACAACTTATACTTGTCGTTTTCTTCATCCAATCGCTTTCCGTTATGGGCCCACACAAGGCTGCGTCGTCGTACGAATATTCTCCGACAGCAAGAATATTCCACGACCAAACGAATATTCCCCGACAAAATGAATATTTTATAACCACTTGCTTATTTTGCAAAATTTGCACATTTCACCCATAACCAAAGTATTATATCAAATTAACACCTTATTATTCACAATAATATTTAGAGAAAATTTGATTTTATTCATTAATAAGTTGGGGTCTTACAAGTTATGTACGTGATTGAATAAATATGTATTATATAATGTGTATACATTTATTTTGTAAAGAGATGAAGAATAAACAGAAAAATAATAAAAGTATACTGCCCAATATTTTGTAAGGGCTGTTTCGGCCACTTATTTAATGAGATAAAATCTGGTATTTTGGGGGATGAAAATATATGGGATAAAGTATGTTGTGTCCAAAAATGAGCTCATTCTGACTTAAAATGACCAAGTTATGACCAATTAAATATTTGGGTTTTTTGGACAAAAATTGCTATAGCCAGAGTTCTATAACTCCGATTGCCACGAAATTTAAACTGGAGGCTCACGTTACCACGTATAAGATTATGTCAAGAGATGAGAATTTCTGGAGTTAAGCACGAGGTAGCTAATTTCTTAAGGAATTAACTAAGAATGATTTTTTTTAAAAAAAATACTAAAGGATGTTGAAAAATTATGGAAAAATACTTTTTGTATATAAAATATATGTATATATGTTTGGACAAAGGATAGAAAAATAATAAGCTGATTTGGTATTTTCGTGAAAAGGATATGGAATCCAGCTTGCTAGATTAAAAAATCGAATGAATCCAGCTTGCTAACTTGAAAAGAAGTTTACTGAATTGATAATATATTGAATTCAGCTTGCTGGATTGCAATCTAGTTGTTGGATTTGGAATCTAGTTTGCTGGATTGCAGTTTGGATTGCTGGATTTGAAATTCAGGTTGCTAGATTTGGAATCCAGGTTGCTGGATTAGTATTTGACTTATGAGATATTAAAGAAGAACTTATAATATATAAGATTAGAGTGTTAAAACATAATGTATATGATATAGAGATTAAAGAATTAACAAAGGATTATAATAATACTAATATTGTAATGCGTTATCTAACATTTAATTATGTGATTTAGTGTTAGATAATTGATTGATAAAGTAATTGTACTATGATACAAAGTATGATATGCTGATTAAAAGACCAATCTTATTAATGATAGGTATTACACAAGAAGTTAACTTAAATTGCGTAGCAGTAGTAACCAAATCAGGCAAGTTCCTAACACAACTTGAGTTACTATTTTTCAAACATAGTAGTGAATAATTATTGATAGTTATTCACATCTATAATGATTGTTGTAATTTGCACGTAGTGCAATTGATTCTTGTTCTATTATTTGAACTATTTATAAATCATGTCTCAGCTAATTATTTTGGCAAGACTAATATTTGTTAAAGCATGAAATGTTCTATTAATTATGAAATGAATTGTTATCGGAAGATCTATGCTATTGGTTTTGGCTAGATTAGTATTGTTATTAATTATTGAAATCATAGTATTTTTTTGAAAGTAATCTAAACCATATTGTTGTGGTACGGACTCATGATGTAAGACTGAGATGAACAAATTTTAAAGTCGTAAATCGACCTATGCGTTATTATTGAGTATTATGCATAATATAGGGTACAAAGGAGTTGGCCGCTCCAGGTACTTGCAGAAGAGTATAGTTTAGTTTTTATAACTAATTTATATTCTTGTGGAAATTTAGTTTTAATAACTAAATGATTCCTCTATTAGTTCATGATCCTTTTGTGATCACTCAGCATGAAATCTGGGTATATCCCACTTTATTGAATATTGTTGCAGTATTGTTAATTCTTCTTATTCAATTGAATATTACTGAATCTTTGAAAGAATTTTACTCTTTCATCTCTGATATGTTATTCAGTAGGAAATGGGAAAAAAGTTTTATTATTGAGATTGTATTATTATTCAGCTACTTTGAAATCTTTTGATTATTGTTGAAGTTCTATAGAAGCTAGACTCTTCTATTCATGATATATATCATTTATTGTATATTTTAACTTGTTGGGCAAACTCGTTGCTCACCCTTGCTTAAATAAAACATTTTAGCTATTGCTGATGTAGCAGAAGGTTCTAACAGGGACAAAGGCAAAGGCTAGGTTCAGGAGTAGTTAGTGTCAACTTTTAATGGTTATGTTTTATTATGTAATTATTTATGTAAACCTTTTGGCTATATAAGGGTATGTAAGTAATGTCAATGTTAGTTAACGTGGGATATTTGTTATAAGTTGTATTAAGGAATATTATGAATGATGTTTTTCATTAATGAATGAGTAGTTAGATGTGATAGATATGATTGATCGTGAGCACCAAACCCGAGGTTAGGAAACCCAGATTTGGGGGCGTCACAAGTTGGTATCAAAGCTGTAGGTTATAAACCTTAGGTGGGGGGAAAGCCTTAGGAATATAACCATAAACAGGATAGAGAAAACTCGTTTAGAGTTCTAAGTGATGGATTAGGAAAATTCATCAATAGTAATATATGGGGACACTCAGTGTTTATGGATTATGTTTGATAGTGATGTACTAATGAAGTTATTTAAAACTGGTAACATGATGTCAGGAGATGATAAGATGATTACGGAAATGTTAGCAGCTGCACCAATGCCATTAGCCGAGGTGCCAGCTCAGAGTGAGTCAGTTGAGGAAGTTTTAAGAGACGAACCTGCGGTAAATTTAGCAAGCGATCATGACGAGTACCCCGAGATGGAGCTGGATGAAGAGGAAGAAGTATATTCCAAAGAAACTAAGGTGGAGCCAGAAATAAAGATCAAAGATGGGGAAGAAGGCAAAGTAGCAATTGAAGAAGGTCAAGCATCTGCAGAAGTTCAAAATTTAAGGACTAAAGTACTTCTCCTAGAGGAATTATGGAAGACAGAAAGAGCATTACGTGAGATAACAGAAGAACGAAATAATCTGAAGGCACAAGTTGATAGAATGAGGGTTAAGTGTAATGTATCATCTAAAGATGTAAGTGAGAAAAAGAAATGTAATAAAAGAAAAAAGAACAACGACAGTGACAACAACTCAGAGAATTCACATTCAAAGAAGAAACAAGCATGTGGCAAGTGTCGAAAGAACCATTCGGGGGAATGTATGTGGGGTAAGAATGTGTGTTACAATTGTGGTCAAGAAGGACATCTATCACCAAATTGTCCTAAACCAAAGAAAGGAGGATGTTTTGCATGTGGTGGAACATGTCATAAGGTTAAGAATTATCCTAAAAAGAAGACAGGTTAAGGAAGTGGACGTAAGAAAGATTAAGTGTGAGGAGTATAATATTTTGGGAGTATAATATTCTCTTTGGTATGAATATTAAAATAACTTTTGTATGTCTCAACTTTTTGTGTAAAGTTGTAGTAATGAATCCCAACTTTTGTCACAAAGGGATAGTAACTGTTTGTAGCTGTATGTACTTTGTACTATTTGCATAAATATAAATGCAATGATATGATTATGTGTTTGAATAAGTAATTAAATTATGAGAATTAAATTATTAAGATGATTATCTGATGAATTTGATAATTCAATAAGCTGAATTAGATAATCCAGAAAGTTGAAATTGGTTTAAGTTTAAAATTTTGTATACTACTAATAAGATGTTGCATAAAGACAAAGTATTAATGTAAGTATTTATTTCATCAGATAATGCCGCCAAGGCGACAAAATCGTAACCAAAGGGAGGAGCGATCTGTGAATAATGAAGGAAATCAAGCTGATCCAATGCAGAACTTCGCAAACATGATAACTCAAGCTATGCAAACTAGAGCCCCGGTAGCAAGAAATCGACCAGCTAATCCATTGGCTAACTTTGAAGACTTTAAGGCCGTAGGACCGCCGAAATTCAAGGGAACCACTGACCCTATTGAAGCCCAGACATGGGTAAAGGAGATGGAGAAAGCTTTTGTTATTGCTAGAGTAGCGGAGGAGCAAAAGATAGATTTTGCTACCTATTTGATGAAGGGTGAGGCAAATTACTGGTGGGAGAGAAACAAAGCTAGAACTGGTACAGAAGTAGTAACCTGGACAAGGTTTAAGGAATTATTTTTCGAAAATTATTTCTCAGAAAGTATGCAAGCAAGAATGGAAGTAAACTTTTTGGAGTTGAAGTAGGAAAATATGTCGGTTACAGAATATGCCGCCAAATTTAACGAACTAAAGAGATTTGCTCCGCATCAGGTGGACACTGAGGTACGAAAAGCACAAAGGTTTGAGAATGGACTGAAGCCAGGGATATATAGCAAGGTAGCTGTGTTGCAGATTAAGACATTTTTGGCCCTATTGGAAAAAGCAATCATCGCCGAAGGAGGAAATGAAGCTGTGTCGAGGTATCAACAAGAGAAGAAGAAAAAGTTAAATTAAGGAGGTAGCAGTGGAGGAAGTAACTCTAATAAGCGTAAGTGGAAGGACAATACTGAATCTGGAGACAAGTCAGGAGATAATAGGAAGAAAGGTGAAGCATGTGCAAATTGCGGTAAAAAGCATTCGGGAGTATGTTTGAAGGGAAAAGGAGTGTGTTTTAACTGTGGACAAGAGGGACACATCTCTCCAAATTGTCCAAGTCCAAAGAAGATATCAGGTTTTTTTTCATGTGGATCGCTAGAACATCAAATTCGTAACTGTCCAAAGAAGAATGCAGAAAGAGGAAGCAACAATAGAGGAAACAGCAGTGGAACACTGGCGATCAAAGGACCTACTCAATCGAAAAGACCGACAACGCGCAAGTTCAACATGACATTACAAGATGTTGTAGCTGCCCGGGAGGTGGTGACAAGTAAAGATTTAGTTATGTAAATGAATTACGCGAGAAATATTGGGTAGATATAGCTGTGAATAGTTTTCTTTTATAGATCCAAAGTCACAAATTAGTATATGAAACACAAATTATGTAAGACCCCAACTTATTAATGAATAAAATCAAATTTTTTCTAAATATTATTGTGAATAATAAGGTGTTAATTTGATATAATACTTTGGTTATGGGTGAAATGTGTAAATTTTGCAAAATAAGCAAATGGTTATAAAATATTCATTTTGTCGGGGAATATTCGTTTGGTCGTGGAATATTCTTGCTGTCGGGAAATATTCGTACGACGGCGCAGCCTTGTGTGGGCCCCATAATGGAAAGCGATTGGATAAAGAAAACGACAAGTATAAGTTGTTTATAAATAACGGCATAGTTGTTACCGTTAATACTGTTGGAATACCCAGTGGTTAAAATACAGTAGCACATGGTATTGCACCAATTATTGATCCTTACGTAAGAAGGCACTACTCACTAATTGTTACAGTAATTACTGTTCAATATTTTATTTTATTGATTCAATAATTGCTACTTTGATATTTATATTATTGTTGTTTCAATAATTGTCGCTGCACAGTATTTTCCATTATCAGATCAATAATTCATATTATTTGAATAATATTATTAGATAACATTATTGGCAATGTCTAGAAAGTTCTGTCTAAGGACAGGTTTGGTCATCTAATTGCGCGCCAGTAAGGAGAAATCCTTATTGAAAAGCCCCCTCTTTCCTGGAACGGCCTGGTTGTCATAATTGTGATTCTGTGATATTATTTGTGAATAATTAATTATTGATTTATATGATAAGAAAATATTTTTTTTGTGGATATAAATGAGGGATATATTTTTGTGGTTATAAATGAAGGAATTCATGCTGAGTTGTTTTATCAGTATTTTTGTCGGAATGGAGGTATTAAAAATCAAACCAGTATTTTTGAGTTATATTGCGTGAGTTATAATTTTTAATCCGACCGTTGGATCGTTGTGATTTTTGAATATGTTATACATATATAAGTTGGGTATATGTCCACAAATTTTAAATCGTTAAAAATGAACGTATGATTTGTTATGAATTTTAAGAGATGACTGGTTCAGAAATTGTTGAAGTTTCAGAATTTATCATTTTAGTAAAAAATTCTAGAATTGGTGGGCCCCACTTTTGGTTGGTGAGAAATGTGCTGAAATTTTTATTCAAATGTGGTGGGTGGGCATAGTAGCAGGTAAAGCCATTAGGTTGCAGGTCAAGTCTGCTTTGGCGTGCTAACATTTTTCTATAAATAGAGGACTAAGTTAGAATTGAAAATAACATCAGAATTCATAAGTCTTCTCTCGTTCTCTCTCTATATTCTCGAGCGTATTTTGTGAGTATTTTGATACTTTGAGAGTTGCTATTCAGCACAAGTTTTATTCAGCCTCATATACGATATTCTGATCAGAAGTACTATTCCTTTGAGGTAAGGGATATTATTTTATTCTTAAATGATATTATTTTCTTCAATATCATTATGCTGAAATATTGATATGAACTTTTTATCAAATTTAGAACTTTTTGTGTCGGGGTTACTATTCACGTATACGACACTATTCACCGAAAAATAAAATTTTTCTTTTTTGTCCAAGATGTCTATTATGGTTACTATATTTGATTGTATCCATGTTTTGATCTTTATTTTTGAATTCTACTTCATAATTGGTTGTTATGGAGTATTATTGCACTTGGATAAGCTATAATACGAATCCCTAATATTTGTCCTTCTGTCTCACTGGGTTCGTTTTCTTTTAAATATTTTTCATCATCCTCAGTCCTAAATGATGATATTACTGAATATCTTTGGCCTGTAATACAAAGATGAATGATTAACTGATGAATATCTTTGGCCGTAGTGCAAAGATGAACAGGTGTTGAGATGAACATGACCGACTGGTGATACAAATGAATATCTTTGGCCTGTAGTGCAAAGATGAATATTTGATTAAAGATGGTTATTGATTGATGTTACAAGGATAAAATATCGTTGATGGACTTTTAAATCTTGGAAGATAGTAGAATTCATTCTCTACTTGACTCTTCTAAATGGTTTGTTGTTTCCGCTGCAGTTGTTGATCTAAAACTTGTTGTCTATTATATTTTATCAGATTTTTTCCTGTTGAAGACTAATGATAAGTTGTTGTATATTATCTTAATCATAATATTCTTTACTGGGCTAGTTGAGCTCACGCTTTTCCTTTTTATTTCATTTTTCTCAGGAGGCGAGAATATAGCGGGAACTAGTCGGGGTGTGGAGTGATGTTTCCAGTCAATTGTGTTAGCAGTCCTCACTATTTTGTAAAATTGTATTTCAATAATTGTAATGAGAACTTATTTGAGTGTGGATATTGTCTAGAAGACAATATTTGTATTTAAACTCACAGTATTTGTGTTGTCGTATTTTGCGCGACAATTATTTTAATGAAGTTGTATTTGTTTCTGTACCATGTATTTGACGAGTCAGAATGGGTGATGTATACCTATTTTGGGGGCGTCACAGTTGGTATCAGAGCTTAGGGATATGGTCTCTGGCAGAGATCGGGGAATAGAACTTGGAGGGGAGAGACGAGTAAATCCTTCTCTAGTGTGTCCTACCTAAGCTTATTTGTTGGTTGGTCATAATATAGAGTTATTATGTGATATGTTAATTTGTTTAATTAACCCTTATTTTATGGCGGTATTTAGGAATGGCTGCTGAGAACGTTAACAATGGAGTGTATGAGACCGTGGAAACACCTTTAGTTACCAATCAGGAGAATGTGCAACAGGCTGGCAATATTCCTCCTATAAATAACGTTACCGAGCAAACGATGAATGATGGAATGTTTAGGAGCTTTTTGCAGTTCATGCAAAATTAGATGAGGGAGACTTGTGTGCAGAATACGGGTGGAAATGATAACAACACGCGGTTTGTCACGACCAAGCAGTTTAAAGAGTTGGGACCACCAGACTTTCAGGGAAAGCCAGCTCCGATCAAGGCGGAAACGTGGGTCAAGTAAATTACCAAGATATTTGATGTCTTGGGATGCACGGAGGAACAGAAGGTTCCATTCGCCAGCTTTATGTTCCGCGGTGAGGCAGACTACTGGTGGGAGTCTGTGAAGCGTACCCAGCCTGACGCACTTAACATGTCCTGGAAAACATTTCAAAAACTGTTTAATGACAAGTACTTTCCTGAAAGTATTCGTCATATGATGGAGGTAGAGTTTATTAGACTGGAACAAAATAACATGATGGTGTCCCAGTACGAGGCGAAGTTTGCAGAGTTATCTAGGTTTGTACCTCATTTGGTCGAGAATGAGGAACGAATGACAAGGATGTTTTTGTGAGGTTTAAAACTCGAGATTCGGCAATATCTTATCTCTCATAAATTTTCTTTATATTTATATGTTGTACACAGGGCTCAATTATTAGAGCGAGATAATGAGTATATTCAACCGAGGGAACGCAACCAAGGTAATACCGGTGGCAACGGTCATCAGACCAATGAAAACCAGCAAAGAGAAAAACATTCGGACAAAAGTGGTAACCACTCTGGTGGAAATTATGGCCGTGATAATAGAAGGAGCGAGTCAGAAGGAGATTTCAAGAAGAGAAGGTACAACAATGATAACGTGAAAACGTCAGCACAAACATCAACTATTTCTAGGGGAGGAGAACGAGCACCGGTCGTTTGTTACAAGTGCGGGAAAGAGGGACATATCAGCTCAAACTGCCCACAACAATCCAAGGTATGTTATAACTATGGAAGGAGGGTCATATAGCTCGAGAGTGTTCTGTAGAAAAACCAAGTTCAGCGGGGATGGTGACTCCAAAAGTTGTCCCGGATAAGTCGAAATCAGCGGTTCCTAAAAGGGCGTTTGTCGTGACTGGCCAAAACGCGAGAAACCCAAACGAGGTGATCACGGGTTAGCTAATCTTGAATTCTTGTGAAGTTTATACTTTACTAGATACCAGTTCTACCCATTCTTTTATCTCTCCTACTTGTGCTCAACGTTTAAACTTGACTTCAGAGAAATTAGACTTTGACCTATCTGTGGAGACTCCGTTAGGAGAAACTTTCATTACATCTACAGTTTATAAATCTTGCTTAATCCAAGTTGGCACAATCACATTACCTATTGACCTTATCTCTTTAAAGATACTTGCTTTTGATGTGATTTTAGGAATTGATTGGTTAACTACTCATCATGCCAAAATTGATTGTTTTTGTAAGGTTGTTAGTTTTCATATTCCTAACCAACCTGTTATGCGAATTCAAGCAACCAAACTATTAAAATCAATCGCTGTTATATCAAGCCATAAAGCCATTCGTTTATTGAAAAATGGATGTCAAGCTTTCTTAGCCCATGTTATGGACTTGAACAAAAACACGTTAGATTTGAATAATATTTCTGTTGTTAGTGAATTTCCTGACGTATTTCCTGAAGAACTTCCTGGTCTACCCACAGAACGTGAAGTTAAATTCTTTATTGACCTTGAACTCGGTACAAAGCCCATTTCTAAAACCCCATATCGAATGGCTCCTATTGAACTTCAGGAGTTAAAAGTCCAATTACAGGAATTGTTATACATCGGTTTCATTCGTCCTAGTACGTCTCCTTAGGGTGCTCCTGTTTTATTCGTAAAGAAGAAAGACGGGAGTATGCGAATTTGTATTGACTATCGAGAATTGAACTATGTCACCATCACGAATAGGTATCCACTACCTCGTATTGATGACCTGTTAGACCAATTGCAAGGAGCACAATTTTTTTTAAAGATCGATCTTCGTTCTGGATATCATCAGCTGAAGATTAAAACTGAGGATATTCCAAAGACTGCCTTTAGAACTCGGTACGGGTATTATAAATTTTTAGTCATGTCTTTTGGATTGACTAATGCTCCTGCTGCCTTCATGGATATGATGAACCGTGTGTTCAAAGAATATTTAGATCAGTTTGTTGTTGTCTTTATTGATGACATCCTCATCTATTCCAAAAGCCGTGAAGATCATGAGCGCCATTTGAAGCTGATATTGCAAAGCTTCGTGAAAACAAGCTATATGCCAAACTGAAGAAATGCGAGTTCTGGCTTGAGGAAGTAGCATTCCTTGGGCACGTGGTGTCAAAACATAGAGTATCTGTCGACCCGGTGAAGATTGAAGCCATACAAAGTTGGGAGCAACCGAAGTCGGTAACCGAAGTACGTAGCTTTCTGGGCTTAGCTGGTTATTATCGGAGATTTGTGGAAGGATTTTCTCAAATTGCTACTCCGTTAACTCAGCTGACTTGGAAAGATACTAAATTCGTATGGAGTGAGGAATGCGAGAAGAGTTTCCAAGAACTCAAGAGGAGACTCATTTCGGCACCTGTTCTGACAATACCATCTGGTTCGGATGGATTTGTTATCTACAGCGATGCTTCAGGCAAAGGGTTAGGATGTGTTCTCATATAACATGGGAAAGTCATAGCCTATGCCTCGCGACAACTTAAAGAATATAAGAGGAATTATCCTACTCATGATTTGGAGTTGGCATCAGTCATTTTTGCGTTGAAGATCTGGAGACACTACCTGTATGGGGAGAAAGTGGAGATCTATACAGATCATAAAAGCCTCAAATATTTCTTCACCCAAAAGGAACTCAACATGCGGCAATGACGTTGGCTCGAGCTGTTGAAAGATTACGATCATACCATCCAATATCATCCTGGAAAAGCGAACGTAGTAGCTGACGCATTGAGTAGAAGATCATATGCGGGTACGAGTGCAATGTTGTTAACACAAACGCCCATTTTATGTGATTTGCAAAGGATGGAGATAGAGATGAAGGCTCCAAGTACCCACATGATGATATCAAATATACGAGTAGAACCGACTTTAATCGATAAAGTTAAAGTTGCTCAAGTTACGGACATGGAGCGGATGCGTATGAAGAAGAAAGTGCAAGAAGGTGTTATTCCAGATGCAAGAATCGATGAAGAAGGAATACTTCGAGTCAACTCTAGACTTTGTGTTCCTAATAATTTTGACTTGAAGCATAGAATCATGATGGAGGCACACAACACACCATTTGAAATCCATCTTGGGAGTACCAAAATGTATCATGATCTTCGACATACATTTTGGTGGAGCAATATGAAAAGAGAGATTGCGGAGTTTATGTGAGAACCCAGAATTTCACATAATTCAAAATTTTTGAATAATTTTTTTAATGAAAGTATTTGAATCATATAAGTGTATATGATAATTAAGCTAGATAGTTAATTTTTTTAACTAAGAAGTATACTTAATCATTTTCAAGGAAGAGTAATGAAAGTTATGTAAGAAATTAACATAGTTTGAATGTTAGCCTTGATTACTAAATTAAAAGGATTTACAATCCTTAAGTAATTGATTATTGATATGAGTATGTATGTGTTTATAACTTATTAAGTCAATTTGTGATAATAAGTTAATAAACTATGAGAAATATGTTAGGACATATGTGAATTAAGTACGTGCTTGCGTATATATGTATTTTATAATGTGTGTACATTTATTTTGTAAAGAGATGAAGAATAAGATTATGTAACCTAATACATATATTATGTATGATAATTAAATAACCTAATGTGTTATAATTTAAGAGAATGATAGTATATAAAAGCATATACTAATCCTTAGAGATTTATTTTATACGTCTCCATTAATTAATTTTATAATCTAAGAATAGCAAGTCTAATTGGGTTATGAAATTAAAGATATATGAGTAAGAAATTAACTTACTAATGTGTGTAAGGGAACCCTAATTAAATAATAGGAAATGGATAAAAATTAATAAGTATTGAACTATGTTGATTAACATGGCCCAAAGAATTAAATTTTAAGTCTAATAGAGTATTTATTTTTAGCCCAAAGAATTAAGGATTGGCCCAACTTTTAGCCAAGTGGGAGGGGACATGTTGGACATTAAGCAAGTTAAATAAGGCATAAAAGGAAACAATATTTTGGCAAAAGAAATGCCACATGGCCGGAAGTTGAAGAGGAGAGAAAAGGGGGGTGTGATGTAATGATTATCCTACTTTAGTAGGTGAACAACTTTGCTTAGGTGTTAACTTTGGATGAAGCCAACACTTATAACCAATCTTGCAAGCAACATTTTGCTAAGGCTACAAGCAACCACCAATGACTAAGAGAGAGAAGAATGAGAGATCTTGGAAGATTATATACATACATATATTATATTTTTCCCCATTATAAATACCTCATTTAATTATCTAGCAAAAGTTTTTCTTTACTTTTAACTCTTAGAGAGCTAAGAACAAAACAAAGTAAGAGAGAGAGAGAGAAAGCCTAGAGATTTCGGGCAAGAGAGAAGAAGAGAGAGAGAGAGAGAGAGTTTTGTAAGTTTCCAAGTTCCATAATCTAGGTATTAGAAAGAAGAAGAAGAGGAATCAAGAGAAGGTATAAGAAATCCTTACTTTTATAGTTTAATTTCTCTTTGTGATTATTTGAGTTTTGATTTTTGTAAAACTATGATCTTGAGGCTTAAAACCTTAGATCTTGGTGTTTAAAAATATTTTATGTTTAGATCCAACTCTTTTGTAGATCAAAAGTGGAAGCTAAACTAAGAAAAATGAGTTAGGTTTTTCAAAAGATAGAAAATCAAATTTTTCTTAGCTTTTGTTGTGTTTGATCTTGTGTTTGTTGATTATTTGGTGAATTAAACCATGGATCATGTTAGATCCATGAGTATATGAGTTATTTTGAGTTAATATGATGAGTTATGTTGATTTTATGAGAGATCATGAAAGTTTTCATACAAAACATAAAGAGTTGAAGAACAGATTTTTGAGAAAACTAAGTATGATATTGAAATGACCATATCTCTCATTCTACTTTGAATTTTTGAGTGTGGTCAATTTCTGGAGTTAGATATATGAGTCTTATAATATATCCAAGTGGAATCACTGAAAAAGGATTTGTAGATTTTCGTGTGGAATGATTTTGGTAAAGGATGAAAAATAAGAAAATGTTTAAAAAGTTGCTGCCCAAAATATTGGAAGGGTTGTTTTGACAACTTATTTAATGAGATAAAATCCAGCCTTTTGGGGGATGAAAATATATGGGATAAAGTAGGTTGTGTCCAAAAATGAGCTCATTCCGACTTAAAATGAGCAAGTTATTACTATTTTAATTTTTGCGTTTTCCTGACGAAAATCGCTATAACCGGAGTTGTATAACTCTGATGGCCTTGAAATTTAAACTGTAAGCTCACGTTAACATGTGTAAGATCCCGCCAAGAGTTGGGAATTTTTGGAGTTAAGTACGAGGTAGCTAATTTCTTAAGAAATTAACTAGAAATTAATTTTTGAAAAATACTTAAGGGAGTTGAAAAATTCCAGAAAAATACTTTTTGTGTATGGAATATATGTATATATGATTGGCCAAAAGATTAAAAAAAAATAAGCTGATTTCATATTTTCGTGAATAGTGTATTTCAGCTTCCCGAAATGAACATTTCAGGTTTCTGAAAAGGGAAACTGAAATGTCAGGAAGTGAAGTCAGTTTTGTTTGAGCTTGATGAAATAGAAACTGAAATGATATATTAAGTCTACTGAGTTCATAAATAGTTTGTCAAGTTATATTACGAACTTATAAATGAACGAGTAATTGTTAAGTCTAAGATATTATAGTGTACTCACTAATGATAGGTTATGTGATTTCATGTTAAATTGCTATGAGTAAGATATGTGATGCTAATTAAGAGATCGATTTTATCAATGATAGGTCTTACAAAAGAAGTTAACTTAAATTGCGTAGCAGTAGTCAACGAATCAGGCAAGTTCCTAACTCAACTTGAGTTACTATTTTTCAAGCATTGCAGTGAATAATTATTGATAGTTATTCACATCTATAATGATTATTGTAATTCGCACGTAGTGTAATTGATTCTTATTCTATTATTTGAATTGTTTATAAATCATGTCTCAGCTAATTGTTTTGGCGAGACTAATATTTGTTAAAGCATGAAATGTTCTATTTATTATGAACTGAATTATTATTGGAAGATCTATGCCATTGGTTTCGGCTAGATTAGTATTGTTATTAATTATTGAAATCATAGTATTTCTTTGAAAGTAATCCAAGCCATATTGTTGTGGTACGAACTCGTGGTGTAAGACTGAGATGAACAAATTTTAATGTCGTAAATCGACCTATGCGCTATTATTGAGTATTATGCATAATATAAGGTACAAAGGAGTTGGCCACTCCATGTACTTACAGAAGAGTATAGTTTAGTTTTTATAACTAATTTATATTCTTGTGGAATAATTTAGTTTTAATAACTAAATGATTCCTCTAGTAGTTCATGATCCTTTTGTGATCACTCAGCATGAAATCTGGGTATATCCCACTTTATTGAATATTGTTGCAGTATTGTTAATTCTTATTATTCAATTGAATATTATTGAATCTTTGAAAGAATTTTACTCTTTCATCTTTGATATGTTATTCAGTATGAAATGGGAGAAAGTTTTATTATTGAGATTGAATTAATATTCAGCTACTTCGAAATCTTTTGATTATTGTTGAAGTTCTAAAGAAGCTAGACTCTTCTATTCATGATATATATCATTTATTGTATATTTTAACTTGTTGGGCAAACTCGTTGCTCACTCTTGCTTAAATAAAATATTTCAGTTAATGCCGATGTAGCAGAAGGTTCTAATAGGGACAAAGGCAAAGGCAAGGCTCAGGAGTAGTTAGTGTCAACTTTTAATGGTTATGTTGTATTATGTAATTATTTATGTAAACCTTTTGGTTATATAAGGGTATGTAAGTTATGTCAAGGTTAGTTAACCTGGAATATTGTTATAAGTTGTATTAAGGAATATTATGAATGATGTTTTTCATTAATGAATGGGTAGTTAGATGTGATATATATGATGGATCGTGAGCACCAAACCCGAGGTTAGGGAACCCGGATTTGGGGGCGTCACAAGTTGGTATCAAAGCCATAAGCATGAATTTGGAAAGAGCCCCGAGCCTTTATCTGGTGACATCCCTTTAAGGGAAGGCACCAAAGCTAGACTTTCCGTAGGGGACGCCGAGCGAGTCGGTGGCAAGTTGATAGGTACCCTTGTGAGGTGCTATGGTTGGCAGCACCATGAGTGTCACAAGTTGGTATCAAAGTTGTATGTTATAAACCTTAGGTGGGGGAAAAAGCCTTAGGAATATAACCATAAACAGGATAGACAAAACTCGTTTAGAGTTCTACGTGATGGATTAGGAAAATTCATTAATAGTAAGATATGGGGAAACTCAGTGTTTATAGATTATGTTTGATGGTGATGTACTAATGAAGTTATTTAAAACTGGTGACAGGATGTCAGGTGATGTTAAGATGGTTACGAAAGTGTTAGCAACTGCACCAATGCCATTAGCCGAGGTGCCAGCTCAGAGTGAGTCAGTTGAGGAAGTTTTAAGAGACGAACCTGCGATAAATCTAGCAAGCGATCATGACGAGTACCCCGAGATGGAGCTGGATGAAGAGGAAGAAGTATATTCCAAAGAAACTAAGGTGGACCAAGAAATAAAGATCAAAGATGGGGAAGAAGGAAAAGTAGAAATCGAAGAAGGTCAAGCATCTGCGGAAGTTCAAGATTTAAGGACTAAAGTACTTCTCCTGGAGGAATTATGGAAGACAGAAAGAGAATTATGCGAGATGACAGAAGAACGAAATAATCTGAAAGCACAAGTCAATAGAATGAGGGTCAAGTGTAATGTATCATCTAAAGATGTAAGTAAGGAAAAGAAGGGTAATAAAAGGAAAAAGAACAACTATAGTGACAACAACTCAGAGAATTCGCATTCAAAGAAGAAATAAGCATGTGGCAAGTATGGAAAGAACCATTCGGGGGAATGTATGTGGGGTAAGAATGTGTGTTATAATTGTGGTCAAGAAGGACATCTATCACCAAATTGTCCTAAACCAAAGAAAGGAGGATGTTTTGCATGCGGTGGAATGGGTCATAGGGTTAAGACTTGTCCTAAAAAGAAGACAGATGGAGGAAGTGGACGGAAGAAAGATTAAGTGTTAAGAGTATAATCTTTTGGAGTATAATATTCGCTTTGGTATGAATATTAAGATAATTTTTTTTATGTCTCAACTTTTTGTGTAAAGTTGTAGTAATGAATCCCGACTTTTGTCACACGGGGATAGTAATCGTTTGTAGTAGTTTGCACTATGTACTAAAAAGTACTATGTACTATTTGCATAAATATAAATGCATTGATATGATTATATGTTTGAATAAGTAATTAAATTATGAGAATTAAATTATTAAGATGATTATCTGAAGAATTTGATAATTCAGTAAGCTGGATTAAATAATCCAGGAAGCTGAAGTTGGTTTAAGTTTAAAATTTTGACTACTATTAATAAGATGTTGCATAAAGACAAAGTATTAATGTAAGTCTTTAATTCATCAGATAATGCCGCCAATACGACAAAATCGTAACCAAAGGGATGAGCGGTCTGTGAATAATGAAGGAGATCAAGCTGATCCAATGCAGAACTTCGCAGACATGCTAGCTCAAGCTATGCAAACTAGAGCCCCAACAGCAAGAAATCGACCAGCTAATCAATTAGCTAACTTTAAAGACTTTAAGGCCGTAGGACCGCCGAAATTTAAGGGAACCATTGACCCTATAGAAGCCCAAACATGGGTAAATGAGATAGAGAAAGCTTTTGTTATTTCTAGAGTAGCGGAGGAGCAAAAGACAGATTTTGCTACCTATTTGATGAAGGGTGAGGCGAATTACTGGTGGGAGACAAACAAAGCTAGAGCTGGTACAACAGTAATTACTTGGACAAGGTTTAAGGAGTTATTTTTCGAAAATTATTTCTCAGAAAGTATGCAAGCAAGAATGGAAGTAAACATTTTGGAGTTAAAGCAGGAGAATATGTCGGTTGCAGAATACGCCGCCAAATTTAACGAACTAGCGATATTTGCTCCGCATTAGGTGGACACTGGTGGAATTCTCCTACAACAACAGTTATAAGGCAAGTATAGGTATGGCTCCATTTGAAGCCTTATATGGACGAAAGTGTCGTTCTCCAGTATGCTGGGACGAGGTGGGAGAAGCAACGTTGTTGGGACCAGAATTGGTACGCATAACTACAGAGAAGATCCAAACGATTCGACAACGTATACAAACGGCACAGGATCGACAAAAGAGTTATGCAGATCTTCATCGAAAGGATGTAGAATTTAGTATTGGGGATCATGTATTATTACGTGTTGCACAATGGAAAGGAGTTACAAGATTTGGGAAGAAAGAAAAGCTCAATCCACGATTTGTTGGTCCATTTGAAATTCTTGACCGAATAGGAAATGTGGCATATCGACTCGCATTACCTCCAAGCATGTCTCGTGTTCATAATGTTTTTCACGTATCTGTGCTTCGTAAATATGTAAAAGACCCGAACAACATAATTGAGTTAGAACCAGACGAGATAGCCGAAGATTTAACGTACGAGGAGGTACCTGTTAAGATCTTGGATATAAAAGAGCATGTTCTACGCACGAAGGTTATACCACAAGTTAAGGTTTTGTGGAGAAACCATGCTATTAAAGAAATGACCTGGGAGTTGGAATCAGAAATGAAAGCGAGGTATCCTCATCTTTTCGAAACAACAGGTACGTACGTCAATTTCAAGGACAAAATTTTATAAGGAGGGGAGGTTGTAAGACCCCAACTTATTAATGAATAAAATCAAATTTTCTCTAAATATTATTGTGAATAATAAGGTGTTAATTTGATATAATACTTTGGTTATGGGTGAAATGTGTAAATTTTGCAAAATAAGCAAGTGGTTATAAAATATTCATTTTATCGGGGAATATTCGTTTGGTCGTGGAATATTCTTGCTGTCAGGGAATATTCGTACGACGACGCAGCCTTGTGTAGGCCCCATAACGGAAAGCGATTGGATGAAGAAAATGATAAGTATAAGTTGTTTATAAATAACGGCATAATTATTACCGTTAATACTGTTGGAATACACGGTGGTTAAAATACAGTAGCACACAGTATTGCCTCAATAATTGTTACAGTAATTACTGTTCAATATTTTATTTTATTGATTCAATAATTACTACATTGATATTTTATATTATTGTTGTTTCAATAACGCTGCACAGTATTTTCCATTATTAGATCAATAATTCATATTATTTGAATAATATTATTAGATAACATTATTGGCAATGTCTAGAAAGTTCTGTCTAAGAAGAGGTTTGGTCATCTAATTGTATGCCAGTAAGGAGAAATCTTTATTGGAAAGCCTCCTCTTTCTTGGGAACGGCCTAGTTGTCATAATTGTGATTCTGTTATATTATTTGTGAATAATTAATTATTAATTTATATGATAAGAAAATATTTTTTTTTGTGGATATAAATGAGGGATATATTTCTGTGGTTATAAATGAAGGAATTAATGCTGAGTTGTTTTATCAGTATTTTTGTCGGAATGGAGGTATTAAAAATCAAACCAGTGTTTTTGAGTTATATTGCGTGAGTTATAATTTTTAATCCGACCGTTGGATCATTACGATTTTTGGATATGTTATACATATATAAGTTGGGTATATGTCCACAAATTTTGAACCGTTAAAAATAAACGTATGATTTGTTATGAATTTTAAGAGATTTCAGAAATTATTGAAGTTTTAGAATTTATCATTTTGGTGGAAAATTCTAGAATTGGTGGGCCCCACTTTTGGTTGGTGAGAAATGTGCTGAAATTTTTATTCAAATGTGGTGGGTGGGAATAGTAGCAGGTAAAGCCATCAGGTTGCAGGTCAAGTCTGCTTCGACGTGCTAACATTTTCCTATAAATAGAGGACTAAGTTAGAATGAAAAATCACACCAGAATTCATAAGTCTTCTCTCTTTCTCTCTCTATATTCTCGAGCGTATTTTGTGAGTATTTTGATACTTTGAGAGTTACTATTTAACACAAGTTTCATTCAGCCTCATATACGATATTCTGATCAGAAGTACTGTTCGTTTGAGGTAAGGGATATTATTTTCTTCTTAAATGATATTATTTTCTTCAATATCATTATGCTGAAATATTGATATGAACTTTTTATCAAACTAAGAACTTTTTGTGTCGGGGTTACTATTCACGTATACGGCACTATTCACGTATACGACACTATTCATGAATACGACACTTTTCACCGAAAAATAAAATTTTTCTTTTTTGTCCAAGATGTCTATTATGGTTACTATCTTTGATTGTATCCATGTTTTGATCTTTATTTTTTAATTCTACTTCATAATTGGTTGTTATGGAGTATTATTGCACTTGGATAAACTGTAATACGAATCCCTAATATTTGTCCTTCTGTCTCACTTGGTTCATTTTCTTTTAAATATTTTTCATCATCCTCAGTCCTAAATGATGATATTACTGAATATCTTTGGCCTGTAGTACAAAGATGAATGATTAACTGATAAATATCTTTGCCCGTAGTGCAAAGATGAATAGGTGTTGAGATGAACATGACCGCCTGGTGATACAAATGAATATCTTTGGCCTGTAGTGCAAAGATGAATATTTGATTAAAGATGGTTATTGATTGATGTTACAAGGATAAAATATCGTTGATGAACTTTTAAATCTTAGAAGATAGTAGAATTCATTCTCTACTTGACTCTTCTAATGGTTTGCTGTTTCCGCTGCAGTTGTTGATCTAAAACTTGTTGTCTATTATATTTTATCATATTTTTCCCTGTTGAAGACTGATGATAAGTTGTTGTATATTATCTTAGTCATAATATTCTTTACTACGCTAGTTGAGCTCACCCTTTTCCTTTTTGTTCCATTTTTCTCAGGAGGCGAGAATATAGCGGGAACTAGTCGGGGTGTGGAGTGATATTTCCAGTCAGTTGTGTTAGCAGTCCTCACTATTTTGTAAAATAATATTTCAATAATTGTAATGAGGACTTATTTGAGTGTGGATATTGTCTAGAAGACAATATTTGTATTTAAACTCATAGTATTTGTGTTGTCGTATTTTGCACGACAATTATTTTAATGAAGTTGCATTTGTTTCTGTACCATATATTTGGCAATTCAGAATGGGTGATGTATACCTATTTTGGGGGCGTCACAAATTAATATTGTATCGATATAAATGAATTGATGATACAACTTTAAAGGACATTAGAGAGTAAGAAAGCGGTGATTCCGAGGACGGAATCCTTATAAGGAGGGGAGAATGTGAGAACCCAGAATTTTACATAATTCAAATTTTTTGAGTAATTTTTTTTTTAGAAAAAGAATAAAGAAAGTACTTGAATCATATAAGTTTATATGATAATTAAGCTAGATAGTTAATTTATTAACTAAGCAGTATAGTTAATCATTCTCAGGGAAGAGTAATGAAAGTTATGTAAGAAATTAACATAGCTTGAATGTTAGCCTTGATTATTAAATTAAAAGGATTTACAATCCTTAAGTAATTGATGATTGATATGAGTATGTATGTGTTTATAATTTATTAAGTCAATTTGGGCTAATAAGTTAATAAACTAGGGAAAATATGTTAGGACATATGTGAGTTATGTACGCGATTGAGTAAATATGTATTATATAATATGTATACATTTATTTTGTAAAGAGATGAAGAATAAAGTTATGTAACCTAATACATATATTAGGTATGATAATTAAATAACCTAATGTGTTATAATTTAAGAGAATGATAGTATTTAAAAATATATACTAATCCTAAGAGATTTATTTGATGCATCTCAATTAATTAATCTTATAAGCTAAAGAATAACAAGTTTAATTGGGTTATGAAATTAAAAATATATTAGTAAGAAATTAACTTGCTAATGTGTGTAATGGAACCCTAATTAAATAGTGGGGAATGGATAAAATTCATAAGTATAGAACTATGTTGATTTACAAGTCCATAGAATTAAAATTACTAGCCCAAAGAATTAAAGAAGTGGCCCAACCTTTAGCCCAAGTGGGAGGGGACATGTTGGACATTAAGTAAGTTAATTAAAGCATAAAATGAAAACAATTTTGGGCAATAGAAAGGCCACTTGGCCGAAATTTAGAGAGGAGAGAAAGGGGGGAAGAATGTAATGATTGCTTACTTTAATAGGTGGACAACTTCCAACAAGTGTCCAATTTCATTTGACCAACACTTTATCTAAACTTGCAAGCAACCACTTGGTAATTGAGTGGGAGAGAGAAGAGTTAGATGTGTTGGTAGATTAGGGATAGATATTCCAAATATATCTATACTTACTTTTTCAACAAATCAAATTCTAAGTCTTATCTTTTTCTTTTCATCTTATTATCTAGCAAAAGCTAAGAAAGAAAGAGAGAGACTAGAGAAGAGAGAGAGAGAGTCTAGCAGTTCAGCTATAGAGAGAGAGGGAGAGAGGTGGAGTTTTTACAAGCCATCTTGCTCCATAATCAATGTTTAGAAAGAAGGAAAAAGAAAATCAAGCAAAGATATAACCAAATTTCTACTTATGTAGTCTAATTTCCTTTTTAGTTTGATTTGAATTTTTATAATTTGAAGTTTTGATCTTGAGGTTTAAAACCTTAGATCTAGGTGTATATAAGTGTTTCATGTTTAGATCTAACCCTTTTGAGGATCAAAAGTTAAATCTAAAATATGAGATAGAAACTAGGTTTTTCAAAATGTAGAGAACCTAATTTTTATTAGTCTTGATGGTGTTTAACTTTGTGTTTGATGCTTGATTGATGAAATAGATCATGTATTATGGTAGGTTCATGGGTATATGGAGTATGAGTAGGTAGTATGATGAGTTATGTTGGTTATTATGTGAGAACATAGAAGTTTTCTTAGAAACCACAAAGGGTGGAAAATCAGATTTTCGTGAAAACGAAACATGAAATTCAAATGACCATATCTCCTATTATATTTCGAATTTTTGAGTGTGGTCAAGTCCTAGAGTTAGATCTATGAGTTTTCTAACATATTCAAGTAGAATCACTGCAAAAGGTGTTGTAGATTGTCGTGTGGACTGATTTTAGCAAAGGAGTCAAAAACAAAAAAATGACAAGAGTATACTGCCCAATATTTTGCAAGGGCTAATTTGGCCACTTATTTAATGAGATAAAATCTGGCCTTTTGGGGGAAGAAAATATATGGGATAAAGTAGGTTATGTCCAAAAATGAGCTCATTCCGACTTAAAATGACCAAGTTATGACCAATTCAATATTTGGGTTTTTTGGACAAAAATTGTTATAACCGGAGTTCTATAACTCCGATGGCCACGGAATTTAAACTGGAGGCTCACGTTACCACGTATAAGATTATTTCAAGAGATGAGAATTTTTGGAGTTAAGCACGAGGTAGCTAATTTCTTAAGGAATTAACTAAGAATGATTTTTAAAAAAAAATACTAAAGGAAGTTGGAAAATTATGAAAAAAATACTTTTTGTGTATAAAATATATGTATATATGTTTGGACAAAGGATAGAAAAATAATAAGCTGATTTGGTATTTTCGTGAAAAGGATATGGAATCCAGCTTGCTGGATTGAAAAATCGAATGAATCCAGCTTGCTGAATTGAAAAGAAGTTTACTGAATTGATAATATATTGAATCCAGCTTGCTGGATTGCATTCTAGTTGTTGGATTTGGAATCCAGTTTGCTGGATTGCAGTTTGGATTGCTGGATTTGAAATCTAGGTTGTTGGATTTGGAATTCAGGTTGCTGGATTAATATTTGACTTATGAGATATTAAAGAAGAACTTGTAATATATATGATTAGAGTGTTAAAACATAATGTTTATGATATAGAGATTAAAGAATTAGCAAAGGATGATAATAATACTAATATTGTAATGTGTTATCTAATATTTAATTATGTGATTTAGTGTTAGATAATTGATTGATAAAGTAATTGTACTATGATACAAAGTATGATATGATGATTAAAAGACCAATCTTATTAATGATAGGTATTATACAAGAAGTTAACTTAAATTACGTAGCAGTAGTCAACAAATCAGGCAAGTTTCTAACTTAACTTGAGTTACTATTTTTCAAGCATAGTAGTGAATAATTATTGATAGTTATTCACATCTATAATGATTGTTGTAATTCGCACGTAGTGCAATTGATTCTTGTTCTATTATTTTAACTATTTATAAATCATGTCTCAGCTAATTATTTTGGCAAGACTAATATTTGTTAAAGCATGAAATGTTCTATTAATTATGAAATGAATTGTTATCGGAAGATCTATGCTATTGGTTTTGGCTAGATTAGTATTGTTATTAATTATTGAAATCATAGTATTTTTTTGAAAGTAATCTAAACCATATTGTTGTGGTACGGACTCATGATGTAAGACTGAGATGAACAAATTTTAAAGTCGTAAATCGACCTATGCGTTATTATTGAGTATTATGCATAATATAGGGTACAAAGGAGTTGGCCGCTCCAGGTACTTGCAGAAGAGTATAGTTTAGTTTTTATAACTAATTTATATTCTTGTGGAAATTTAGTTTTAATAACTAAATGATTCCTGTATTAGTTCATGATCCTTTTGTGATCACTCAGCATGAAATCTGGGTATATCCCACTTTATTGAATATTGCTGCAGTATTGTTAATTCTTCTTATTTAATTAAATATTATTGAATCTTTGAAAGAATTTTACTCTTTCATCTCTGATATGTTATTCAGTAGGAAATGGGAAAAAAGTTTTATTATTGAGATTGTATTATTATTCAGCTACTTTGAAATCTTTTGATTATTGTTGAAGTTCTATAGAAGCTAGACTCTTCTATTCATGATATATATCATTTATTGTATATTTTAACTTGTTGGGCAAACTCGTTGCTCACCCTTGCTTAAATAAAACATTTCAGCTATTGCTGATGTAGCAGAAGGTTCTAACAGGGACAAAGGCAAAGGCAAGGTTCAAGAGTAGTTAGTGTCAACTTTTAATGGTTATGTTTTATTATGCAATTATTTATGTAAACCTTTTGGCTATATAAGGGTATGTAAGTAATGTCAAGGTTAGTTAACCTGAGATATTTGTTATAAGTTGTATTAAGGAATATTATGAATGATGTTTTTCATTAATGAATGAGTACTTAGATGTGATAGATATGATGGATCGTGATCACCAAACCCGAGGTTAGGAAACCCGGATTTGGGGGTGTCACAATAAAATTTACTTGGTAATAAATTTAACAATATTACGTTGTTAATGGGTAAATTTGTAATAAAATTTTATTTTATTTTATTTTATTAGATCGGATTGAAGGAGACTAACATAATCTAATTTAATTTTTGGGTATTATATTGCTTAATCCAGGTACGGATTCTGTACTTCTTTCGCGATAATCCTTTAATTTTGATTTGTTCATTTCACTTTTGTGAGGACCCCAAACTCGGATACTTGAAACCCGAACTCGGTTCTTCACGATACCATTTCTATGAGCGGAATAATACTAATAATAATAACAATAATATAAAAGATCAAATTAATTTACATAATTATTAGAGTCTAACTCCCAAGTACGAAACCTTTAAACATTCATTACAATCCATGATAGATAATATATATCATAATTATCCTAATAACATTAAACTATTACATAACATAGTAATTCGTTCATTCAGCAACCTTCCCTTTTCCTTTGTTCTTAGCAGAGTTCTCTGGTCGTTCGCACTTAGCTGAAAACATTTAAATTTAAGCAAGGATGAGCATTTGAGTGCCCAGCAAGCAATAGTAATTATATATATATATATATAAGCTGAAAGAATTTAACTGTTTTCTTTGTACTATTCTTCTACAACAAGTCAATAGTTGTGAAGTATTCTGAACCGATAATAATAACATAACAACTCTCTTTCAAATTTTTAAAACTACATAATGACTATATCTGGGGTTATGGTGACATGCCATGAACATTGTTTTCATTTTCGAAAAGGTTAAACAGAAATTCATCTGTAAACCGTCATAACTTACGGGAACGGGGGTGATCAGCCCGTTATGCCCTGCATTGATCAATACTACATTGCTAGAACGCTATTATCGTTCATCCTTTGTCCGCCGGAGCGCATAAAAATTTTCCCGTGTAGGGATGTTCATACCTGTCTGGGTTCTAAATCAAAGGTTTTATCTTGTTCAACAATAATCTATAATTCAATATATCTGTATACGGATAATTGACAAAGGTATATCAACATGTGATTAAATACAATGATTATCCAAGTGGGGACACTTGTTTAACCACTTCTAGAAATTAACGAACAGAATATATATGTCCGAATTATCATATACTAACATGTTGATATTCAATGAGCTTATATAATATAAAGTTCATAATCTGTACAATAATAATATAGTTTAGAAACATTCTTACTCACATCCATTGCATAAAGAAAATGCAAAGGTTAGATACTTGCCTGAAGCATTGCTTACAACTTGTAATTAAGATCTATCGCTTATCTCACGACCTATCATTAATAAGATAGTTCGTTCGATTAGAACAACATACTATAACACATAACACTGCTTATTGCAGTCAACACATAACCTAATCACATTAGCACCTATGTTTAATAACCATTGAATCACAAATAATCACTTATACAATCAAAATATCTAAGTCCAGATCAATTTCTGAAACATGTCGGTCTACCGACAATTTTATCGGGTAATTATCGAGTCTAAGACTCTATTTTATAACTTAACATTAGTACGTATCAGTCATATTATTTTTAAATAACTCAGTATAATTTTAAAATATTTATTATAATTTATCATGAATTTTCAAACATTGAAATCATATTTAAATGATTTAAATACCAATCAATTCTATTATAATAAATATTTAATTAGTATTAAACTATTAATGAAATCATTTTCAAAATATTAAAGTTATGTATAATAACTCAAAATACTTTTAAAGTATTAATATTACCCTTAAATGATTTTTAAAACATTTAAAATTATTTTTAAATAATTATCATTAATATTAAAGTATTAATGTTCTATTTATCAAAATATTAAAAGTCATTATTCATAACTTAAAATATTTTTAATTCATTTATATCCTTTTTAAATAATTTTTAAATTAATAAAACCATTTTTAAACTATTTATTTAATATAATTATTAAATAAATTTAATATCAATAATAATAACTTAATAATCATTAATATTAAATTATTAATGAAATTATCCTTTAAATATTAAAAGTTATATTTTATAGCTTAAAATATTTTTAAACACTTTATTTTCATTTAATATGATTTTTAATATAATAAAATCATTTTTAATTAATTTACTTAATTCATTTAGTAAATAAATTAATTACCATTAATATTAATTTATTAATGAAATTTATCATAAAATATTAAAAGTCATTAAAAATAACTTAAAATATTTTCTTATATCATAATATAATTTTTAATAATTTTTCTAATATTAAAATCATTTTTAAATAATTTATTTAATATTATAATTAAATAAATTAAATACTTTTAATATTTCAAAAATATTAAATATTTATGAAATATATTAAAAATAATTAAAAACTAATTTTCGGAATTTTTAATAATTTTTAATAATTTATTTTGTATTTTTAATAATTAAAAACTAAATTTTTCTATTTAATAATTAATTTCCGAAAAATATTAAATAATCTGTCGCTAAAGACCACCTATAGCGACAGAACCGTCGCTATAGGTGTTCTTCATGTTCTTGGCAAAAACCCAGAACACCATAGACAGTTTCGAGGGACCAAGTTTGACCAAGATTAAAAGCGTGCATGATGTGTTTCTGAACATGTTGTTGATAAGATAATGTAGTACAAGTACAAGACTACACGATCCAACAAACAACATCATCAAACCATGCATAACTAACGAGATCTGAAGCGTTGAACAAACTGTCAGAGCTGTTCTTCATTTTCTGGGTTACCCAGAAATGAAGAACAGTTTGACTGGCTCGTTTTGGGCTTCCACAACTTGTTAATCTTGTAATATTTTTGTGATTTAAAACCGGTAGTGTGTAGCTAACATGTAGGAGAGTAGATCTATCACATAATATCAACAAAAACATAACAAAATCGTCAGATCCAGACCGGTCAAACCTCGTCAGAAACAAACTTCTATCAATTTCTGGAAATTCCCAGAAACAGAAAATATGGCCGGATGGTCTACTTTGACCATCCACCACCTTTGACTCGTTTACTTTTAAGGCGATTTTAAGGTATAACCTTGTAGTACTTATACCCAGCTACAACTTAGACACAACAATAAAACCAACAAATTAACACACTGACAGATCTAAGACCATCAACAACTTGTCAGACGCTAGTATACGGTTTCTGGGCTGCCCAGAAATGGCTCAGTCAATGCCGGTCAACGACCTTTGACCGGTTATAACTTACAATCTACAACTGATCTAGGCCTGATTCTTGATCCAGATCAAAGCCAACATGGCAGACTACATATGTAAACCTTTAAACAACAAAAATAATACATGAACAAGGATCTGAGGACACTGACATTAGTTGTCAGACCACAGTTTGAACATTTCCCAAATTTTTGAAAAACACCAATCCGAGCTTCTAAATGTTATGGATCTAATCATCTAGCAACCCAGATCATCATTAGACATTTTATATGACACATTTAACACAAAAACAACATCAAAGATCAGATCATGGACAGAAATTAAAGCTAGGATTTTATACCTTCTTGATCGATTTCTGATTTTGTGTTGCTGATTTGTTTATGGTGGACGTGGGGCTGTGTTTTGGGACTAAAATGCTAAGAAATTTCGTGGGTTTTAGTGAGAGAGACTCAAGGATGTGAGTTTGTGCAAAATAAGTGGCCAAATGAGATTTTTCTCTCTCCAATTCTATATATAGATGTTATAATGCACATGGCTGCTGAGATTACTTGTTTTGCTAGAGATTTTAAGTCTCTAAAAAGTCAAGGTTAGCTCACCAACTCCAACAACTCATACACTTGTCAAAATCCAATAATTCAAGAGGATAAAATGGTCTTTTTGCTTGGAAATTTAAGGGCAATCTTGTAATCATGCAAACCCTTAGGGTTTAGGGTTTGGGTTAGGGTTCAGGGTTTGGACCATTTTAGCAAAAATCTAGGATTTCTACTTTAGGGTTTACTCAAAAATAAAATGAAATAAAAATTAAATAAATTTTAGTTTCTAAAATTTTGAAATTAGGGTTTCCTAATTATGATTAATTTTATAATTACCTTGTACAGGAACATTAGGGTTTAATATCTCTAATTATAATTAATATTGCTAAAATAGCAATTAGGGTTTACAATTTGTAATTAGGTCTTATAATTTCTAATTAGGGTTGCTAATTATAGAAATTAGGGTTTTCTAGAAATTAATATTTCAAATTGTTAATTAGGGTTTACCTGATTGTTCATACCATCATACAACATCGCTATATAGTAATCTCGAATTCATAAATGAGTTTCAAACTAGGGTTTACACTTAAAATTAGGACTTCTAGAATTTTAATTAGAGTTTACCTAATTAATCAAATCATTATATAATACTCATCATAAAACATATAACACGATTATACAACAATCTTAAACTCACAACTGATTTTCAAATTAGGGTTTTTCTTAGTAAAATTAGGGTTTAACCAAATCATATTAGCATTTTAAAATTAAACACCATCATTGACCAATCATCATCAACACGTACATATAGTACATATGTATAGCACTGAAAAATCAAAAGATAATTAATATTATATTATTATTCTCATACCTTGGCAATAATCCAAAATTAGGGTTTGGATTCCATATCTGATTTATCTGCCAAATTTACCCTTAATAATTAAGGTAAAATAATTAACTTAATAACCTGTACTAAAATTCATATAATAAAATAATTATTATATTTATTCTAAAAATCACTCCATATATTATTTGAATAATATATGATTATATATTTTCATGGAAAATAATTATTAAAATATTTCTACCATAAATTGATTATTATAAGTATATACTTTTTAATAATCAATAATTTTAAAATAAATTCATTTGTAAATAATTATGTAATAAATATATTTTTACTTACCACATAAATACATATACACATAATCTTGTACAAATCCTCATCCTTAATAAAAAAAAATTTATTCACAAAATTTCTTATTTATTTATATAGAAAATATCGGGTTGTTACATTCACCCTCCCTTATAAAGATTCCGTCCCCGGAATCACCGTTTTAAAGCCTATACATACACGGTCACATAGCGTACACAATCATTGTAAGTAAATCTTGATCAACTTTGATCGAACTGATCTTTAACTATTCACATGAAGCTTGTCTTTCTGATTACACAGAAAAATTGGTTTCTAACAGAACTCAAATTCCTCCTCAAAATTTCTTTATAAAATAATTTTACTATATATAGAAAAATCATGCATAAGAAAATAAAAAAGCATACGAATAATACCTGGAGTTCCAGTGCCAGCTGCTGCCGTATCCTGAACTGTCATGTTGTAGACCCTTGCCGTAGATTTTGTTGGCTTGCTTGACGAAGTCGGTCCTGTGATTGCTAACGTTCCACTGCCAGTGCCCATGTTCACACTTCCTGTCTCCACCCTCCTCTTTGGGCAATCTTTCACCCTGTGCTCTGTCGATCCGCATATGAAACATCCACTATTCATCCTAGGATTGGGGCAGTTGGGAGAAATATGGCCCTCCTGTCCGCATTTATAGCAAACAAATTTTCCTTGCAAACACTCCCCCGAGTGATTCTTCCGACATGTATTACATGGCACTATCTGTTTCTTAACACCTTCCTGTTTCACTTGTACACTTGTAAAACTGCTCACCTTCCTCTTACTATCACCACTCCTGCTCCCACTATTAATTTCCACCTTCCTAGCTCCTTCTATCTTACCCTTATTCTTCCTCTCCTTATTGTAAAGGCTCATGGCCTCACTTCCCTCCTCAGCTATGATCGCTTTCTCCATGAGTACTGCAAATGTAGGAATTTGTAACACCGCCACTTTGTTATAGAGCCAGGGATTCAATCCCAGCTCAAACCTTCTAGCTTTCCTAGCCTCCGTATCAACTTGATGCGGAGCAAACCTAGCTAACTCATTAAATTTGGCGGCGTATTCAGACACCGTCATATTCTCCTGCTTCAACTCTAAAAATTTAACCTCCATCCTCGCCTGCATACTTGGTGAAAAATAATTTTCGAAAAACAAAGTTTTAAATCTATTCCATGTGACTACACCTTCTCCTGCCCTAGCCTGATTCGCTTCCCACCAAAAATTTGCTTCCCCCTTCATCATGTAAGTGGCAAAAGCAGTTTTCTGCCCCTCATCTACCCTAGCTACCATAAACGCTTTTTCAATTTCCTTAACCCAAGTTTGAGCTTCTACAGGGTCGGTTGTACCTCTAAATTCTGGTGGTCCTACAGCCTTAAAGTCTTTGAAGTTCGCTAAGCGATTGCCCGGCTGGTTTCCAGCGACCGGTATTCCCTGTTGCATAGCCTGAGCTAACATGTTCGCAAATTGCTGCATTGGATCTGGTTGTTGTTGTCCCTCAACGTTGTTGACAGATTCCTCTGCCCTTTGATTGCGAGTTCGACGTCTTGGCGGCATTATCTGATTGAAAAAAAATCATAATTTAACTTACATTCTAAACCTTATCACATAAGTTTAATATTTTAAACTTATTTCACCATTTCTCAAACATAGATTCATATTCATTTAACGAATATTTTACATAGCACAAAATGCTTTGAACTTCAGCTATCCCTTTATGACCACAAAGATCGGGATTTACAGTCTTGACTTAATACAAAGTTGGAAACATTACATTACACAAACATACTTATCATATGTATTATATTAAACACTCTTACACAACAGAACCTATACTACCTATTTATTACACCTTTTCCTTGGACATTCTCTCGCCTGATGACCTTCTATACCACAGACATAACACGCTCCTTTTTTGTAGTCAGGACAGTACGGGGTGGTATGTCCTTCATAGCCACAAAGATAACAAATTCCTTTCCATTTCTTCTTATTGGATTTTCCTAAATCATGGTCTTCTATCTTTCTTTTCCCCTTCTTATCCGGAGCTGCACACGATGTGTTGCTTGTAGCTCCCATCTGACCAATTTGGATTTTAAGCTTATCTTGTCCTTCCAATATTTCTATTAACGCTTGACGCAACTGACTATTCAACAGCCTTTCTATCTCCCACAGCCTTTCCAGAGAAGAAACCTTGTTCTTCAGATTCTGTACCTCTGTTGATGCTTGATCAGCTCCAACTTTAGTGTCTGAATCGCTATCTGTCAGCTCCACCATCTCCGGATCTTGTACTACGTTTTCTACGATAACCACATCGTCTGAGTTGTTTTTATCGTGAGCCTCTATTTCAGCTATCGGCTTCGATATTGGCTCCTTCTTTACGATCCGAGGGTAATCGAATCCTTTTTCACCTGACATCTACACACATAAATTATCCTAATTAGCATATAGTATATACACACAACAAATAAGAGTTTTATACAAGTTATCTTTTATTTAGTTTGACGATGGATTTAGTCAATTCATCTCTTTTTAAACTCTATATATGAGTTATTTATATTTTCAACGTTTCCCTCTGTTCTAAGGTTATAGCCTAAGGTCTAGCCCACCTAAGGTTTCTAACCCTATAGCTCTGATACCAATCTGTGAGGACCCCAAACTCGGATACTTGAAACCCGAACTCGGTTCTTCACGATACCATTTCTATGAGCGGAATAATACTAATAAAAATAACAATAATATAGAAGATCAAATTAATTTACATAATTATCAGAGTCTAACTCCCAAGTACGAAATCTTTAAACATTCATTACAACCCATGATAGATAATATTTATCATAATTGTCCTAATAACATTAAACTATTACATAACATAGTAATTCGTTCATTCAGCAACCTTCCCTTTTCCTTTGTTCTTAGCAGAGTTCTCTGGTCGTTCGCACTTAGCTGAAAACATTTAAATTTAAGCAAGGATGAGCATTTGAGTGCCCAGCAAGCAATAGCAATTGTATATATATATATAAGCTGAAAGGATTTAACTGTTTTCTTTGTACTATTCTTCTACAACAAGTCAATAGTTGTGAAGTATTTTGAACCGATAATAATAACATAACAACTCTCTTTCAAATTTTTGAAACTACATAATGACTATATCTGGGGTTATGGTGACATGCCATGAACATTTTTTTTATTTTCGAAAAGGTTAAACAGAAATTCATCTGTAAACCGTCATAACTTACGGGCACGGGGGTGATCAGCCCGTTATGCCCTGCATTGATCAATACTACATTGCTAGAACGATATTATCGTTCCTCCTTTGTCCGCCGGAGCGCATAAAATTTTTTTCGTGTAGGGATGTTCATACCTGTCTGGGTTCTAAATCAAAGGTTTTATCTTATTCAACAATAATCAATAATTCAATATATCTGTATACGGGTAATTGACAAAGGTATATCAACATGTGATTAAATATAATGATTATCCAAGTGGGGACACTTGTTTAACCATTTCTAGAAATTAACGAACAGAATATATATGTCCGAATTATCATATACTAACATGTTGATATTCAATGAGCTTATATAATATAAAGTTCATAATCTGTACAATAATAATATAGTTTAGAAACATTCTTACTCACATCCATTGCATAAAGAAAATGCAAAGGTTAGATACTTGCCTGAAGCGCTGCTTATAACTTGTAATTAAGATCTATCGCTTATCTCACGACCTATCATTAATAAGATAGTTCGTTCGATTAGAACAACATACTATAACACATAACACTGCTTATTGCAGTCAACACATAACCTAATCACATTAGCACCTATGTTTAATAACCATTGAATCACAAATAATCACTTATACAATCAAAATATCTAAGTCCAGATCAATTTCTGAAACATGTCGGTCTACCGACAATTTTATCGGGTAATTATCGAGTCTAAGACTGTATTTCATAACTTAACATTAGTACGTATCAGTCATATTATTTTTAAATGACTCAGTATAATTTTAAAACATTTATTATAATTTATCATGAATTTTCAAACATTGGAATCATATTTAAATGATTTAAATACCAATCAATTCTATTATAATAAATATTTAATTAGTATTAAACTATTAATGAAATCATTTCCAAAATATTAAAGTTATGTATAATAACTTAAAATACTTTTAAAGTATTAATATTACCCTTAAATGATTTTTAAAACATTTAAAATCATTTTTAAATAATTATCATTAATATTAAAGTATTAATGTTCTATTTATCAAAATATTAAAAGTCATTATTCATAACTTAAAATATTTTTAATTCCTTTATATCCTTTTTAAATAATTTTTAAATTAATAAAACCATTTTTAAACTATTTATTTAATATAATTATTAAATAAATTTAATATCAATAATAATAACTTAATAATCATTAATATTAAATTATTAATGAAATTATCCTTTAAATATTAAAAGTTATATTTTATAACTTAAAATATTTTTAAACACTTTATTTTCATTTAATATGATTTTTAATATAATAAAATCATTTTTAATTAATTTACTTAATTCATTTAGTAAATAAATTAATTACCATTAATATTAATTTATTAATAAAATTTATCATAAAATATTAAAAATCATTAAAAATAACTTAAAATATTTTCTTATATCATAATATAATTTTTAATTAATTTTTCTAATATTAAAATCATTTTAAATAATTTATTTAATATTATAATTAAATAAATTAAATACTTTTAATATTTCAAAAATATTAAATATTTATGAAATATATTAAAAATAATTAAAAACTAATTTTTGGAATTTTTAATAATTTTTAATAATTTATTTTGTATTTTTAATAATTAAAAACTAATTTTTTCTATTTAATAATTAATTTTGGAAAAATATTAAATAATCTGTCGCTAAAGACCACCTATAGCGACAAAACCGTCGCTATAGGTGTTCTTCATGTTCTTGGCAAAAACCCAGAACACCATAGACAGTTTCGAGGGACCATGTTTGACCAAGATTAAAAGCGTGCGTGATGTGTTTCTGAACATGTTGTTGATAAAATAATGTAGTACAAGTACAAGACTACACGATCCAACAAACAACATCATCAAACCATGCATAACTAACGAGATCTGAAGCGTTGAACAAACTGTCAGAGCTGTTCTTCATTTTCTGGGTTACCCAGAAATGAAGAACAGTTTGACTGGCTCGTTTTGGGCTTCCACAACTTGTAAATCTTGTAATATTTTTGTGATTTAAAACCGGTAGTGTGTAGCTAACATGTAGGAGAGTAGATCTATCACATAATATCAACAAAAAACATAACAAAATCGTCAGATCCAGACCGGTCAAACCTCGTCAGAAACAAACTTCTATCAATTTCTGGAAATTCCCAGAAACAGAAAATATGGCCGGATGGTCTACTTTGACCATCCACCACCTTTGACTCGTTTACTTTTAAGGCGATTTTAAGGTATAACCTTGTAGTACTTATACCCAGCTACAACTTAGACACAACAATAAAACCAACAAATTAACACACTGACAGATCTAAGACCATCAACAACTTGTCAGACGCTAGTATACGGTTTCTGGGCTGCCCAGAAATGGCTCAGTCAATGCCGGTCAACGACCTTTGACCGGTTATAACTTACAATCTACAACTGATCTAGGCCTGATTCTTGATCCAGATCAAAGCCAACATGGCAGACTACATATGTAAACCTTTAAACAACAAAAATAATACATGAACAAGGATCTGAGGACACTGACATTAGTTGTCAGACCACAGTTTGAACATTTCCCAAATTTTTGAAAAACACCAATCCGAGCTTCTAAATGTTATGGATCTAATCATCTAGCAACCCAGATCATCATTAGACATTTTATATGACACATTTAACACAAAAACAACATCAAAGATCAGATCATGGACAGAAATTAAAGCTAGGATTTTATACCTTCTTGATCGATTTCTGATTTTGTGTTGCTGATTTGTTTATGGTGGACGTGGGGCTGTGTTTTGGGACTAAAATGCTAAGAAATTTCGTGGGTTTTAGTGAGAGAGACTCAAGGATGTGAGTTTGTGCAAAATAAGTGGCCAAATGAGATTTTTCTCTCTCCAATTCTATATATAGATGTTATAATGCACATGGCTGCTGAGATTACTTGTTTTGCTAGAGATTTTAAGTCTCTAAAAAGTCAAGGTTAGCTCACCAACTCCAACAACTCATACACTTGTCAAAATCCAATAATTCAAGAGGATAAAATGGTCTTTTTGCTTGGAAATTTAAGGGCAATCTTGTAATCATGCAAACCCTTAGGGTTTAGGGTTTGGGTTAGGGTTCAGGGTTTGGACCATTTTAGCAAAAATCTAGGATTTCTACTTTAGGGTTTACTCAAAAATAAAATGAAATAAAAATTAAATAAATTTTAGTTTCTAAAATTTTGAAATTAGGGTTTCCTAATTATGATTAATTTTATAATTACCTTGTACAGGAACATTAGGGTTTAATATCTCTAATTATAATTAATATTGCTAAAATAGCAATTAGGGTTTACAATTTGTAATTAGGTCTTATAATTTCTAATTAGGGTTGCTAATTATAGAAATTAGGGTTTTCTAGAAATTAATATTTCAAATTGTTAATTAGGGTTTACCTGATTGTTCATACCATCATACAACATCGCTATATAGTAATCTCGAATTCATAAATGAGTTTCAAACTAGGGTTTACACTTAAAATTAGGACTTCTAGAATTTTAATTAGAGTTTACCTAATTAATTAAATTATTATATAATACTCATCATAAAACATATAACACGATTATACAACAATCTTAAACTCACAACTGATTTTCAAATTAGGGTTTTTCCTTAGTAAAATTAGGGTTTAACCAAATAATATTAGCATTTTAAAATTAAACACCATCATTGACCAATCATCATCAACACGTACATACAGTACATATGTATAGCACTGAAAAATCAAAAGATAATTAATATTATATTATTATTCTCATACTTTGGCAATAATCCAAAATTAGGGTTTGGATTCCATATCTGATTTATCTGTCAAATTTACCCTTAATAATTAAGGTAAAATAATTAACTTAATAACCTGTACTAAAATTCATATAATAAAATAATTATTATATTTATTCTAAAAATCACTCCATATATTATTTAAATAATATATGATTATATATTTTTATGGAAAATAATTATTAAAATATTTCTACCATAAATTGATTATTATAAGTATATACTTTTTAATAATCAATAATTTTAAAATAAATTCATTTGTAAATAATTATGTAATAAATATATTTTTACTTACCACATAAATACATATACACATAATCTTGTACAAATCCTCATCCTTAATAAAAAAAAAATTTATTCACAAAATTTCTTATTTATTTATATAGAAAATATCGGGTTGTTACATTCACCCTCCCTTATAAAGATTCCGTCCCCGGAATCACCGTTTTAAAGCCTATACATGGTCACATAGCGTACACAATCATTGTAAGTAAATCTTGATCAACTTTGATCGAACTGATCTTTAACTATTCACATGAAGCTTGTCTTTCTGATTACACAGAAAAATTGGTTTCTAACAGAACTCAAATTCCTCCTCAAAATTTCTTTATAAAATAATTTTACTATATATAGGAAAATCATGCATAAGAAAATAAAAAAGCATACGAATAATACCTGGAGTTCCAGTGCCAGCTGCTGTCGTATCCTGAACTGTCATGTTGTAGACCTTTGCCGTAGATTTTGTTGGCTTGCTTGACGAAGTCGGTCCTGTGATTGCTAACGTTCCACTGCCAGTGCCCATGTTCACACTTCCTGTCTCCACCCTCCTCTTTGGGCAATCTTTCACGCTGTGCTCTGTCGATCCGCATATAAAACATCCACTATTCATCCTAGGATTGGGGCAGTTGGGAGAAATATGGCCCTCCTGTCCGCACTTATAGCAAATAAATTTTCCTTGCAAACACTCCCCCGAGTGATTCTTCCCACATGTATTACATGGCACTATCTGTTTCTTAACACCTTCCTGTTTCACTTGTACAATTGTAAAACTGCTCACCTTCCTCTTACTATCACCACTCCTGCTCCCACTATTAATTTCCACCTTCCTAGCTCCTTCTATCTTACCCTTATTCTTCCTCTCCTTATTGTAAAGGCTCATGGCCTCACTTCCCTCCTCAGCTATGATCGCTTTCTCCATGAGTGCTGCAAATGTAGGAATTTGCAACACCGCCACTTTGTTATAGAGCCAAGGTTTCAATCCCAGCTCAAACCTTCTAGCTTTCCTAGCCTCCGTATCAACTTGATGCGGAGCAAACCTAGCTAACTCATTAAATTTGGCGGCGTATTCAGACACCGTCATATTCTCCTGCTTCAAATCTAAAAATTTAACCTCCATCCTCGCCTGCATACTTGGTGAAAAATAATTTTTGAAAAACAAAGTTTTAAATCTATCCCATGTGACTACACCTTCTCCTGCCCTAGCCTGATTCGCTTCCCACCAAAAATTTGCTTCCCCCTTCATCATGTAAGTGGCAAAAGCAGTTTTATGCCCCTCATCTACCCTAGCTACCATAAACGCTTTTTCAATTTTCTTAACCCAAGTTTGAGCTTCTACAGGGTCGGTTGTACCTCTAAATTCTGGTGGTCCTACAGCCTTAAAGTCTTTGAAGTTCGCTAAGCGATTGCCCGGCTGGTTTCCAGCGACCGGTATTCCCTGTTGCATAGCCTGAGCTAACATGTTCGCAAATTGCTGCATTGGATCTGGTTGTTGTTGTCCCTCAACGTTGTTGACAGATTCCTCTGCCCTTTGATTGCGAGTTCGACGTCTTGGCGGCATTATCTGATTGAAAAAAAATCATAATTTAACTTACATTCTAAACCTTATCACATAAGTTTAATATTTTAAACTTATTTCACCATTTCTCAAACATAGATTCATATTCATTTAACGAATATTTTACATAGCACAAAATGCTTTGAACTTCAGCTATCCCTTTATGACCACAAAGATCGGGATTTACAGTCTTGACTTAATACAAAGTTGGAAACATTACATTACACAAACATACTTATCATATATATTATATTAAACACTCTTACACAACAGAACCTATACTACCTATTTATTACACCTTTTCCTTGGATATTCTCTCGCCTGATGACCTTCTATACCACAGACATAACACGCTCCTTTTTTGTAGTCAGGACAGTACGGGGTGGTATGTCCTTCATAGCCACAAAGATAACAAATTCCTTTCCATTTCTTCTTATTGGATTTTCCTAAATCATGGTCTTCTATCTTTCTTTTCCCCTTCTTATCCGGAGCTGCACACGATGTGTTGCTTGTAGCTCCCATCTGACCAATTTGGATTTTAAGCTTATCTTATCCTTCCAATATTTCTATTAACGCTTGACGCAACTGACTATTCAACAGCCTTTCTATCTCCCACAGCCTTTCCAGAGAAGAAACCTTGTTCTTCAGATTCTGTACCTCTGTTGATGCTTGATCAGCTCCAACTTTAGTGTCTGAATCGCTATCTGTCAGCTCCACCATCTCCGGATCTTGTACTACGTTTTCTACGATAACCACATCGTCTGAGTTGTTTTTATCGTGAGCCTCTATTTCAGCTATCGGCTTCGATATTGGCTCCTTCTTTACGATCCGAGGGTAATCGAATCCTTTTTCACCTGACATCTACACACATAAATTATCCTAATTAGCATATAGTATATACACACAACAAATAAGAGTTTTATACAAGTTATCTTTTATTTAGTTTGACGATGAATTTAGTCAATTCATCTCTTTTTAAACTCTATATATGAGTTATTTATATTTTCAACGTTTCCCTCTGTTCTAAGGTTATAGCCTAAGGTCTAGCCCACCTAAGGTTTCTAACCCTATAGCTCTGATACCAATCTGTGAGGACCCCAAACTCGGATACTTGAAACCCGAACTCAGTTCTTCACGATACCATTTCTATGAGCGGAATAATACTAATAATAATAACAATAATATAAAAGATCAAATTAATTTACATAATTATCAGAGTCTAACTCCCAAGTACGAAACCTTTAAACATTCATTACAACCCATGATAGATAATATATATCATAATTGTCCTAATAACATTAAACTATTACATAACATAGTAATTCGTTCATTCAACAACCTTCCCTTTTCCTTTGTTCTTAGCAGAGTTCTCTGGTCGTTCGCACTTAGCTGAAAACATTTAAATTTAAGCAAGGATGAGCATTTGAGTGCCCAGCAAGCAATAGCAATTATATATATATATATATATATATATATATATATATATATATATATATATATATAAGCTGAAAGGATTTAACTGTTTTCTTTGTACTATTCTTCTACAACAAGTCAATAGTTGTGAAGTATTCTGAACCGATAATAATAACATAACAACTCTCTTTCAAATTTTTGAAACTACATAATGACTATATCTGGGGTTATGGTGACATGCCATGAACATTGTTTTCATTTTCGAAAAGGTTAAACAGAAATTCATCTGTAAACCGTCATAACTTACGGGCACGGGGGTGATCAGCCCGTTATGCCCTGCATTGATCAATACTACATTGCTAGAACGATATTATCGTTCATCCTTTGTCCGTCGGAGCGCATAAATTTTTTTTCGTGTAGGGATGTTCATACCTGTCTGGGTTCTAAATCAAAGGTTTTATTTTGTTCAACAATAATCAATAATTCAATATATCTGTATACGGGTAATTGACAAAGGTATATCAACATGTGATTAAATACAATGATTATCCAAGTGGGGACACTTGTTTAACCACTTCTAAAAATTAACGAACAGAATATATATGTCCGAATTATCATATACTAACATGTTGATATTCAATGAGCTTATATAATATAAAGTTCATAATCTGTACAATAATAATATAGTTTAGAAACATTCTTACTCACATCCATTGCATAAAGAAAATGCAAAGGTTAGATACTTGCCTGAAGCGCAGCTTACAACTTGTAATTAAGATCTATCGCTTATCTCACGACCTATCATTAATAAGATAGTTCGTTCGATTAGAACAACATACTATAACACATAACACTGCTTATTGCAGTCAACACATAACCTAATCACATTAGCACCTATGTTTAATAACCATTGAATCACAAATAATCACTTATACAATCAAAATATCTAAGTCCAGATCAATTTCTGAAACATGTCGGTCTACCGACAATTTTATCGGGTAATTATCGAGTCTAAGACTCTATTTTATAACTTAACATTAGTACGTATCAGTCATATTATTTTTAAATGACTCAGTATAATTTTAAAACATTTATTATAATTTATCATGAATTTTCAAACATTGGAATCATATTTAAATGATTTAAATACCAATCAATTCTTTTATAATAAATATTTAATTAGTATTAAACTATTAATGAAATCATTTCCAAAATATTAAAGTTATGTATAATAACTCAAAATATTTTTAAAGTATTAATATTACCCTTAAATGATTTTTAAAATCATTTTTAAATAATTATCATTAATATTAAAGTATTAATGTTCTATTTATCAAAATATTAAAAGTCATTATTCATAACTTAAAATATTTTTAATTCATTTATATCCTTTTTAAATAATTTTTAAATTAATAAAACCATTTTTAAACTATTTATTTAATATAATTATTAAATAAATTTAATATCAATAATAATAACTTAATAATCATTAATATTAAATTATTAATGAAATTATCCTTTAAATATTAAAAGTTATATTTTATAACTTCAAATATTTTTAAACACTTTATTTTTATTTAATATGATTTTTAATATAATAAAATCATTTTTAATTAATTTACTTAATTCATTTAGTAAATAAATTAATTACCATTAATATTAATTTATTAATGAAATTTATCATAAAATATTAAAAGTCATTAAAAATAACTTAAAATATTTTCTTATATCATAATATAATTTTTAATAATTTTTCTAATATTAAAATCATTTTTAAATAATTTATTTAATATTATAATTAAATAAATTAAATACTTTTAATATTTCAAAAATATTAAATATTTATGAAATATATTAAAAATAATTAAAAACTAATTTTCGGAATTTTTAATAATTTTTAATAATTTATTTTGTATTTTTAATAATTAAAAACTAATTTTTTCTATTTAATAATTAATTTCCGAAAAATATTAAATAATCTGTCGCTAAAGACCACCTATAACGACAGAACCGTCGCTATAGGTGTTCTTCATGTTCTTGGCAAAAACCCAGAACACCATAGACAGTTTCGAGGGACCATGTTTGACCAAGATTAAAAGCGTGCGTGATGTGTTTCTGAACATGTTGTTGATAAGATAATGTAGTACAAGTACAAGACTACACGATCCAACAAACAACATCATCAAACCATGCATAACTAACGAGATCTGAAGCGTTGAACAAACTGTCAGAGCTGTTCTTCATTTTCTGGGTTACCCAGAAATGAAGAACAGTTTGACTGGCTCGTTTTGGGCTTCCACAACTTGTTAATCTTGTAATATTTTTGTGATTTAAAACCGGTAGTGTGTAGCTAACATTTAGGAGAGTAGATCTATCACATAATATCAACAAAAAACATAACAAAATCGTCAGATCCAGACCGGTCAAACCTCGTCAGAAACAAACTTCTATCAATTTCTGGAAATTCACAGAAACAGAAAATATGGCCGGATGGTCTACTTTGACCATCCACCACCTTTGACTCGTTTACTTTTAAGGCGATTTTAAGGTATAACCTTGTAGTACTTATACCCAGCTACAACTTAGACACAACAATAAAACCAACAAATTAACACACTGACAGATCTAAGACCATCAACAACTTGTCAGACGCTAGTATACGGTTTCTGGGCTGCCCAGAAATGGCTCAGTCAATGCCGGTCAACGACCTTTGACCGGTTATAACTTACAATCTACAACTGATCTAGGCCTGATTCTTGATCCAGATCAAAGCCAACATGGCAGACTACATATGTAAACCTTTAAACAACAAAAATAATACATGAACAAGGATCTGGGGCCACTGACATTAGTTGTCAGATCACAGTTTGAACATTTCCCAAATTTTTGAAAAACACCAATCCGAGCTTCTAAATGTTATGGATCTAATCATCTAGCAACCCAGATCATCATTAGACATCTTATATGACACATTTAACACAAAAAAACAACATCAAAGATCAGATCATGGACAGAAATTAAAGCTAGGATTTTATACCTTCTTGATCGATTTCTGATTTTGTGTTGCTGATTTGTTTATGGTGGACGTGGGGCTGTGTTTTGGGACTAAAATGCTAAGAAATTTCGTGGGTTTTAGTGAGAGAGACTCAAGGATGTGAGTTTGTGCAAAATAAGTGGCCAAATGAGATTTTTCTCTCTCCAATTCTATATATAGATGTTATAATGCACATGGCTGCTGAGATTACTTGTTTTGCTAGAGATTTTAAGTCTCTAAAAAGTCAAGGTTAGCTCACCAACTCCAACAACTCATACACTTGTCAAAATCCAATAATTCAAGAGGATAATATGGTCTTTTTGCTTGGAAATTTAAGGGCAATCTTGTAATCATGCAAACCCTTAGGGTTTAGGGTTTGGGTTAGGGTTTAAGGTTTGGACCATTTTAGCAAAAATCTAGGATTTCTACGTTAGGGTTTACTCAAAAATAAAATGAAATAAAAATTAAATAAATTTTAGTTTCTAAAATTTTGAAATTAGAGTTTCCTAATTATGATTAATTTTATAATTACCTTGTACATGAACATTAGGGTTTAATATCTCTAATTATAATTAATATTGCTAAAATAGCAATTAGGGTTTACAATTTGTAATTAGGTCTTATAATTTCTAATTAGGGTTGCTAATTATAGAAATTAGGGTTTTCTAGAAATTAATATTTCAAATTGTTAATTAGGGTTTACCTGATTGTTCATACCATCATACAACATCACTATATAGTAATCTCGAATTCATAAATGAGTTTCAAACTAGGGTTTACACTTAAAATTAAGACTTCTAGAATTTTAATTAAAGTTTACCTAATTAATCAAATCATTATATAATACTCATTATAAAACATATAACACGATTATACAACAATCTTAAACTCACAACTGATTTTCAAATTAGGGTTTTTCCTTAGTAAAATTAGGGTTTAACCAAATAATATTAGCATTTTAAAATTAAACACCATCATTGACCAATCATCATCAACACGTACATACAGTACATATGTATAGCACTGAAAAATTAAACGATAATTAATATTATATTATTATTCTCATACCTTGGCAATAATCCAAAATTAGGGTTTAGATTCCATATCTGATTTATCTGCCAAATTTACCCTTAATAATTAAGGTAAAATAATTAACTTAATAACCTGTACTAAAATTCATATAATAAAATAATTATTATATTTATTCTAAAAATCACTCCATATATTATTTAAATAATATATGATTATATATTTTCATGGAAAATAATTATTAAAATATTTCTACCATAAATTGATTATTATAAGTATATACTTTTTAATAATCAATAATTTTAAAATAAATTCATTTGTAAATAATTATGTAATAAATATATTTTTACTTACCACATAAATACATATACACATAATCTTGTACAAATCCTCATCCTTAATAAAAAAAAATTTATTCACAAAATTTCTTATTTATGTATTTAGAAAATATCGGGTTGTTACAACTTTTCGTTTAGAAATTTGTTATTGTTTCACATGAATGTTCCTTCTTAAATTCGTGAGAATGTTTCATTTTGGCATTAGTATTTGAAACTAGTATTTGTACTCTTTGGTCTAGTGTGTCATGGTTAATATTTATTTCGATCTTTGTTGAAAGTACATGTTAATATCTTTGGATACTTGTGTTGATGATTTGTTTCAGTTTAACATGTACAATTTAGAACCCTTTGTCTTGATATTTTATCGCATGTGTTGTGACATTATATTTTTGTTAGAATACCGTAGGGTATACCCGAGCTATAACCACTTGTGGGGGTACCACATGCATGTCCTCTTGGCACCGAGGCATAACACCTTCCGTGGCGGTGTGATCAGTCCACGACGTCTCCGTTTTGTGCTCCGGTGGGAGTTGGCTATGACGCCCCCAAATTCAGGTACTTGAAACCCGAATTCAGTGCTTCACGATACCATTTCATTGAGCGAAATAATAATAATATTGTCATAAATATCAAACTTAATTTACATATCACAGTTTTCTAAATCCTAGGTACGCGACCTTAAAACCTTCATTACATGATACTTAATAAATATAATCATCTTATTTAAGTCTAGCTATTACATATGATAACACAACTTATTTTGACAGCTTTCCTTTCTCTTTGTTCCTGGCAGAGCCTTCTGGTTGATCATACTTAACTGAAAACATTTAAATTAAGCAAGGATGAGCATTTGAGTGCCCAGTAAGTAACAACAATTATAAATATTAGCTGAAAGGATTAAATGTTTTCTTTGTACTACCCTTATACAACGAATCAATAGTTGTGAAGTAATCTGAACCGATAAACATAACACTCTCTATCAAATTTTTGAACTACGTACTGACTATAAATAGGGTTAATGTGACATACTATGAACATTATTTTTAATTTTCGAATAGGTTTATCAGAACTTCATCCGCAAACCGTCATAACTTACAGGCATGGAGGGTGATCAACCCGTTATGCCCTGTATTGATCAATACTACATACTAGAACGATATTCTCGTTCATCATATCCGCATCAGGCGCACAAAAATTTTCCCATGTTCGGGATGTTCATACTTAGTCGGGAATCCGAACCAAAGCAATTTGATTGGATACAAAAAGGTTTTATCATATTAAATGATATTTCTAAATCTGTGTCTAGCTGATCAATTAGCTTAGATGACTTTTACTTAATGTATGCATACTGGCTAACAATAGGTATATATATATATATATATATATATATCAACATGCGATTAAATATAATGATTATCCAAGTGGGGACACTTGAATAACCATAATTAGAAATTAACAAACAGAATATATATATATCTGAATTACAATATAATACCATGTTGATAATCAATGATCATATATAACATATATAACAATAGGGTTAATAATCTGGTACAATAATAATATAATTATAAAACTTTCTTACTTAAGTCCATTGCATAAAAAAAATGTAAAGGTAGGATACTTGGTCAATAAAAGTAGAGTTCAAGGAACTTGCTCAATAATAATTGGAGTATGTTTAGGGAACTTGCTTACGATATGCGTCGAATAAAGTAATGCAAGGGCTTAGGATACTTGCCTTAAGCGTATTTTATCCACGTAATTAAATCAACACTTTCGAATCCTATTTATAACGTATTTCAAGCATAAGATGTTCATTAGCTAACACATTCGTTAATCAAGCTTGACATGATTCAAATACGCACATATGATACATAATGACCTCATAAGTTTATCGTGAAATCAAGTATCTAGTTACTTTATAAGCAATTTAAGAATGCCTAAGTTTAAGGTGTTTTTACCCATGAACTTTCATTATCTAAAACAAATACTATCATATTACTTAATGCTCACATATACACATACTTTAGTAGATTTTAAACCATTTCTAGCAGTAAAGACATCCTACAAGTTAACTGTCAAAAATTAGATTTCATTATCTCAGATCCCAGACTGGCGCAGCTACGCCATGGCTAGGGCTAGGGCCGGCGCAGCTGCGCAACCCTCTGGCCAAGCCAAGACTTAGCTGTTGCCTTGTGGTTTCTGTCCGGCTTGAACACAACATTCATACACAATATATTTTGTCATGTTAAGGTCTATTCATGCTTCTCAAGTCAATCTAGGTTTCTTCTTTCATATCATGGTTCTAAGTTAAACATTTCAACAATTTAATGTCGTTCAAGGTCATGAAATCACACGGTCTAACATGCTTGCCTTCTAAACATACAAGGCAGTTATAAAACTCATATTAGGCATGCTTGTGAGTAGTCATAACACATACGTGAAACTAATACCGCTTTAGTTGAAAATATACTTTGTTCATGCTTTACTTGAATTATGATACACAAGTATGGTATACCTATAGGATACATTTAGCAAGTTTAAAAGTACCATCAAACATGCACATAAAAGTCAGATTCTAACTTCCAAAGTAGTATGTTAACATTCTCGTTCAAAGTTCGTATTTTCATTCGTAACCTTACTAGTAGGTTCTATAGGTTCAATACATATGGATCATGTATAGGGATATTATAGACATAACATGGCATCTTAACTCTTTAGAATCTAGATATTCATGGGATGCAACTATATTTTGAAAATATATTCAAGTTTGCTTTTGAAACTATTTTAAGCTTGAACAATGCAATTTAACACATACAAGACAACTTTAAGGCTCTAATCATATGAGATCAAGTCATGTTATCATGCTCGCAAGGTCAGAATATAAAGTATGTAGTAGTCATGCATATTAGCTCACTATACTAAGTTTAATACAAATCTTAAGTAAAGTGGTTATGAGCAAAGAACTATGAATCATATGAACACAAGTTAACGGGTTATACATGCATTTCTAAATCATACCAACATACTTGCAAAGTCAGTATATAAACATAGCATACATACATATCAAGTTCCTCTCTAATGTCCTAAATCCATTTTAACTCTACACCTTCGTTAATCACGTATGCTAATCTAAAGATGCTCACATTAGGATAATATACTAATATATACCTGTTACACCTACTTGTATGCTAACTTAAGTTATAACAACTAGCTCATATTGATCAAAATTGCAAACAGAACATTCAATTGAAAATAGGGACCGGCGCAGCTGCGCTGCGCCTCAATACAAATGTGGCGCAGTTGTGCCGTGCCTGGTTCAGGTGCAGAAGCAGTCTGCTTCGGTATAAAGCTAGGCCAACCTCAAAAATTACTCACGAGATCACTCCTAAACACTCATAAATCAATTGCAACATGCTTACAAGATCATATAACATTTATATGGACATTACTCAACCATACTAACATCCATTTCCATAAATTCAAGAAATTAAAATTTCAACACTTATGAACTCTGTTAACAAAAACGAAAATGGAAAGCATAGAATAAAATTATACCTCTGTAATATGAATGAAACTTGGTCCTAATGAACTCTCAAGCTCCTAGAACACTTGTGTGCTCTCAACCTTCTACTTAGAAATTCTCAGACAACTCCAAGCCACACTAATGAGATTTTAGTCTGCTATTTAAAGGAGGAGGATGGACTGGACATTGATGTTACACAAAACTTGAATCCAAGGTGTAATGCAATGAAACAATGGTTGCTCAAGGGTTGGCCAACCACCCTCAAGCTCAACCATCATCACCTAGAGCTAGCCTTGTGGAAGAAGACGTATAATAGCTTTGAGTTACTGTACAATGTACTTGGTGACACTAATTATGGGACAAGAGAGAAAATCCCAGCATTTCATGTTATCTAAGCTTGGTTTGGTTTATTTAATTCCTATAATGTAATCTGAATGTACAATTGTTACCATATTAGGAATTTAGGGATTAAATATATACTCACATCATATAATCTATGTACATCAAATATACGCAATAAAATAATGCAGTCAGGTATTATTGTCCAGGTAGTTCCATAATTATTTCTACCACTCATATAACCATATTTTAAATGTCTACTCACATTGATATTGTTACATACACATTTCATGATGTATTCATATCATATAGTTTTAATATGCATAAACACATTGCTTCATACCATATAGTTTCATAGCATATAGTTTCATAGAACTTAATATATAGTCACATAAAAGTCATACTATGCTATATAGTATTGTCATAATATTGCTCACATGGACATAACCGATAATCTAATATTATTATATTAATAACTTATTTATTTATGTTAATTAAACAAATTATTCATTTCCTTGACTAATTAACACCAAAATTAATTACTCTAACCATCATCGGTTAATGTATTTATGGATCTCCATAATCATTAATTATTTAAATAATTCTTATTATATTTATAGATATATTTCAAATAATAGTAATCAATTATTATTAATTAATTACCAAGTAATCAATATTATACCACAATTAATTAATATTAATTAATGGGTTACTTAATATTTCCTTCGTCAATCGTAACACACTTTATTTCATGGTTTACCAATGTTACACATATCACATAATTGTTCCATTTAACTTCTAAAGTAGAAACATTAATTTTTTTCTCCAACTGACTACTGGCGCAGCTGCGCCAGTTTGTACAGCTGGGACGACGCAGCTGCGCCGTACCCTGACAGTGCCAAGACTAGTTTAGCTTCGAGCCCGTGTCCACTTTCATCGCTAAACTCATTTTATACGACATGAATTAATGTCCACAAAAGCGATATTACAAGTCTAAGAGCGTATTCATTACTTATCATGAAAATCCTAAAAATCATATATTCATGGAAAATAAATAATAACTGTTTTTATTACAAAATTTATTATAAGAATATACTCTTTAATGATCAATGGTAATAAATAATTTTTATTTATCACACACACACACACACACACATATATATATATATATATGTGTGTGTGTGTGTGTGTGTGTGTGTATATATATATATATATATATATATATATATATATATATTTTCCTTTTTTTACTTCACACATATGCCCACCTTTATAAAAAAAATTTTGTATCCAAAATTTCTTATTTAATTATATTGAAAATATTAGGTTATTACATTGGCCATTTGGTATTTTGGTGATGTTTGTGCCAAACACGCCTTCCGATTTGCATGCATTTAGATCCGGCTGGTCCGATGTATGTTATGCCTGTGTGCCATTATTTTGATTGCCTGTGTGACATTATTTGACTTGCCTGTGTGGCAACGTATATTTCTATTTTATTTTGAGCTCGGTATGAAATAACCCCACCCATTTGGCTCAACCTATTATTTTGTTGTATTAGTTTTGTTCGTTACAGTTCAGTTCATTAAATTGAGTTAGTTATCTCAGTTCTTTAGTTTGTACTCTATATCCGTACTGGGCATTTGACTCATGCTGTATTTTTCTTCTGACAGGTAATCAAGGGGATCAAGGACAAGTGTGATGAGAGCTTCCTTCTATCTAATGGTTTATATATATTTTGTTGGGTTATGATACATTGATTTATTTAGATTTGTAATAGTTATTTCAGATTGTGGTTTGAATTAGTATGGCATTTATTATGAACATTTAATCATTATGAGACTATTCTTTTGTGGTTTAGAGACTTGTTATATATTCATCAGTTTAGTTGTGTTTAGAGTAACCTCTCTTTCTATTTTGGAAAGGGGGTATTAGAGCTTAGGTTCTTTCTTGCAGAAAACCTTTTTAGGTTTGACCTGTGAGTTATGGGTAGACTTCTAGGTTAGGTTTTGTTATGTTTGATTTTCTGTTAAGCTATCATATCCGCTATATTCGAATTTATCTCTAATTTGCTTTGTTTATATTCGTGATCACTTTCTTAGATGGCTCGTAGAACTGCTAGAGTTACTGGGAGGCGAGGTAACAATAGGGGAAGAGGTGAGGGTCAGTCCAATGAGCAACCTAATGATCAGATAAATGCTCCATTGGCTACCTTGGTGAATCAGGAGGTGACTCAGGCTTTACCTCAGTTGGTGGCACAGGTTGGCGGGAAATAATGGTCTGCATGCAAATGTTGAGGAAGGGAAAGCGGTGGTCATGATCAACAGGGGGTTGCAATGTATGTATGGTTGGAAAGGTTTCAAAAGCAGAAACCACAATCATTCAGTTCAGCACCGACTCCAATTGAGGTAGAGAATTGGATTGCCCACCTAGAGAAGATTTTTGATGTGTTGGGGTGCTCAGATAATCAAAGAGTGTTGCTTGCTGCTTACAAGCTGGAAGGGGATGCACAGAGATGGTGGAAGGCGACAAAAGTAACAAAAGGTGATGGTTATGCCGAGGCACTTAGCTATACAGAGTTTTGTGAGGTCTTTTATCAGCAGTACTTTCCAGCTGCTGATAAAGAGGCCTATGCCAGAGAATATTTGCCCATCCGACAGAAAGATGATGAGTCCATCACGGATTTCATGACGAGGTTCACTAGGTTAGCAGGCTTTGCGGGAACTTTTGCAGGGACTGCAGCGGAATAGGCGGAGAAGTTCAAGTGGCAGATTCATTATTGTAACAACCCGATATTTTCTATATAAATAAATAAGAAATTTTTTCGTATAATTTTTTTTTATTTTAAAGATGAGTATTTGTACAAGATAATGTGTATATGTATTTATGTGGTAAATAATAATATATTTATTACATAAATATTTACAAATAATTTTATTTTAGAATTATTGATTTTTATAAAGTATATTTTTATAATAATTAATTTATAGCAGAAATGTTTTTATTAATGAAAATATAATCATATATTATTTAAATAATATATGGATTGATTTTTAGAATAATTATAATAATTATTTTATTATATTTTTGTACAGATTATTAAGTTAATTATTTTACCTTAATTATTAAGGTTAAACATGGGAGAATAAATCAGATATGGAATCCAAACCCTAATTTTGGAATTTGATCAAGGAATGAGAATAATAATATAATAATATTATATTTTGATTTTTCAGTACTATAAATATGTATTGTATGTACGTATTGATAATGGTTGGTCAATTATGGTGTATAATTTCAAAACCCTTATATTAATTGGTTAAGCCCTAGTTTTACTGTGAAAAACCCTAATTTGAAACTCAAATTAGAGTTCGAGATTGGTTGTAATTGTGTTAATGTGATTAATTAACAAGTATTAGAATTATAATTGTTAATTAAGAAAACCCTAATAAATTTTGAAAACCCTAATTAACTAGAAACCCTAATTCTTAAATTAGTAATCCTAGTTTGCTAATTTGGTAACCCTAATTTGTTAATTGTAAGCTAAATGCTAATTAGTGGACACTAAAACACTAATGTTCATGTGTAGTGTAATTAGAAAATTAATCATAATTAGGAAACCCTAATTTCAAATTTTTAGAAACTAAAATTTATTTTATTTTTATTTTATTTTGCGCAAACCCTAATTGCTAGATATTATAAATGTTTTGTGCTAAACCTTAGGGTTAAACCTTAAGGGTTAAATCCCAAGGGTTTATAAGGATGACAAGAATGCCATTAAATTGGAAATTCAAATGCCCATTATGCCCTTTTTATATTATTGAAGCTAACTTGTAGAAGTTAACCTATTGGAGTTGATAAACCACCCTAGAGTAGCCATGTGACTAGAATGCCAGCAATCAACTCTAAATCTCAGTCATTACATGCATCTAGACTTGTATAAATAGATTTGGAGAGATAGAAATTCATTTTGCTCAAACACCCAACCAATCCTCTCTCTCACTAAAACCCACGAAATTATATAGTTTATAAGTCACATAATCAAGCCCCACTAACACCATAACAAAATCAGGAGCTCAGAATCAGAAGATCAAAGTGAGGTATAAAAACTAACCCTAGAAAATTTAATCTTGATCCTCATGTTAGATGTTATGATTGAGTGTTAAAATATGTTGGTTATAGTATATAATGATGACCTGGGTTGCTAGATGTTAGATCCATAACATCTAGAGGCTCGAATTTGAAGATTTCAAAAATCTGGAAAATTTGTTCTTGGTGGTCTGACAACGAATGTCAGACCTTATATCTCTAGGATCTTTAATGTGTTTTGTGTTTTGAAAGTTGGTAGTTGTAGTCTGATATGTAGTCTTTGATCTGGATCAAGAATCAGACTTAGATCTGGTCTAGATTGCAAGTTATTGTTGGTCAAAGGTCGTTGACCGACCATGACCGGGCCATTTCTGGGCAGCCTAGAAATAGTTAATTAGCGTCTGACAAGTTTTAGTTGGCCTTGGATCTGTCAGTGTGTTATTGTTTTAATTATGTTGTTGTATCTAAGTTGTATCTTGTTATGTGTACTACAAATTCCTACCTTTATATCACCCAGACGTCAAACATTTCGATCAGGGTGACTGGTCAAAGTGGGTGGGACGAGCATGACTTCCGTTTTCTGGGTAACCCAGAAAACGTAAGGTTGTTATCTCTGACATAGTTTGACCGTAGTGTAGCTAGTGAGTTGATTGTTGTTAGGTTGATTTTTTGTAATAGAAATGTTGACCTACATGTTGGCTATACACTGCAGCTTATAGATCACAAAAATATTACAAGGATAGCATGTAGTGAAAGCTCAAAGCATGACCCATGATCTGTTCTTCATTTCTGGGTAACCCAGAAATGAAGAACAGTCCTACCAACACTTTTGGAGACTCAGATCTCCTTGGTTATATGTTTTATGCACTTGCTTGTAGTTGGATATTGTAGTCTTGCATTAACTTTACACAATCTGCTCAACAGCATGCCTAGAAACACAACACACACTGATTTACACTTGGTCAAAGGAGGCAAGTCGAAACTGCCTTATGAATGCTCAAGAACATGAAGAACACCTATAGCGACGGTTCTGTCGCTATAGGTGGTCTTTAGTGACTGTTTATTTATAAAAATTATATTTTTATTAAATAATTATAGAAAATTAGTTTTTAATTATTAAAAATTAAAAATAAATTATTAAAAATTATTTTAAAGTCTGAAAATTAGTTTTTAATTATTTTTAATATATTTCATAAATATTTAATATTTTTGAAATATTAAAAGTATTTAATTTATTTAATTATTATATTAAATAAATTATTTAAAAATGATTTTAATATTTGAAAAATTATTTAAAATTATATTATGGTATAAGAAAATATTTTAAGTTATTTTTAATGACTTTTAATATTTTGTGATGAAATTCATTAATAAATTAATATTAATGATATTTAAGTTATTTATTAAATGAATTAAATTAATTAATTATTAATGATTTTATTATATTAAAAATCATTTTAAATAATAATAAGGTATTTAAAAATATTTTAAGTTATAAAATATAACTTTCAATATTTAAAGGTAAGTTTCATTATTTAATTATTATTAAAGATATTAAAGTTATTTAATAATTATATTAAATAATTTAGTTTAAAAAAGATTTTAATATTAGAAAAATCATTTTAAATGAAAATAAAGTGTTTAAAAATATTTTAAGTTATAAAATATAACTTTTAATATTTAAAGAATAATCTCATTAATAATTTAATATTAATGATATTAATTTAATATTAGATGATATTAAATTTATTTAATAATTATATTAAATAAATAATTTAAAAATGATTTTATTAATTTAAAAATCATTTAAAAAGGATATAAATGAATTAAAAATATTTTAAGTTATAATTAGTGACTTTTAATATTTTGATAAATAGTACATTAATATTTAAATATTAATGGTAGTTATTTAAAAATGATTTTAATGGTTTTAAAAATCATTTAAGGGTAATATTAATACTTTAAAAGTATTTTGAGTTATTATAAATAACTTTAATATTTTGGCAATGGTTTCATTAATAGTTTAATATTAATTAAATATTAATGATAATAGAATTGTTTAATATTTAAATCATTTAATAATGATTTCGATGTTTAAAAATTTATGATAAATTATAATAAATATTTAAAAATTATTATAAGTCATTTAAAAAAATAATATGACTGATACTTACAGGTATTGAGTTACAGAATAGAGTCTCAGACTCGATAATTACCCGATAAAGCTGTCGGTACACCGATATGTTTCAGAAATTGATCTGGACTTAGATAATTAGATTAGATATGTGTTTATTTGTGATTCAATGGTTGTTAAACATATGTGATAATGTGATTAGGAAATGTGCTGACTGTAATAAGTAGTGCTATGTGTTATAGTATGTGTTCTAATCAATAAAACGATCTTATTACTGATAGGTTGTTATGCAAAAGATAGAACTAAGTTACAAACCGCGAGTAGCGTATCAGTCAAGTATCCTACCTTTACATTTTCTTTATGCAATGGACATGAGTAAGAATATTTCAGAATTATATTATTACTGTACAGATTATTAACCCTATATTATATACGCTCATTGATTATCAACATGTTAGTATATAGTAAATTCAGATATATATTCTGTTCGTTAATTTCTATAAATGATTATACAAGTGTCCCCAGATGGATAATCATTGTATTTAATCACATGTTGATACACCTTTGTTAATTACCCATATATATATATATATATATATATATATATATGTTGAATTATAGATTATTGTTTAACATGATAAAACCTTTGATTTGGAACACAGACAAGTATGAACATCCCTTACACGGGGAAAAATTTTTATGCACCCAAGGTGGACAGAGTGAACGATAACATCATTCTTGCATGTAGTATTGATCAATACAGGGTACAACGGGCTGATCACCCCCGTGCCCGTAAGTTATGACGGTTTGCAGATGAATTTCTGTTTAACCTTTTCAAAAATAAAAATAATATTCATAGTATGTCACCTTAACCCTAGTTATAGCCATTACGTAGTTTTAAAAATTTAAAAGAGGGTTGTTGTGTTATTATTATCGGTACAGATTACTTCACAACTATTGATCTGTTGTAGAAGGGTAGTATAAAGAAAATATTTAAATTCTTTCAGCTTATATATATATAATTGTTAATACTTGCTGGGCACTCAAATGTTCATCCTTGCTTAATTTAAATATTTTCAGCTAAGTGTGAAGAACCAGAAGGCTCATGCAGAAACAAAGAAAAAGGAAAGCTAACCAAATAATATTTGTGATAGTTTATGTAATAGTTTGATATTGTTAAGACAATGATATATATTATCTATCATGCTATGTAAGAAATGTATTAAAGGTTACGTACTTGGGAGCTTGACTCTGATAATTATGTAAATTATGTTTGACATTTATATTATTGTTATTATTATTAGTATTATTTCGCTCATAGAAATGGTATCGTGAAGCACCGAGTTCGGGTTTCAAGTATCCAGATTTGGGGGCTTTACAATTATAGGTATCACCAACATCTTATTAACAACAAGTTTGTAGACGTGTTAGCGGTAGCTAATGCAGCCAAAAATATTGAGATGGAGCGACAGGACTTTCGATCTTCTAAACCGGAAGGGAGTCGAAAGAGGGACATAGATGACCAGTAGGGTCAAACTCCAGGCCAGCATGGGAAAAATCAAGGAGGTCAGTGGAATATGAATCGTGGCGGTCAATAGGGGCAGTGGCGTGGCCAGAATCAAAATAGGGGTTATCAGCAGACGCCTCAGCAAAGGCAGAATCGACAACTTCAGCTACCTTGGCATGGTCAAAATTGTCAGCAGTGGTAGAATCGTCAGCAGGGGCATAATCAGGGTCATTATCCGGGACCAGCTGGTGGGGGTAACCCTAATCTTATTCCTATAGCACCATGTGCTACTTGTGGGGCTAATCATCCGGGGAGGCAGTGCCACAGACTCACCGGTGCATGCTTCATGTGTGGACAGATGGGTCATATATATGGCTAGAGATTGTACCGGGCCACGTGGAAATGGTGGAGGTGGTGATAATGGTGGCAATGGAGGTCAGCGTCAGGGTGGTCGAGTTTTTGCTTTGACGTATAACTAGGCGGCAGGTGCACCAGGTACTGTTTATGGCACTCTTTTAGTTGAAAATCGTGAGGTGTCTATTTTGTTTGATACGGGTTCTATTTAAAATAATTTTCAAATCAATAAAATCATTTTTAACTTGTTTATTTAATACAATAATTAAATAAATCTAATATCATTAATAGTAAATTATTAATAAAAATTCTCTAAAAATATTAAAAGTTACATTTTATAACTCAAAATATTTTTAAATACTTTATTCTTATTTAAAATGATTTTTCATAATATTAAAATCATATTGCTCTAATTTATTTAATACACTAATTAAATAAATTAAATATCATTAATATTCAAATAATTATAAATATTAATAAAAAATATCTGAAATTATTAAAAGTTATTTTTCATAATTTAAAATAATTTTTAAAACTATTTTTCGTAATTTTTATAATTTATTTTCTATTTTTAAGTATTTTTTGAAAAAAAAATCAGAAATTAGAAATAATTAAACCGTCGCTATAGCCTATAGCAACGCTTTCTGTCGTCTTAGGTGTTCTTGGCCTCAAGAACACTGACAAGTCAGTGTTCAAGCTTGCTTGTTTGTCTGCTTGCAATTCTCACCTTAATCATGTTTTGGGTTTGTTTGAACACTAATCTGGTAGTAGGTTTGTAGTACTACAATTACTAAGCATTATCTCGCTCATACAACATCATATCTGCAAGATCTAGAGCTTCAAAGTAGCTGTCAACATCATCTGGGTTTTCTGGGTTACCTAGAAACCCAGACAGTCTCGAGGTACCACTTTCAAGCTCAATAATCTTAGTGTTTTGGTCATGATTCATGTGTTCTTATCATGCAAATCTAAGTACTCTTGTCATAGAACATAAATACAACAATAGCTCAGTCTGAATACATCACAGGTTCAAGATTCAGCTCGATCAAATCTTGTCAGAGAGCTAGTTCACACGATTTCTAGAAATTCCAGAAACGTGATCCGTGTTCGACTGACCTATTTTGACCATTAATTACACTCGATCTATTATCTGTTTGTGGAAAGTAAAATCGTGGATCTAGAGTCCATACAATACACTACAATATGGTTACTATAACATCAGCATATACACATCAAAACTGACAGATCTGGACCTTACAAAACATTGTCAGACACTGAAAACGAATTTTGGGTTATCCAGAATTCGTCCGGTCATGCCCGGTCAACGGGTTATGACCAACAATATCTTGAAATATAGATATCAAATAGCTGTGATTTCACTTGCAGAACAAAGATCTCATATCAAACTACTGATTCAAAACATAAAATAACTAAAACCAAAAACAGACAGAGATCTACGGCCACTGACATTCGGTTGTCAGGCCACCTTTTGTGTTCTTGGACAATTTTTAAAAACTCCATTTTTAAGATCTTTGATGCTATAGATCCATGATGGATCATCATAGATCATCTAAAATCATTTTCTAACACATGATTAAACACTTAAACACAAAATTTTTCTTAGCATACAAGATCAAAGTAGGGTTTAAGTTTATACATCTCTTGTCCAATCTTTGATCCTTGATCCTTAACTGATCTTAGTGTTTCTAGGGGTGATCTAGTGACTGATTTACTTAACAAATTTGGAGGTTTAGAGAGAGAATGAGTTGGTGAGAGCTTGGGTGAAAAATGAGCTAAGTTTAGTGACTTTCTCTCTCTTAATCTCTTTTAATACTTAAATGCAATGCATGTTGCTAACATAGCTGATGCTATAAACTGATTTGCTGGAGTTTTAGGTCATGCAAGTCAAAATAAGTTAGTCACCAACTCTTGATTTGGCAAGATTTGTAAGTTACCTAATAAAAATCCAAAAAAGGGCATTTTTGTCATTTGCATTCTAAATTTAATGGTATACTAGACTTTGTCCAAACCCTTAGGGTTTAACCCTAAGGTTCTAAATCTTAGGTTTTACACCCTTAGTTTTTTAGAATTTTTTAAATTAGGGTTTTAAATAGAAATTAATATTTCTAAAGTATAATTAGAATTTTCTAATTATATTAACATTTACTAATCACTTTAGGCTTGCTAATTAGGATTAGGGTTTCCTAATTAGGGTTTAGGATTCTCGAAATTAAAATTAGGGTTTTTCAACTTTCAATTAGGATTCATAACTACGCATTAGGGTTTCTAATCTTGAGATTAGGGTTTCTAATCTCATACTAGGGTTTACTAATTTTGTACCCTACCCGATTAATCATTGATCAAAATTCTAAACAGTACAAACATGTACTCATCAATACAATTATTTTAATTATATTTTATATCGAATTCCTATCCGTAACTAGGGTTAGGGTTTCTAAATATATTAAGCATAACTCTACTCTTATTTTCTTAGTCAATACACAAATTGGCTACCTCTTGAAACTCGTATCACAGATACTCGTCACAAAATTGATAATCAATATTAATATTAAATAAAAATAATTATTCAAAAAATTTGGATTATTCGAAATCTTGGGTTATCACATTCACCCCTCCTAAAAAGGATTCCGTCCTCGGAATCACAGCTTTCTTACTCCCTTCAATCTTTTAAAGTTGTATCAACAATTCACTTTTATCAACACAATATTCATTTGTGTCTCAAAATTTTAACCTGTGACTTGGATCTATAAAAGAAAATAATTCACAGTAATATCTAACTCGTATTTCTCGCGTAATTTAATTTCTAACCGAACTCATTACCTGTCGCCACCTCCTGGGTAGCCACTGTATCTTGCACCGTCATGTTAAATGTACGGCCTGTTGGTCTTCCTTGCTGAGTTGATTCTTTGATCAAAATTGTTCCGCTGCTAGTTCTCTTATTCACCCTCTTCTTTGGGCAATCACGCACCAGATGATCGATTGATCCACACTCAAAACAACCTCGTGACCACAGTTGTAACAGACTCCTTTTTTCTTTAAATAACCTGCTTGATGATGCTTCCCGCAAACTACACATGGCGTTCCCTTCCTCCTACTCTCTTTTGGATTATTTCCTACATTAACATTATTATCCCTCTTACGTTTATTAACACCACTTCCTCCATTACCACCTATCATAATATTTCCTTCGGCCTCCTTTCTTTGTTCTTGACTATTCTTCAATACAACTTCAATTTCTCCCTCAGCAGTAATGGCTTTTTCCAATAAGGTTGAAAATGAATTAATTTGCAACACATCTAACTTCTCGAGTACCAACAATTTCAATCCATTCCTAAAGCATCGCGCTTTAAGCTCTTCTGTGTCCACTCGATGTGGAACAAAGTTAGCTAATTCGTTGAACTTGACAAAATATTCTGTCACTGTCATATTCTTCTACTTCAGATTCAAAAATTGTTCTTCCATATTTTCCTTTAGACTTCCCTTCCTTGGCGGCATTATCTGATAAAAATCTTACATTAATTCTCTTTCTCTACACAAATTCTTATTAATCACACAATAATAATTTAACACAAAGTTCTCATATAATCGCATAGCACATAGTACATTTAGTACTTAACATATACTACTATCCCTTTTTAATAAATATCAGGATTAATAACATAATTTTTCTCAAAAAGTTTCAATTCTCCAACTTTACATAAAAAGTTATAATTCTCCATTCACACATAACTATTCCCAGTTCGTTAAACTTACCACACCTAGGGGTTCAGGAACTTGCCGCAATTATATAAGTGTATGAACTTATCCTAATCAAACTTTTGGCGTCCATTCGCTGAGGGGTTCAAAATATTTTATATAATTATGAGTCATGAGCTTACCATAAGTATGAATTTTAAGAACTCACAAATTAATCTTAATCTTATATTCATATAGAAAATAAAGATTTTATTCATACAAACATATATATTTGCATATGTTCACACATCGTTCTCGATATTACAACTGTTAATATCACACACTATCAAAAGATACTATCGCTTATACCTAAACTGTCTACCGTTCACTCCCTTACCAGTCTTCTTCTTGCTAGGACACTTGTTGAATCCGTGACCCATTCTCCCACATGAATAACACTTCCTCATATTCGGCTTAGGACAATGTAGGGAAATATGCCCTTCCTGCTTACAATTGAAGCACACGTTCTTCCACATCATACATTCTTCCGCGTGAGTCTTTCAACACTTGCTACAGACTTACTTCTTCTTCGGGTTTGAATTTTTAGAATTATCACTGTCGTTGTCCCTCTTTCTCTTATTCTGGTCTTTCTTCTGTTTGATTGTTCCTTCATACGATCCACCATCTTCAGTTTTCATTCTTTCCACCTGCGCCTTCAACTCGTACCGTTCTTCAGTCATCTCGCGTAACGCTTGCTCCGTCTTCCACAACTCCTCTAAGAAAAACACATTACTCTGGAGTTCTTGTACTTCTGCAGATACTTGATCTCTCTCTCCAACTTTGGTCTTATTCCCTTTCTCCGCCGTAGCTTCTTCAGACTCTGCCTCCTCATCACTACTTAGATACATCTTAGGATAATCGTCATGATCACTCCCCAGATTCACCATGGGTTCATCTTTTTCCACCTCTTCAACTGACTCGCTTTGCATTGGTACCCCGGCTACTGGCACTGGTGCAATAGCCGCTGGCATTTCCGCACTCATTTCATCTTTTCCAGACATCCTACAATCAATTTAAATAAATTGATTAGTACATTATTAGTACAAACTCGTCACACTATGTGTCCACATATCTCACTATTGATGCGCTTCATCAATCTCTCACTTATTACTCTAAATGAGTATTCTCTATCTCGCTTATGATTATAATCCTAGGGTTTCCCCCCTACTTAAAGTTTATAGCCTACAACTTTGATACCAACCTGAGACACCCCTAAATCCGGGTTACCTGACTCCCGAGTTTGGTACTCACGATCCATAATACAAATAACATCTAACTACCCATTTAATTATGAATAGAAATTTATACCACATTAACTGATATAGTTAATACATTCATCCTAGATTATCTAACCTTTATATTACAAACATACCCTTTAGATATACAAAAAGGATTTACAAACATAACATAATTATAATGTTAACCATAGCTATTATAGCATAACACCTTTGCCTTTGTTCTTCACAGCACCTCCAGCCACTTCGTCCCTAGCTGAAATATTTTATTTAGCAAGGGTGAGCAACAAATTGCCCCGCAAGTTAAGATATACAATGAATGTATAAGAATCAGAACAATAGACTATCTATTTGGATAGAATGACACCAAAGTTCGGGGAACTTTGAAATAGCTGAACAATTTATTCTTCTCTAACCAATCTTCTCATAACCTATGCAACACAATAATGAAAGAATACAATGCTTTCAAAGTTTCTACGACATTCTATTGAATAACAATTTAGAAATATTCTCCAGAGTTTATACTGAATGATCTTAAATGATCTTGAAATTCTATCCCTGAGTAACTATCAAAGATTTACTTTGATATACCCAAATAACAAGATGAAAATATTTTCCAAAATTTATCCTGAGTGATCACAAAGGATTTAAAACTTCTCTTCTCGAGTAACTATTAAAGATTTACTTTGATATACCTAGGTGTATCTGATAACCATAAAGATTAAATCATACTCCTCTGCAAGTACTTAGAGCGGCAAACTCATTGTACCCTATATTATGCATAATACTCAATCGTGTGCAATAGACGAATATACGACCAAATATGTTCCCTTTATATAAAAGGTTGTTCTTCTCAGTCTTACAAACAAAGGTTGCATTAACAACGAAATACAATAATTTCAAAATCTAATCACTTCCCTTATCTTTTCAAACCTATCAAGTTTTCTTTTTCGATCTAGCCGAAACATCTGGCATTGATCTATCAATAATAATTGAATTCTCTTCTCTTCTCGAACCTATCAAGTTCTAACAAATGCTCGTCTAGCCAGAACAGTTGGCTAAGACATGTTTCAATTTGATTAGACAATAGACATAATTTAACTGTACTATTTGCAATCAATAATAGCTTCTACGGATGTGGATATCCAACAATAGTTATTCTACAAGTATATTCTCAGAATCACTAATTCAATTTGAATTAATAAACATGCACTAACTGCAAATAATCAACAATAAATTATTGGACGTGGTCTAATCAAAAATAATTAACCACCATAGTATTTAAACATATATAACTCAAAGTTGAGTTAAGAAACTTGCCTTTCACGTTGATTACTGCTATATAATATACTTATCTACGTTTGAAAGACCGATAATCACAATATCGGTCTCACAATTAGAACAAGTAATTACAATACTTAACACTGTAATTTACAGCCAGTCTGTCTCCTAGACACATTACCACATAGCCACATTAGTATTTATAACTTATATAAACACTTATCAAGTCTAATTAGTTCAGTCTGGTAGGACTTAGGTCTCATCTTGGTGCCTTGGTCACTTTATCCGATAATTTACACATTTATAGACACTTAAACTCGGTCTCAAAGCTTCAATATTATTTTAGATAAGTCATCTATCATTTATAATATTTTTTTGAAAGCTTTTAATAATTTATAAACAATTATTATAATTTATAATAATTTTTCAAACACCGTAATTATTTTTAAATGATTTAAATATTGAATAATCTTATCATAATTAATATTTAATAATGTTAAAATATTAATGTCATATTTGTCAAAATATTAAAGTTATTATTAATAACTTAAAATATTTTTAAATCATCAATATTCTACTTAAATAATTTTTAAATTAATTAAAATAATTTTTAAATCATCACCATTAATATTTAAATATTAATGAAATTATCATGAAAATATTAGAAGTTATTAATTATAACTTAAAATATTTTTAAATCATTTTTCTCATTTTTTAAATGATTTTTAAATCAATAAAATCATTTTTAATTTATTTATTTAATATAATAATTAAATAAATCTAATATCATTAATATTAGTTTATTAATGAGAATTTTCCAAAAATATTGAAAATTATATTTTATAATTAAAAATATTTTTTAACACTTTATCTCATTTAAAATGATTTTTAAATCAATAAAATTATTTTTAACTTATTTATTTAATACAATAATTAAATAAATCTAATATTATTAATATTAAATTATTAATAAAAATTCTCTAAAAATATTAAAAGTTCCATTTTATAACTCAAATTATTTTTAAATATTTTATTCTTATTTAAAATAATTTTTTATAATATTAAAATCATCTTTCTCTAATTTATTTAATACACTAATTAAATAAATTAAATATCATTAATATTCAAATAATTATAAATATTAATGAAAATATATGAAATTATTAAAAGTTATTTTTCATAATTTAAAATAATTTTTAAAACCATTTTTGGTAATTTTTATAATTTATTTTCTATTTTTAAGTATTTTGCAGGAAAAAAATTAGAAATTAGAAATAATTAAACCGTCGGTATAGCCTATAGCGACGCTTTCTGTCGTCTTAGGTGTTCTTGGCCTCAAGAACACTCAGTGTTCAAGCTTGCTTGTTTGACCACTTGTAATTCTCACCTTAATCATGTTTTGGGTTTGTTTGAACACTGATCTGGTAGTAGGTTTGTAGTACTACAATTACCAAGCATTATCTCGATCATACAACATCATATCTGCAAGATCCAGAGCTTCAAAGTAGCTGTCAGACATCATCTGGGTTTTCTGGTTACCCAGAAACCCAGACAGTCTCGAGGTACCACTTTCAAGCTCAATAATCTTAGTGTTCTGGTCATGATTCATGTGTTCTTATGGTTTAAATATATAGTACTCATATCATAGAACATAAATACAACAACAGCTCAGTCCGAATACATCACAAGTTCAAGATTCAGCTCGGTCAAACCTTGCCAGAGAGCTAGTTCACACGGTTTCTGGAAATTCCATAAACGAGCTCCGTGTTCGACTGACCTATTTTGACCATTAATTACACTCGATCTATTATCTGTTTGTGGAAAGTAAAACCGTGGATCTAGAGTCCATACAATACACTACAGTATGGTTACTATAACATCAACATATACACATTAAAACTGACAGATCTAGACCTTACAAAACGTTATCAGACAATGAAAACGAATTTCTGGGTTACCCATAATTCGTCTGGTCATGCTCGGTCAACGGGTTTTGACCAACAATATCTTGAAATATTGACATCAAATAGCTGTGATTTCACTTGCAAAACAAAGATCTCATATCAAACTATAGATCCAAAACATAAAACAACTAAAACCAAAAATAGACAGAGATCTACGGCCATTGACATTCGGTTGTCAGACTACCTTTTGTGTTCTTGGACAGTTTTTGAAAAACTCTATTTTTAAGATCTTTGATGCTATAGATACATGATGGATCATCATAGATCATCTAAAATCATTTTCTAACACATGATTAAACACTTAAACACAAAATTTTTCTTAGCAGGCAAGATCAAAGTAGGGTTTAGGTTTATACCTCTCTTGTCCAGTCTTTGATCCTTGATCTCCTTAACTGATCTTAGTGTTTCTAAGGTGATCTAGTGACTGATTTACTTAGAAAATTCGGAGGTTTAGAGAGAGAATGAGTTGGTGAGAGCTTGGGTGAAAAATGAGCCAAGTTTAGTGACTTTCTCTCTCTTAATCTCTTATAATACTTAAATGCAATGCATGTTGCTAACATAGCTGATATAGACTGATTTGCTGGAGTTTTAGGTCATGTAAGTCAAAATAAGTTAGTCACCAACTCTTGATTTGGGCGCAAGATTTGCAAGTTACCTAATAAAAATCCAAAAAAGGGCATTTTTGTCATTTGTATTCTAAATTTAATGGCATACTAGTCTTTGTCCATACCCTTAGGGTTTAACCCTAAGGTTCTAAACCTTAGGTTTTAAACCCTTAGTTTTCTAGAATTTTCTAAATTAGGGTTTTAAAAAGAAATTAATATTTCTAAAGTATAATTAGGGTTTCCTAATTATATTAACATTTACTAATCACTTTAGGCTTGCTAATTAGGATTAGGGTTTCCTAATTAGGGTTTAGGATTTTTGAATTTAAAATCCCGGCTTTTGATTAGGATTCATAACTACGTATTAGGGTTTCTAATCTTGAGATTAGGGTTTTTAATCTCATACTAGGGTTTACTAATTTTGTACCCTACCCG